>CM055280.1:5121531-5151055 GCA_029237695.1 Conchocele bisecta | reverse complement strand
AACATGACACATTGCTTGAAGTACATGTATTGAGTAACTAGAAAATGTGTTCATAGAACACGGATGCCCCACATATCGCTTTGATAATAAATGAGGCCAAATTCCAAGTCAAAATCTTTTTTACTTCAGCGTTAAAGTTTTTGAAGCACCAAGTATGTGACCTTGACCCTGGGCTTGGCGAGGCAGGACGAACGTGGATTTGGCACAGGGCAGTAGAGGATCATTAGAGCAATGTGTATATGAAGTATGAAGCTGATCCGTGAAAAAGAACAGAAATAATAAGATATTTACCCGACTGAAGCGTTGAGTGTGAACAAACTATGTGCCTTGACCTGCTGGCGGGGGCAGAGATCCGTGAAAGAAAACAGAAATCATAAGATATTTACCTGAGCGTTAAAGTTTTTGAAGCACTAAGTATGTGACCTTGACCCTGGGCTTGGCGGGGGTAGGACAAACGTGGATTTGGCACAGGACAGTAGAGGACCATTAGAGCAATGCGTATATGAAGTATGAAGCTGATCCGTGGAAGGAAACAGAAATTATAAGATATTTACCTGAGCGTTAAAGTTTTTGAAGCACTAAGTATGTGACCTTGACCCTGGGATGGGTTGGCGGGGGCAGGCGCACGAACGTGGATTTGGCACAGGGCGGTAGAGGACCATTAGAGCAATGTGTATATAAAGTATGAAGCTGATCCGTGAAAGAAAACAGAAATTATAAGATATTTACCCGAGCGTTAAAGTTTTTGAAGCACTAAGTATGTAACCTTGACCCTGGACTTGGCGGGGGCAGGATGAACGTGGATTTGGCACAGGGCGGTAGAGGACCATTAGAGCAATGTGTATATGAAATATGAAGCAGATCGGTTAAAGGATGAAGAAATTATGAGACATTTACCCGAGCGTTAAAGTTTTGTGACGGACGGACAAGGGCAACACTAAATGCCCCCTCCACTATCGTGGTGGGGCATAAAAATTTCCGGTGGGGGGGGGGGGGAATGCCTCGACCCCTCTAGCGCTATCTTAATATAGTAAAGTATTGAAAAATAGTTACGCGCACCCTAACCCGAAATCCTGGATCCGCGCCTGAACAGTATCAATAGTTTTAAAGAGATCACCACTTTATGTGGGTGGGGTACATTGGTAAGTTGTATTTATGTTCTTTTCTTTACAACACAATTGTATCTTTCAGAACTTACCAGAAAATGTTATATTTTGAATTATTTCTTGATTCAGTGCACCATCGTTGTCCTAATATCACATTTGCATATGTAAACAATCGATATGTGACATGGTTGTTTGTTTATTCTGGAAGTCGGACTTCGTCCATTTCGCGCATCTGCAGGTTATAATTATCTCCCCTGTCGAGGAGCGCTGGGGGGAACCCGACCCATTTTCCTATTTAATTTAATCATTTTTGAACGCTTCAAACAACTAAATTACAATCGTTAAATCAACTTTAAATGCAATTTATATTGTTAAATGGCCATTAAAAAATATTCTTATCACCATTTAGTATTTTCAAAGTTCTAAATGTGAAATATTCTGGCATAAAAATGATGTATTTTAGAGCAAAATGTATTGATTATCCCCCAAACAAATCAGGTGACGTGACTAGTGATACGTCATGCTGACTTCCAGAATACCGGAAATAGTGTTTACCGCGAATAAATGGAACCCGCGTCTATACGGGACGCAACTATACCGTCTATTTTGTGATTTTTCTACATAGTTCCTTAATTTGAAGACAGTCTGTTCGCAAATGATGCATAAAATGTGATATATATGTTGATTTCTAGGTGAATCTGGACTTCATCATAATTAAATTTTCTTTATTGTACGAGTGATCCAGGAACGTCACTCAAATGTGCAAAAAGTTGTAGGGCACAGACCTTAGATAAATTGTGCCACCCGAGAAGTTTCAAGGTCAATTAGGTGACTTTAATTCTGACTACCCTGAAAACTGGCGTCATGACCATACTTTGTAATGTTGGTGAAATAGGCTCCTGATGAGAAGTTTCAAGGTCAATTAGGTGACTTTGGCGAGTTATTTTTAGGGACATAAATAACAAGTTTTCCAAATTCCTGATGTGCACTCATAGTAAAGTGTTTGAACATTTTCAAGAATTAATCAGAATAATATAACACAGAATATGAATATATGTGCTTATGAGCACGAATCCATGAGAACAGTGACTAGGAAGTATAATGAAACCAGGAAGTATAATGGTGGGTAATAAAAGCAATTAGATCAAGATGATACATTTTTCATGACGTAGGCCCTACTCCGCTTTAGTATTCCTCAGGTGTGATACAGTATAATTGTGTTCTTACATGTTGTTAACTTGAAGTTCAAGTTGAACTACAGTAAAAGTGCCCCACCCGGTTTTCGAGCCTAGTTTTCGTCTATTTTCGATATCGCGAGCTCTGCGTGCGCAATGGCTGTCGCGGGTATGAAGTACGAAATGGGCGAAAAGGGCGAAATGGAGATTGTCGGGCGAAATGGAGTTTTATATCGCCTCATGTGAATGTATAGACGGGCCAGACCAGAAACAGTGGCGCAATATCGACTTGGGATACATCTGCGTCAGCTGTCGTAGCAATGGTGGGACGTTCGACTTCCTCATGGGCCAGGAAAGGCTCAGACAGGTATGTGATGCTACTGTATTGTAAACATTATTGGGATTCCGTTCAGGTGTGATTAGTTTTAATTATTTAAATCAATTATATGTATCAACTTACATAATTATGTGGGGGTTACATTTATATTATTCCATCTTTAACGGGACACTGTAGGGTTTTCTTGAGAAAAAAATGAAAAATACAAATGTGTTTTTATCATGGCCCTGTGTAAAGTGGTTTAATTGAAGATACATGACGATACTAGGACCGCTGGGATGTTTCTATTTTCACCAATATCGGTACATACATATGACAGTTTCTATCTTACTGAACACAACAAGATAGGACATCTTATAGTTATGTACCTATATGGGTGAAAATAGAAATAACCCAGCAGTCCCAGTATCATCATATATCTGCAATTAAACCACTTTACACAGGGCTATGATAAAAACAAGTTTTTATTTTTTATTTTTTCAAAAAAATCCTACACTGTACCTTAATTTATGTTTGTAGTAAATACTTTATCATTCTAAAGCCTGGTTTTGTGAGACGCGTGCCATGGGGGATTACATTCGTGTTGTGTTAGTGCCAGTTAGTCCAGTTAGCTACTGATCAAATGATGGGATTAAATAATCAGAACATAACAGATAATACCTTTATTAGATTAAATACATCTCTGGCCATAACGTCGTGGCATAAGAGATAAAATACAGCATGTATGCAAAACTATGGCGTGACGTACAAGTATGGATATAGCATGGCGATTGCTAAATTATAAGATGTTTCTGTTCCAATTTCTGTTCAAGTGATCAATTATAAGTGATAACTGATGCAGTGTTATTGTGCATAGTTCTAGACAGTTGTAATAACTCGAGTTGGTGAGCAGAGCCTGCACTAAACAAAGTAATAAAGTCTCTACTTATCCACCCAGACACTTGTGTCCTGTTTGTCAGGTTGGATTGAGGCGGACACCACAAACGCACTGTCCACCCAGATCCACACTGACATTTGGTTATTACACACGAGATGTGTGTTATTTTTGTTACACACCAGTGTTAATTTATTATTATATAATACACTGTTATTGTATTAACATTAAACATAGCATATGCACCGTCAGGCCTGAGGACAAGTCTCACTGCCTACATTGTTCAAATATTCGGACATACGTTATGCAAGTGTATTCATCTACAACATGGAAGCCACAGTGATTATCAACATGAACTAGGCGTAGGGCGTAGGGCAATGCACTATGTAGCCGACTTTGGCAATATTGCCAAGCATACCCCCCCCCCACCCCCCCCCCCAACCCCCAAAGTACACTTCGAGGGAGAAGCCTTCAATTTATGTATACAGTACATTAATCAAGTGATATTGTAATAGTTGCAATACAACAATTCTGCATAATTATAATCACCATACACAAGCAGTCCTTAGTTATGTATTATAATACATTTGGCCTGACAAGTATACGCAGAAATCCTGCGAAATCGGCCACAGAACTTAGCTTATGCTAACAAAAACAAGAGGGCCATGATGGCCCTAATTCGCTCACCTGACTCCATGAACACCAGAGGAGAATGTGACATTGAGTTCATATGTGTTTTAAACAAATTGTGGTATTTTTAGATGGCGGTCATCTTGGATTAAGCGATGACTCTCATTTTACCAAATCTGAAATGCTTCACCCAAGAATCTTAACTTACTATGAAGTTTGGCCAGCATCGGCCATGTAGTCCATTTGCCACTGTACCAGACCTATGAATTGTCTATAGTATAAGGTTTTTTGGTGGCTTTACATTCACACGGGTGTCTTGAAACAATTCAGTTTGGTTGTCCTCTTGACGACCTTGGGCAACTTTTTCAATATACAAATTAGTTGCCGCCATTACCGGAAACCTAATTCCTGTCATAGGTCAATAACTATGCACTATACATTCACAAAAATGGTGTCTATACCTATATTTTCATGGTCAAGGATTACGATTTTGGCATTTACAAAGTTGTTACATACATACGCTTTCTCTTTATGGAAATTAGTTGTCGCCATTACCAAAACAAACTTGTTTTTTTAGATAGCCGTGCTACTATGTGGGATAATTTCTCAGTAATAGTTTCAATACATATGTTTTCATGGTCGAGGATTACAATAAATGCATTTATAAAGTGATGGCATGTATGCGTGTTGCCTTTATGTAAATGAGATGCTAATATTAGTATATAATTATTAGTGTCATGCATTCTTATGGACTATACACTGCTGGTCCAGGAGTGCACTCACAGTAGTGCCTTATTCAAGACTCCATAGCCACCGCTGTACACATACCTTAATTACAATGGTACTGAAGTTATATTATGCCCCCCCCCCCCCCCACTCGCCCATCATCATCATCAATGTTTGGATTTTCTCAGTAGTCGTGCAGTTTCTACAAATCCATCCACTGTAGTAACCATAACTCCATAACTACCAATGCACTAACAATTTTAAACTTTTGATTCATTAGTAATTAAATAATGTATAGCTGCTGCAATTTATTCGGTCTGATACCACGCGTTATTCCAGCTCCTCCACATCCTCATCCACAGCATCGGCATCTATCTGATGTGCACCTCCCATCCCATCTTCTTTTATAGTGCACATATTGCAACACCCATTGTTACACACGCAATAGATGGCAACGACATCTGATGTCTGTGGCAGCTACAACCCTCTGTTTATCAGCCGCCTTTCACAACATCATCGAACATATGGTGAAGCAGTAAAGAAGGTTATTGTCTGTCGGAGGCAATGCCATGATGCTCATTGGCTTCACATTCTTCTTGACATATATATGGTAGCGTGCCGCACCCATTGAGATTCCTGTTTGCTAACCATTCATAGCTGCGAAGAACCGCTTACCTGTTTCTAGGAGAGCAACATTAGTGGCGTTTGCTTTACCCAATACATCAAACAATCCTGGAAATTCGCCAGCCTTCAGAGCATTCAAGGCACTGACCTTGCTGAATGGGTATGATACAGTGTCACAGCCGCTGAACGCATGCATGCCCAGTAGCTGCAGACACTTAAATCCCATATGTATACATGTCGCATTGATGTCGATCACCACCCCATTCCAGCGTTCTATCTGGACACTACAGCTAGGAAGTAGTTGCAGCTTCCAAGACCCCAGTAGACCAGTAGCACAAAACATTCTATATTATCGCTGAGGATCCGGACCACAGCTATGTCCATTTCGGAAGCTTGCCTCGTCGTGTGCAAAGCTGCTGTCATCCCAATAATCTATGGATATGTGATCACCTAGATTGAATATGGATATCACGCGGGTGAGTTCACGCTTGTTGTGCTTATTCTTTAGAATGGCATCACGATTGGGTAAGGGCTTGTTGATGGTCAGAATATAGTCAGTAGAACCATCAACTGCACGTCGCATCCGCTCGTGATCTTTGGCTGAGCTATCGTTGTACTTGTCAAAGACCAATATCTTCTCGGTGGAAGTAGGGTAAATCGAGATACCACTCATCCGTGTGGCCAGACGATGTGACAGAAAAGTTGTTGTGCATTCACGATGACGATGTCCTGACCTCCAAGTTGTGGTATACCGAGATGATTGGCGAGTGAATATTTGTTTCCTGAAGCAGCCATACTCGTCGATGATAGAAGGTGGAACAGCATACAATTCGTACTGGAAAATGGGTTCCAGTTGCAACTGTCGTTGTTGCCCGACCAACAAAAGTCGGATGAAGATGGCCTTTAGATCGAATACAGTTTTGTCACCAACCTTTACGCCTCTCTTCAGTTGCTCCATCGACTTGAATTGGCTGTATATCTTGGCATGGAAGTGAAACGGCAGAGAGTTGCGCAAGGATGTGGCCATTTTCGCTCCAATGAATAGTGCATCTTCCACATTTACATCTGTGTGAGCTATACCTGACCTTTGACAATGCTGTAGAGGACGTCACTCTTGACTTCCAACAAATGGGAATGCCTTGTTAGCTCTGTGGCAATCCGCTGCCGATCGTCACTGTATTGCTTTCGTCTCTTATCACCTTCCTCTTTATGCTTGCTTGGTGATGATGAGCAGTGCACTTCATCGGAGTACGACTGTTCCATAGCATCAGAGAGATACGCTGAGAACGGGAATGAATCAATCCATTCAGTGACCACCTCAGATGACAGCGTCAGACCCTTCAGACCACCCTTTCCCGTCAGCAGTTTGTTCTCCAAACTGGTCACTGGATACTGAATTCCAATGCATGCATAGAGATGTGTGACATTGACCTTTTACCTGCGTACGTGGTCAATGAAAATGAGATTGCATTGTCGAGCTATGCTCGAGGAGGTGGTCATGGTGCCATGGTGGTCATGGTGCCATGTTGACAAAGAACAGATGGGGAAAAAATTGTATCCTTGATTGATGTAAAAGATAATTTGTATAGAGAAGTGTAGAAAAAATGGCTAAGTTAAAAGGATGATATTTTTGTAACAAAAATATTTGTTCGGCATAAAAAGTGTGTATAGTTTCAGATCAATCCACTGAACGGTTTCAGAGGAGTTGTGTACACAAACTATGCAGTTTATCTGTCTGCCGCCTGCAATAGGTTTGACCTTTGACCTTCAACTGTGACCTTGACCTTGGACGTAGGTGTGTGGTTATTGATCGCGACACACCTTCTCATCCTGAGAAACATTTGTGCCAAGGCATTTGATAATCCATGCATCGGTGTAGAAGATATAGAGCGGAAGGGAATTTGCAACAGACCGACCGACATTGTCTTGTCCCCAGAGATATACGCGACATCAAATATTCATTTGTGTCACATATATCGCTGGAGATCCATTCCAAAATCCGTTTTCTTGAATTGATCATCACTTTATTTTCCCAACGCCATATTGATCACTTGTGTAGATGTTCGATATAAATTATCTTGGTAAATATTGTATTTACAGTTTATTGTTCCGCCTTCACGTATCTGCCGCCAGTTTCCAAACCAAATAGAGAACCCCGATTCTATCTACCGGCCTTGGGTATCGCTGAGGTTGAGCGACCGCCCGGCCACATTAGCATGCATGATGTGCATACACATAGTCTCTTACAAGTCTTATATGACTGAAAATGTACTGTTGTTTTATGCTTTGCCTTTGTATTACTTATTTGCATTATTATGACATTTATTTAACGTAAAGACTATGGGCCACGATGGTACGTATGAGATACAGTACCTACAGTCGTTAAAAATAGCCAAAAGCCTACTAATGTCTACTTATTTGCATGTACATTGATGAGACTTTAATATACTTTAATAAACCATCAGACTATGACAACAGGCTGTTAATTGTCAGCCTTCTCTCACACCTTTTGTGTCATACTGTATAATAAGAACCCAGGTGGTCTGTATATGGTCATGTCAAGTTGTAAAACAATTACACTTACACTGTACATGGATTATCCCTGTTATCAACAGGGATTTTCTCAAAATTCTAAAAGCAGCTTTTATTACTGGCAGGTTACTATAGTAATGAGGGGTGTTCTCATATACAATAAAATAGACAGTTGGCAAATACTACATAGACTTGTATATAGGGAAGAAAATTGTCTATAAAATAATGATGTTTTTTTTTCTCTAAATAAACTTATTTTTTTTATTTTTTTGCAGAATGTTTTACCTGTAGGCTTATCAGTCTACACAGATATAAACCATAGTAGATATATGGGAAAATAGAGACTCATCTTGACATTTTGGAATTAAAAAGACCACCAAGATTCATATTTCCCGGTATTTCCCAGTATTTCCCAGTATTTCCCCCCCCCCCCCGTCCTGGGAAATACTCTTATTTCCCGGGAAATTGCCAACCCTGCGACATTCACACATAAAACACACATGTGATATACTGCGTGTGTTTCGTAAGTATTGTTTCGGGTCTTCCTCCATTCACCCTTCCAGTACAGTAGACCCTTGGCTTATTCTGATAACATCAAGTTATTCAAGTACATCAAGTTTTCCAAGGATTATACCTTTATGGAACTGTCTGCCTGTCGGTACTGTTTCCTCGGAAACAGTGACTGGGTTCAAATCCCAGATCTAAAGTGATACTAGTCTGCTGCATTCTATATCTGTAGCAGACTCTCACTTCTTGTAAATAGTTTTAATTTGGCAAAGTCTGATTTTTATGTGTCATTAATACACTTTTTTGTGCGCTTGATCAAAGCAATTTGCCACCACACCTGTCATAATGCTCCATATGGAGCGAGAACAGAATCGATAGATAGACAATAAAATGCCTGATGCGCAGGGATTTTCTGAAACAGCGATATCTGAGAGCCAAAGTATTTTTTTATGGACTAATTTATTATGTAGAACGCTAGGGAAAATTTGCATAGGCACTTTGTGGTATGAACGAGAAAAGCCTCATTAAATCATATCCAATTTTATTCTGATATTAAATATCTAGAAGGTACGACACTATATCTAGTCGTGACTTCATGACTGTCTTGATATTAGACATATATAGCACTATGCTTTACTACCGTTACTATAACAAAAAAAATAATACATGATAAAAGTCGGATAATGAAAAATAGAAGTTAAACATGATACAGAGACATGGCATGTTAGTCTATCTTGATATATACAATCATGATGGATTACTCATGTAAAGTGGCATTTTCCTGTGGAATTTTCAAAAACTGTGATAAAGTATCAAATTTATATATTTTTAAATTAAATAACTTCTGGTTTATTTCAATATACATGTACATAGTGGTTGTGAAATATTTAAAGCTTTTATTGTTTATAGAAATAAAAATAATTCATTTTTATTGACAAAATTTATGAATATCTGAGAAAAAAACAAAAAAAATTTTGGTAAAAAAATGTATTGAAATCAACAATATAATGTTGGTGTATGTTTGTAGATGTAAACAAGGCTTCAATCCAAGTGTTTATACAGTTAGATGTTCAGTTTTATTGAAAAATATAAAATGCCACTAAACAAATAGCAGCCATCACGACCCAAACCCAGCTTGATTTGGTCGGTGATGTCCCTATTCTCATGGATCCGTGCCCCTAAGCACATAAATTCATATTGTGTGTTATATTCTGATTAATTCCTGAAAATGTATACATCAACATAAAGTTCAAACACTTGACTACGAGTGCACATACGGAATTCACCAAAATTGTTGTTTATGAAAGTCTTAAGAGTCCCTAGAAATAACCCACCCAAGTCGCCTACTTGATCTTGAAACTTCTCATCAGGTTCGTGCCCCACAACTTTTTGCACATTTGAGTGACATTCCTTGATCACTGGTACAATAAAGAAGTGTTGCTGCCTAGATGCATCAAATTTAAATATGGTGAAGTCCAGATTCACCTAGAAATCAACATATATCACATTGTATGCATCATTTGCGAACAGACCCTCTTCAGATTAAAGAAGTAAGTAGAAAAATCACAAAATAGATTGTAGATCACATTTGTATGTAACTGTAACTTAGAAAACCGTGGGAAACAACTTGAAGTACCTTTTTAAAATAATTTTCAATTAATAACACTATTCTTAGAATATGTTTATTCACTTGTTTTCTTGGTGCACGTATCAATGAGAAGGCACGAATCGACGAGAATTGGGGCTACTTGTTCCGAGTACATAACTCTAATTACATTGTGTTACACTGCATTACATAAGAGTTATGACGGAGTAGTCTTTCCAAATGTGCGTTTGAAGCGTTCTTTGTTTACGTTCTGCTTCGTGGAGAGTGACCTGAGAATTTTGCTAATACACACGTTATTAAGTAAGTTTATTGTAATATGTTTGTATCATATTGTAGAATTGTCTCTCAATAACAACATAGCAAAGTATGAACGTCAACATCCTGCAGGTTTTTTTCTGTATCTTAATGCGTGAAGTATAAATGCTATTTATAATACGCACATTTTTACTGTGTAGCGCGGTGTAGCGATATAGTACAACCTGTTGTCTATAAAGCGGAAAACGTGCAGCTACACTAGTACCATTGAAAAGATGGCGAGTGTCCTACATTCTGGATATTCAATATAAGAGTAACATTGGGTATGATTTAAAGAACGTTTTGACGTTCATACCACAAAGTGCCTATGAAAATATGATGTAAATTGTGCATTAGCCGATGAGCAGAATTAGCACAAATGACAGTAGGTACGAAATGGTATGGGTACGAATGGACCCGGAAGCTTAACAAGTAACACAATCGCTCACTAAATTACGGAATAAATGCAATTATTTTTAACTTGGCGCTATTGTGGGATGTAGCCTAACATCTAATTCACATATTTAGGTCCAAAACGGTTTTCAGATTAATGGCAGGTAGATAGTAACAACTACTGTAACCCAGTTACTTACTTTTCTTTCTTTCTTTCTTTCCTCCGTATAAGCTGCCTCTCAATAGGCACACCAAGGCGTTCACAATCGCCTTGTGGTCATCCGTAGGTTACTTACTTTTCTGTCTTTCTTTCTTTCCTCCGTATAAGCTACCTCTCAATAGGCACGCCAAGGCGTCCACAATCGCATTGTGGTCATCCGTAGGTTACATTATATACACAGGGCTTTTAACTGAAAACTTTAGTACGAGTTTGTATATCAGTTGTTACTGGCAGCCATCATATCCTTAGAAGTAATCTTCAATGTGGCACAACTGGCATGTGGGTTCTACTACACAGTTACTGAATCTATGTTTATTCGTTTGCAGGTAGTATGTCATGGTCATCATTCTTGATTTTGTTATGCATTTTCTGACTTCTGACACTGATGACTCGAGACTGTCCCAGGTCGGATGCACCTTGCCAAGTTCAAGCGAGCCAACGTTCACATATTTCACAGTGGATTTTGTTGCAAGATCTTCTCTATAAGACTTGGTCCAGAAAATTCCAATCGCGGAGTTGACTAGTTTGTTTCCACTCAGGCTTAGGCAAATAAACCTGTAGAGTTTGTATATTGGGTAACCCGTACGTCAAAAGCACCACATCCACTCTTGAGAAGAAGCACTTACTACTTGTATTATTAGCGACGCCTTGTCTTATCTGTACGTTTTTCATAAGTTTGTTGTCAGAATACAACAAGCTTAACTGTATTTTGTGTAATTCAGCTATAACCGGCAGCGCTCCAAGTAGAATATGTATGATGCTGGTCGCAGTTCGTTGTGGTAGATACTGAAACCTCCGTAAACAACCCTGGTGGAATCTTTGAAGAGTCAGTATTTTATGTGTAGATCCATACTTCTAGTCCATATAGCAGGCTCGGTGTAGCATAAATTTGATCTTGTAGCAGACTTTTGGGTTCAGTCCGTTGGAAACGCGTGCACTCCTATATTTACTTATATAAACCAGTCAACATATAAATAGTATAGACGGAAAACCAGTCCTGGTACACTTCGTGCAACTTGGCAACAAGGAGTAAATTCTCAGGCCAACGGCGTTGATAAATATTATTTTGACAGAGAGATAAATAAAATGTAGGCGACAGCAAGGTATATCTATGACAAACCTGTTTTATATTGTTTGAATGGTGCACATGCTGCATGGAGATTAATTTCTTTTGGCAAAAACAATGGGATGGTGGTTTTCAGATTTTACTGGCCGTCCAAAAGTGAAAGTAGACGGTGCCGCCATATTTGGGAAAATAACTCTTCAGATCAACCCGCATGAACCCGTACGTGTTTCATATGACTCTAGAACCGGAGTTGGTCTGTGACTTCAGAAATGTAGGCGAAAATACGAGAGTTATCGCAGGTAAACTGTGGCTGGCATGTTTATGTGACTGTACGGCTATGGGAAATGCATTAGATGAACCAGTCGGCCAATTAATAATGTGACCAGGAATGGAAATAACACACTTGAGTTTGGCGCAGGTAGTTTGCGATTGTCATGTTTGTGTGAATGTGGGTCTATGGGATATCAATTGCCTGCCTGTTTCCTATACTCCTGCTGTTGTCGTGAGTGGTTGTCATTGTAATTGTACTGTGTATCGCGAGTATGAGTGGCGATCCGGGTCATAAGTGCCGTTTCCAACGCGTTGACAAGCCAACGCGTTGATTCACCAAACCAACGCGTTGAAAATGTATATACTATATAGTAATCAACGCGTTGCTTCTAGAAAGCAACTCGTTGCTTCTCCAACGCGTTGAAAACGATGAGCAACGCGTTGAAAACGATGAGCAACGCGTTGGAACATACACATATTGGCGGTTCGGGTCATAAGTGCCGTCTCTAACACGTAAGTTTCAACGCGTTGTTTGTCGTTTCAACGCGTTGATCTGGCGTTTCAACGCGTTGCTTTGTCGTTTCAACGCGTTGCTTTGCCGTTTCAACGCGTTGCTTTGCCGTTTCAACGCGTTGCTTTGCCGTTTCAACGCGTTGCTTTGCCGTTTCAACGCGTTGCTTCTCTTACGTGTTAGAGACGGCACTTATGACCCGAACTGCCAATATGGGTATGTTCCAACGCGTTGCTCATCGTTTTCAACGCGTTGCTCATCGTTTTCAACGCGTTGGAGAAGCAACGCGTTGCTTTCTAGAAGCAACGCGTTGATTACTATATAGTATATACATTTTCAACGCGTTGCTTTGGTGAATCAACGCGTTGGCTTGTCAACGCGTTGGAAACGGCACTTATGACCCGGATCGCCACTCATACGCGAGTTCCAGCCGCTGACTTTTCCATCCATCCATTCGGCTTCCATCTATATTCACTGCAGAACTTCCGTCGCGGGTGTTATTGCCAGGAAAACGTGCACGTCGTTTTTTCTAGTTCGAGTTAAAATGAGCATATAAAGCCAGTGTGGTGATTAGGAGGAAGCAAAGAGATTGTGACTGTGACTGGAGAAATGAGGTTTATGGTCATTATGACCGATGCAGTCCCAGACCAGACTGTGCATCTGCACCGTCTGATCAGGATCTGCTCTGCTAGCCATTCAGTCAAGGAAATGCCGACCGGGGTTCCAACAAACAGTATATGTTGTCATTAGGTTGCATGCGCGAGCTAGAGGATGAGGAGTATGGCTAGCTTAAAATCCCATAAGCCCAATTTATTCAGTCACAACCACAATTAAGCGTGAAAAGGAATAAGACGGGTCTGAACCATTACTACCTGCTTATCTAAACCGGCCCAAATATTACGCCTATATAAACAATGCAAAAACAATATTATTTTTTATAATATTAAATTTAATCGTGAGCCTTCTTTTTATTTCATGAAATTTGGTCCAATATTGATTTTATTGCGAAGATGTCTATGGGGATTTAACATGGGGATTCGTTTTCTAATTTCAGAAATAGTGGGCCGATTTTCAAAATTGAACTTGTTTTCTTAGTTACTTCTTTTCCAAGCTACATAGTCCGGTTTCAAAGTCAGTTTATTCGACACCTTCTGCAGCTCTCTCTTCACCACAACCCCTCCTGTTATATTTTTCTCATGTACAACATTAACGGGTAGTTATTGCATTCTTCCTACGCAACATTTGTCTGGAGGTTCCACGCTAATTTTGCTGCACGATTCTCTACTTTTTATATCAGTAGATTATAAGGTATTGTCAAAAGATCTCATGTGTACTCACGCCGTGGTTTGACCATAAATGTGTATAAGTCAAGAAACACTGTGTTGTTCACATATTGAGCAGTTCTCCTGATAACTCCAAGCAACATAGTGGCATTTGTCACTGAGATTTGTACGTGTTACGTAATTTTAATTTACTATCGATTCTTACACCTATACATTTGTCTTCTTCTACTTTCTTTGTTTCTAATTTACCTCCGTGCTGTCTAATTCTTTAGTTTTCGTACTCAGATTCATTTCATTCTGGACAGTTTTTTTGTCAATATCATTTTATAACGCTAAAGAAAATTTAGTTAATCTTTGACTTATATTTTCTGATTGTTTTGTATGTGTATTTACTTGTGGGATCGTGCACCGTTTTGTATGGTATTTAACAGCTTTGTTCTTACTTTACTACAGGTTAATTATCACGACATTTAGTTAGTTTTAATCTTGGAATCTACAAACGTAAACATCACAAACCCTTCACGTCAGCCAGAAACAGAGGGGCTATCGGAAGCCGGTAGCCCACCAGTAGTGAGAACGAAGCAAATCCACCACACATTTATCAAAGTCGGCTGTTATTTCGAATTTTGATGTAAATTTCAGATTGGAACTTACGAAGTTCTTAAGTCTTGCGATTGAACTCCCCACCCACATACCCCCTTTAGATAAATCCATCTGGTCCGACTATACTACCGGGGAGATACCGGTTTTCGTGCCCTTAAGGAAACAAATGTAAAATAAATAACATTAACAACTTAGATGAACAGATATATGGTAATGGTAATGTTTACTCAGCAATAGGCCTACTGGCCATTGAGCATACACTATAATACAACACAATATTTATCACAAGACGACACACAGTGGCGAAGTATGTATTGATTCACTAGTAAATACATGCATATTCATCATGCGTGCCAAACTATAATGCATTTACATCATACTTTGATCCACGATGTGCATACCATGTAGTTACCGTGATATCCAGCTCTCCGAGCACACGGTCCGTTCCCACGATCGACATCAGCAAGGTCGACCGTCCAAAGCTGAGCTATGCTCAGCTTCGTCCACTCGAAATCGCCAACCCCGAGCATGCACCCGGAGCATGCACTCAGAAGGCTTTGCAGTACCATACTAATTGCATGTAGCTCTTCTCACTATCAGTTTGCCGTTTAGGACATACGCACAATTAATAAAATAAAAAGCATAAATAATAATAAAGCCTAGGTTTAAGTATACCGTGTAGGAGAGTAGACACAAAGTTATTATAATGGGGTTATATGTCTATTTTGTAGCCACATACAGTATTATAAAGAACAAATAAATATTAGTCTATGCGATTGTGGTTGGAGATGTCAAACCCTAGACATAGTGCTATAATTACATATATGAAGTAATTGTATTCTTTATCTTCATTTATTTCGCAGGTGCAACAAGAATTCAGACCGTTTTTCAAACGATTTCGTAATAAATATTCCGAGATTTCTAATAATGCTCCTATTAGCAGATAAAAACAACTCAACGACTTTATACATACTTCGTCTTCTTAGATAATAATTAAGAATATATGTGAGACGTAACTCAGTATATAGGGCATTCAATAAGGAAGTTAAATTCGTCCTCTAAAACGTTACATATTGAACATGTTCTCCTATCAACTGGAGTGCTTACAGGTTTATGCCATCTACCAGCCTCATATATAACATTGACTGAAACGTTTATACTTATCTACTAACATCTCGTATATTATTTTTGATTGTTCTCGGAGAGTTGGCACGGCGGATGCCATTTTGTTGACGACACCTGAAACAACGGTATTTTAGACTACGTTATGAGGTTTCGTGCTCGTTTTTAGCTCACCTGAGCAAAGCTCATGTGAGCTATTGTTATGGCAAAGTGTCCGTCGTCCGTCGTCCGTCCGTGAACATTTTCAATCATCTTCTTCTCCCGAACTGCTGAGCCGATATTGGTCAAACTTCACAGGGATGATATATGGGTGATGCCATTTCAGATTTGTTAAAATGGAGGTCATCGACAATCCAAGATGGCCGCCATGGAAAAGTAGGTCAAATTTTAAAAAAATCTTCTTCTCACGAACCGCCAGGTCGATTTCGACGATACTTGGTATGAATGATCGATAGTTCGCGCTGTTTCAGATTTGTTCATATGGTGGCCCGTGGGTCAAAAATGGGCGTCGCCCGAGGGGTCAAATAGGGGTCAAATTTTATTTTTAACCGAATATAGTCATGTAATATATCAAATCGAAGGTATCGACGAGACAATCACTCTGGAACATTTTTTGTCTAAATCATATGATTACGTCATCCAAGATGGCCACCGATATTTCAAATGGTCATTCTTTTACTAAAGATTTCAAACGTCTTCTTCTTGCAAACTGCTTGGCCGATATTGGCCAAACTTAACTGTAATGGTCTGTGGTTGAAGCCTGTTCATTTTTGTTAAAATGGAGGTCATCACCAAATCCAAGATGGCCGCCGTTGAGAAGTAGGTCAAATTCTCAAAAAATCTTCTTTTCACGAACCGCCAGGCCAATTTCGACGATACTGGGTATGAATGATCGATAGTTAGCGCTGTTTCAGATTTGTTCATATGGTGGCCTCTGGGTCAAAAATGGGCGTGGCCCGAGGGGTCAACTAGGGGTCAAATTATATTTTTGCCCGAATATGGTCATATAATATATCAAATCGAAGGTATCGACTAGTTGATCACTCTGGACCATTTTTTGTCTAAATCAGATGATTTTGTCATCCAAGATGGCCACCGAAAGGTAAAAAAGTTGTTCTTTTACTAAAGATTTCAAACGTATTCTTCTTGTGAACTGCTTGGCCGATATTGGCCAAACTTAACTGTAATGGTCTGTGGGTGAAGCCTGTCCATTTTTGTAAAATGGAGGTCATCACCAAATCCAAGATGTCCGCCATTGAAAAGTAGGTCAAATTGTCAAAAAATATTCTTCTCACAAACCTCCAGACCGATTTCGACGAAACTTGGTGTGAATGATTGATAGTTAACGCTGTTTCAGATTTGTTCATATGGATGGTGGCCCCTGGGTCAAAATGGGCGTGGCCCGAGGGGTCAACTAGGGGTCAAATTATATTTTTGCCCGAATATGGTTATATAATATATCAAATCGAAGGTATCGACTAGTCTATCACTCTGGAGCATTTTTTGTCTAAATCAAATGATTTTGTCATCCAAGATGGCCACCGAAAGGTAAAAAAGTTGTTCTTTTACTAAAGATTTCAAACGTATTCTTCTTGTGAACTGCTTGGCCGATATTGGCCAAACTTAACTGTAATGGTCTGTGGGTGAAGCCTGTCCATTTTTGTTAAAATGGAGGTCATCACCAAATCCAAGATGTCCGCCATTGAAAAGTAGGTCAAATTGTCAAAAAATATTCTTCTCACAAACCTCCAGACCGATTTCGACGAAACTTGGTGTGAATGATTGATAGTTAACGCTGTTTCAGATTTGTTCATATGGTGGCCCCTGGGTCAAAAATGGGCGTGGCCCGAGGGGTCAACTAGGGGTCAAATTATATTTTTGTGCCCGAATATGGTTATATAATATATCAAATCGAAGGTATCGACTAGTCTATCACTCTGGAGCATTTTTTGTCTAAATCAAATGATTTTGTCATCCAAGATGGCCACCGAAAGGTAAAAAAGTTGTTCTTTTACTAAAGATTTCAAACGTATTCTTCTTGTGAACTGCTTGCCGATATTGGCCAAACTTAACTGTAATGGTCTGTGGGTGAAGCCTGTCCATTTTTGTTAAAATGGAGGTCATCACCAAATCCAAGATGTCCGCCATTGAAAAGTAGGTCAAATTGTCAAAAAATATTCTTCTCACAAACCTCCAGACCGATTTCGACGAAACTTGGTGTGAATGATTGATAGTTAACGCTGTTTCAGATTTGTTCATATGGTGGCCCCTGGGTCAAAAATGGGCGTGGCCCGAGGGGTCAACTAGGGGTCAAATTATATTTTTGCCCGAATATGGTTATATAATATATCAAATCGAAGGTATCGACTAGTCTATCACTCTGGAGCATTTTTTGTCTAAATCAAATGATTTTGTCATCCAAGATGGCCACCGAAAGGTAAAAAAGTTGTTCTTTTACTAAAGATTTCAAACGTATTCTTCTTGTGAACTGCTTGGCCGATATTGGCCAAACTTAACTGTAATGGTCTGTGGGTGAAGCCTGTCCATTTTTGTTAAAATGGAGGTCATCACCAAATCCAAGATGTCCGCCGTTGAAAAAGTAGGTCAAATTGTCAAAAAAATAAAATCTTCTCACAAACCCCCAGGCCGATTTCGACGAAACTTTGTATGAATGATGGATAGTTAACGCTGATTCAGATTTGTTCATATGGTGGCCTCTGGGTCAAAAATGGTCATGGCCCGAGGGGTCAAATAGGGGTCAAATTTTATTTTTGACCGAATATGGTCATTTTATATATCAAATCGAAGGTATAGCAGTAAATCGCATGCACATTCGCAATATATGTTAGATCAGAAGGTACCAACAAATTATGTGGAACATTTGAAGTTGTAAATGAAGTCTTTGTGAAATCAAGATGACCACTATGGAGGCTTTTAGGTGAGCGATACAGGCCCATTTGGGCCTCTTGTTTAAATACGTCTGCGAAAGTTAGTATATGCATTTTCTTAATATAAATAACATATATGGGCCGCGCTCTGTGAAAACCAGCCTTAATGACAACGTCATGAAAGCCTGAAAATGACGTCGCAAAGTTACGCTTAAAATTACCACCGTCACGTCGGATAATGACATTGAAATCGTTGCTTCATTGCAATAAGTTGTCCTATTTATAATCGTACGCTTTACTAATTGTGACTCAGAAATAGTTTCTTGTTGGATAAGCGTGGCAGAATTTTACTGTTGTTTTTATAGTGGTTCAGATAGTTGTCTGCTTTTTCGGTTTCCTTCAAGGAAACATGTAGTGATTTTGTCGATTATTTTTTATACAAATGAGCATATTGCAAATTATTTTTATAATATATTATATGGACGACATGTGACCCGACATTTGAAACTAAATAACCATACGACCGGTATTTTATACATCACAAAATCAGTAATATGTAATCATAATGGTAATATTTCTTTTAAAATTTATTTTCATAGAACGCCTATATTCTCGTGAATAGTTACAGGCGTTCTATAATTACAATCGGTCGATGGGCCGAATGGGGTTCGCTGCGGGAAACTTCGTAAAATGAAAGTGTGCCAATACCAACAAGCTATATGTTAGTTCAATATTGAAACATGCTAACACCTGTAAACATTGATAGGTTATATTAAAATAATAATACGCATGTAATTTTCAAAAAAATAGCTTCCCAATGAAATTTAGTTTAAATAGATTATCCCGTATGGAGCCTCATTTAGAACGTCCGGCACATATAGAGTCAATATTTGAACCTATTTACTAAACGTCATAGTGTCATGTGTCCAATTTATTGGACACAGGACACTTTTTTTTAATGTAATATACAAACCAATAACAAATTTACGTTTAAAAAGTCAGCTATTTGTTGTTAAATGCGATTTTATTTTCATTGTGACGTCATACTATATTTCGTGTCCTGCCAAACGCGTGATGATTGGTCATATTGCCATTACACGTACTGGTCGAAGCCATCGTGTCATTATTGCTGTCTTCATTGTTGATAAGCTCTAAATACGGAAATACAGATACTCAGTGTGTACTCGACGATTTGTGAATGCTACAGACGTACATTTCTGCAAATTTGCTAAAGTTGAGAGGACAATACGGCGACAGCCAAGACGCATCAATAATTGACCTACATTTCAAGTCTACTAGCTGCCAGACACGAAACATTCGTTTCAGGTAGGAATTATTTCTTTATTACTGTTGACCAATATTTGAATCGTGCTGACTTCGACAGCACTTTTAAAACCACAGGGCTACTAAAATAATTCCATTGTATTCAATCTAACATGAATTCAAGTGGGTGGGGGATATTCAACATTGCCTGTGCATGTGCCGAGTCATTGGTTTTCGCGACCAATGTTGTTTCCACAATTGTTGTTTAAATAGCTAATTTATGGTGCATCTCTCGGACTCTGTGTGTTTGTGGCACCTCGATACTTGTAGATTCACTTTGAATATATGTTTTCAGTCCAACAAGTCAATTCATTATTTATTTAGGCTATTATCTGTTATCTGTTATCTATTGTCTATATATAGGCTTTTAGCCACTTAAAAAAAGACACTTTACTTTCATTCCCCCCCCCCCCCCACCCCCCCCCCCCCCCACGAGAGTCAAATGTGTTTATAAAAACTGTAACAACAGTGATGAAATAAGTAAAAAATTGAGGTGTGCGAATCCAGGTACACTGCATTTGCACAGCGGTGACTTTTCCCCGAAATATCATGAATATAGGCCGGTGCAGTATTTCTATTAAGTAAGTGTACCCGGCTTCGCACCGTGTATGTGGCTTTGCACACACCAATATTTTACATGTCTGATTATTCATGTTGTTTTCTTAAGACAAGTGTTTTCAGAAAGTCACGTGTTTACACGATTTAGAAAACTTTAACAACAGTGACCAAACAAGTAAAAAAAAATTGAAGTGCAGTATTTGTATTAAGTATTTGTATTGCAGTGGGTGGGCTTCCTAAAATTTATTTGTACACAGGGTACCCATGTTTGGTCTGGGGTGGTGATGAGGGACTTCTTTGCTTCATTGGGGTGACCTCACGAAATATGGCGGGGGTGGAGACTGTATGTTTGTTGGGATTACAATCGTGTCTGTTAATTCTGCACACCTAATAATAATTTTCGTGAAAATGTCCATATTCAGTCTAAATTCCCTGAACATTCAAGGCAGTTCTTAGCCAAGATAATCACGGCTAAACAGATGGCTTTTACTATTTCATCTGTCGTCTATTATCTGTATCCGCCTAGCGGAGACCCAGCCAAATTTGATCAAAATATCAGTCCATTTTGTCCTTGAGTTTTGCGAATAATACGGGAATAAAATAATAACCAATGTCGGTATATTTGCATGTGTATTATTGGTTTATGAAGCTTTTTTTAACAGATCTGTTGTTGATCTATTAATTTAGTAAGCAGGACCACTAATCATTTTGACCATGTTCTGAATAAATTTTTACCAAACTATCGGAATGGGATAAAATTGTGACTTAGTATACCGTTAATCAGCTGATTTATTCCAAAATCAACATAATTTATTCTGACGTGATTAAAGCTGGGCAAAACATTACGTGAATTGTGCATTAGCCGGTGCGCAGAATTAGCCGAAATGACATTTTTTATATGCAGATCAGAATGTCAGTTTTCATTGGTTTGATACATGTACAGATATGTATGTCAGTGATTCTATATTTTATATACATCTGGTGTCCCGGTGTAATTTACTGACAAATCACACAATTTATAAGGAAATTTGGTACATGTGGTAAAACACGGCATTCTGTTAGTTGCCAAGCTATTTTGTTTTGCTTAACTTTACTGATTCATATTAAATACATGTTGTTGGGTTGCCATAAATGAGAAATTCCACGACTTGCTACTAAATTTCTCTGTTTCGCACTAATACAATTAGCTTACCATATTCTTGACACTTTTCTAAATAGATGCCCCTTCAGTTGTATGTTTTATGCCGTTGAAAAGAAAAAAATGTAAATGTAAAGCTATATTTACGTCATGTAAATGTACATAACGGAAATTACATTTCTGAGACCCCTGGTCCCTTGAAGTGGAAATAAAATTAAAAAAATGACGAGAACAATTGGCTATACTGTTATAAATGTAACAACTGGACTGTCACCCAATGGAATAAACACAGTTTAATGAATTATTGGTTCTACATCGAAACTATAAAAACGACACCAATATGTACATAAAATATCGAATCACTGATGTCTCATTATTATTGAACCATGTTATTGTAGTTGCGAACAATAACTCTTGCAATCTACTCCTGTACCGTCTGTAGCAGAGTTACTATTCCATTCATACATGTAGGCTTCCTCTACATAATAGCTAATCAGATCTGATTTACACTTTAGTTGTTAATTGTGACACAATTTGTATATTTTCCATGTGAAAAAAAATATTATAAAAGTAATACGTATGGATCACGATTTGCCTGGTTTGGCCCTCATGCACGTTTTCATCTTTCGCTCTTTCTGTTACCTGGGAGTTGAATTGGGTAATTGCCCATTATAGAAGTAGTAAGATTATTACTGATCCTACTGCTTTTTGGGAGGGGCCATGTGATTCTGGTGTGGCGAGGACCTGGCATCAGACCAGGATCATCCTGATTTCAGGGCTGAGTATATAGTTCTTTTATTGTAAATATTAATTTCTGATTTTAGGATTTTCCCCCATTTGTACATGTACTTGAACATGTACTTGTACAGGTAATGGGATTTATTACTAAACCCATTGACCCGGCCTTAAATGACCGCATCTGTTGATTGGCCGTTAGACCCCAACAAACAAATAAATGATATACGTAGGCTTCCTCTACAGAATAGCTAATCAGATCTGATTTACACTTTAGTTGTTAATTGTGACCTAATTTGTATATTTTCCATCTGAAAAAAAAAAATATTATAAAAGTAATACAAAACTTTACGTGGGTGGTGGTCGGGAGAACGAGACGACTTAAATTAACGGTAGTGGTTCCTCCATATGGAATCACTATTTGCCTGGTTTGACCCTTCAGTACATTTTTATCTTTGCTCTTTTGTTACCTTGGAGTTGAATTGGGTTATTGCCCATTATAAAAGTAGTAAGATTATTACTTATCCTACTGCTTTTGGGAGGGGCCAAGTGATTCTGGTGTGGCGAGGACCTGGCATTAGACCAGGATTATTCTGATTTCAGCGCTGAATATATAGTTTTATTTGTTTATTGTAAATATTCAGTTTCTGATTTTGGGATTTTCCCCCATTTGTACATGTACGTGAAAATATACATGTACTTTTTCTTTTTGTATGAAACGTGAATTTCGTCACTGATATCAGGGGCGATAACCGTGTTTCCATTAAAGGTTAATGGAAACTATATTCTGTCTGCTTAGTTTTGTTATGTGCACTATGATCGTACTTTATAATGTGTCAATAAAAATATTTGTTCGGGCGACACATTTAATGGGTATAAATAATTTTAAAATGTCATGTCTCATTTGCATATCAAAATAGCCTGATACCACCGCGAGTCACTATCAGTAAAATCAATATTACTGAATGATTATATGTGTATAGTGGGCCTGCACTCGTAATTTTTAAAACTGGTGGAATACATGTACCGTAGTTACACAATTATACACTTATTTAATTCTTATAGGCAAACTGTTATGCCTACTAGATGGGACCACAGGTTGAAGTACATTGTAATGGACCGAGGTCTATAAATACATTAAATACGCTAAAAGCGTCCATAAACGAAAAAAAAAGCTAAAAAAAGTTTTGTTACTCCCTCTATAACACACACATATATATACCTCGGTCCGTTACTTCAACCTGTGGATAGGACCCCAACTTTAGCTGCTACATGTAATTTGCGAACCAGATCTCTTATTCACTATTCTGCAGAGGAAGACTATGAATGGAAACGTAACTCTGCTACGGACAGTACGGTTGTAGATTTCAAGAGTTACTGTTCACAACTATGAACAATGTGGCTTACTCGCTTACCACATTTATCCAAGTGTTGTGAGTTTGATGCCCGGGTGGGATGTAGTTCTCTAAGCACTGTTTCATGTTGGAAAGTTGCGGAGTCATTTGCTGAGTAATGGTTAATACTGGTAAGGAATTCAATAAAAGGCTAACCATGAACATAATAGTGTTTGATTGTTTGTTTCAGGGAAGCCGTCTACAGATCTTAGCCATCTGGATTATTCGTCGAGCCTCTTCAACTTCACCCTGCAGTCGAGGCAGACACCAGCAGGGCTATTGAGATAGTATATGGGCGGTTTCAGAAGAAGCAGATAAGGCGGAAATTGTTTCTCATTCTGCTGTTGAAGGACAAAGGCCACCAGAAGAATCGCTGCCCGAAGACACAACTCCACCTGGGCAACAAGTTGCCAAACACTCGCGAAATGGGAACTGATCCAGTTCCTGACCTACACGAAGCAAAATATAGTGTCGCCATGACAGACTGTCATCATCTTAAGATCAGCGACCATCTGAAAATATAACCCTCGAGGAGAAGAGCTTGAGAAAGACAAGTTCAGTTACAAAAAATTAACCATTTAACCGGAGTACCATCCATGCCAGCGGCAGTGTTTGTGTGGTTCTTAACTCTGATTTCTGCTCTAATCATCTAATCAACCTGTTGAAAGGATGTGTCGTGAAGACATGTTACTTCTTGTGTTGATAGAATTGAGAATGAATCTTATTCACACAAATCTGACTTGTGCAGTTTTAAGATTTGTCAATATTTTTTGAATCGGTGACTCATTCTTGTGGTGGACAGAATGACATTGGTACATTTCTGATTATGTGACACTCGAAGGACTAGATATTGAAATGGTCAGAAATATATTTTACTATGCTTTTACACATATGTGGCTGTGACCTCAGGTTGAAGTAACGGACCATGGCCTATAAATACATTAAATATACCTAAGAGCATCAATAAGTGAGAGAAAAATAAGCTAAACAAAATGTATTTACTCCATGTGTGATATATGGGAGTAAATAATTTGTTTAGCCTATTTTATTTCACTTATTGATGCTTTTAGGTATATTTAATGTATTTATAGGTATTGGTCCGTTACTTTAACCGGTGGCTGTGACAGGAGAATGTGGTTTATGGGATTTGTGACTAGTGTAGCTCCTGATCAAATAGTACACTCCTGTAGCCTGATAATGATGTGGCTTGTTAGAAGCATGATGGAGATTTCATTGATGCAATGGTGAACAGTGCAGATCCTGTGCGGATATGTGTATCTACACTGGTCGCAAATCCCATAAGCCCCATTTCTCCAGTCACAGACACATATTTGAGCAAATTTAAAAATCCTACCGCCAACCTAGAATGATTAACATTTAAGGTATTGCATTCAATCTTTGATTCATAAATTTCTGTTTAACGTCCACAATCTATAAAGTCTATATTTGGTTGGTTTCACATGGTTTCAGTTATCTTCGCAATAAAGGATTTTACTTGAAACATCCAGAATAGACCAAAGACAAACTTTGTAGACTTTCGAAGGGAAATGAAAATTTACGAATTAATGATGTATTTTTGTGCTATTATCATGATTATAATTGAAATCAATGCCCAATGGTCAAACTTGTAACAAATTACATGTGTACAATAAATTTCGACTTCGAAATTTGACTTCGAATGAAATGGTGCAATTGGTTGATATTGGTCATTTGCAGTGCATGATGTGACAAACAACATATTGAGGCATCATCTGTAACACAGTGCCTTCAATCATGATTCATACCCAGGCATACAAAGTATGTCGAGGTGTATATAGTTTTTGTATTTTCGTCCATCCGTAAAGATTTGCGTTAAAGGTTTTTTGGTACCCATTATATCTGCAACCGTAAATCGCATTGAGTTGAATCTTCATATACTTCTTTATCGTCATCCATATTTTTTATACTGTAGCACACCGATGTGGCTTTCCTGCACAAGGTCAAATTACTTAAAGTTTTGAAATATTTGCATCAAACATGTCAAAGTTTTTAAGTACACAATGTCTCTGCAACCGCAAGTCGGGTTGACTTGAAACTTCATATATACTTCATTATGAAGTTAGAAGATCAATATTTTCTTTCTATAGCCCTGGTGGGTGCATGTGATGGGTAATTTAACAATCGCGATTCATCCTTACCGGAAATCCGACTGGAGACCTGGTTTGGCCCTCACATACGTCTTTGGCATTTTGTATGTGACAGTTGAATCTGGTTACCGGTATATCTCTTGTGTGAGTATTACGATTATTCGTAATCCTTTTTTAGGGAAAGGGGCCAAGTGACTTTGGTGTGGTATGGACCTGGCATCAGGTCAGGTTATTCTAATTTCAGGGCTGACTTTATTTTTCTCGATGAAATTATTATTAGACCATAGCTGTTGATAGGCCGTTAAACACCATTAAACAAACATTCTATAGCCCACTCATACGGTGAAGGTGAAATTACTTTGAAACTTGCGTTAAATGTTTTGAAATATATGTGTTAAAGTTTTAAGTAAACAATTTCTCTGCAACCGTAAGTCAGATTGAATTGAAACTTCATATATTTGTCTATCAACAATCAACATCCATATTTTCATTTTATAGCCCACACATGTGACTTTCATGGCCAAGGTCAAGGTCAAATTGTGTTAAATGTTTTGAAATATTTGCATAAAGTTTTAAGTACACAATTTATCTGCAACCGTATGTTGGATCAACTGCAAATGTCACATACACTTCTTTATCAACAGCCATATTTTCATTCTATATCTCACCTAAGCGGCTTTCATGCCAAAGGTCAAGGCCAAATGACTTTGCTACGGCCAAGGGTATGTGTGAGACCCCGCTCACTTGCTCTAGTCCTTAAAAGCAAGAATAACATATCTTACCATACATGTACTGATTTCTTTTGTTTTTTTCGGATACATGTACTGATTTTGTGTCCCGAACATAACTGGAATTCCTTTTTGTATAGTTATCACAACTCTTGCCTCACTAATATTCCAGTGTTCTCCTTTTGTTTTTTCACGCATTGATTTTGTATTTGGCACATGGTGATATTTCAAATTTGACCTAATATGGTCCCGATATATATCAAATCGAAGGTATCGTGGGTATTGTCAAAATCGGATGATACATCATACAAGATGGCCGCTGACAGGTCATCCTTTAATTATAGATTTCGCCTTCTTCTCATGTACCGTTTGGCCGACGCTGGTCAGACTTCACAGTTGTGGTGCGTGGGTGAAGCATTTTCATATTTGTTAAAATGGAGGTTGTCGCATAATCCAAGATGGCCGTCGTAGAAAATTTGGTAAAATTCTTAAAAAAATCATATCAACCATGTTAATTTTACATTATTATTATTTTTACATCAAGCTTGAATTGCCACTTTGATATCAAGGGCGATAACATTGACTCTTTAAAATGTTAATGGAAACAACTATTTATTCTCTCTATTTATCTTTTGATGTGCAATGATCATATTTTGTAACAAGTCAATACAAATATTTATTCAGGTGACACATTTAGTTGATATAAATAATTTAAAAATGACCTGCCTCATTTACAATCAAAATAGCACGATGATACAACCTATCAGTAAACCTAATATTACTAAGTGAATATTTATGTGTAGCGGGCACTCGTATGTTTGAAAACTGTTGGAATAGTTAAACAATTATACTTATTTAATATTTAATTCCTATAAAGAACACTTTGTGCCAAACAGATGGGACCCCAATTTCAAATCATGATTTGCAACTTTGCTGAAGGATGTCTGGCACCCAGTCATTAAGTGCATAGGCACGACACATGTCTTATCAGCTCATTCACAAACACCACATCATACAAAACACTTGTCACATGGATTCACCAGTGGGTGTACAGTACAAAGTCCAGTGATATGGTGTGTAATTGCATCCCGTAACATTTGGTCAGGTGTGTATTTTTTTTACTTTAACCTACGTTTTCTGGGGGAAATAACTACCTGTAATATATGTGAAAATCACTACAATGGAAGAAATTGAATGTATGTTCTCGCACCCCCTTCCAAACTCCATTCACAATTCACACCCCCGCCCCTCTGCATGAATCTGGATACTCCACTGCAGTGCAAAGTCGCAGAACAATTTTTGACATACAGCCGTTTGAATGTGTACTGTGTGTGTAATATTTCTCAGACTTTTTCAAGGCAATGATTTCTGTTTCGATGTAATGTATGACCTGTCGTTGGTGCTTGTAGGAGTATTTTATATCCAGTATACATTTTCTATGGCTTTCACATTCTGTAAAACCGTCTGGAGTTTCGACAATGAAATGGAGAAATGGCAAAACATTTTCATGTGTCTGAATGTGGATTATTTCTGGCACTCATATCTTTGGCTTATAACGTCGTTCAAATTGTACTGCGTCAATTTTATCGAATTTAAGATTCGCATATTTCATGACTTTCTTCAAAACGCCAGTTTTAGAAGTTGATGGTTTTAGGATTTTATATCATGCACTGCAGTGCCGGTGATAAGTCGCTAGGTGGCGTTGCCAAGTCGGACTGTTGAACAGTTGTACTGTGCGGACTCACCGAAACAAACCGCCAGTGGACGCGTTACACTATTTTTGCAATGTAATCTCCCTGGGTAAGTTTATAGATCGCGGCTCAGTCAGCGTGCGACTAGATGTCGGTTTATTTTGTTAGGGAAAGTACTAAAATTGGGAAAATTGGGCCCGCGCAATATTTAAAATTGCGCCATGTCAATTAAAGTTGGTGCAGGATGTTGAATGTAATATCTTTATAATGGAAAGACAGAGTTTAATGAAACATAACGCAGTAATGCTTAACAGGTTGCCAATTAGTATCCCCTCGCCGATAGGCAAGAGCTGGTATATCGTTAGTCCATGTACTGCGTACGTATGTACGTACGCTAGTAACACATTTCATTTTTCAATATCTTGTGAACTGCTTCTACGATTTTGATATTATTTGACCATAATGTGTGTCTATGGATGGAGCATGGTTTAGCATATGAGTAGACTCATATGACCCACGTTCGACCGCCCAAGGTCACGGAGTACTTTTTTATTATCAAGGTTGCCAGCGAGGAGATTAGCTTCGTTTAATGATGCCAGTGCGAGGGGATTAGCTTCGTTTAATGATGCCAGTTCTTGCATTATGGTATAGTTTGCTTTAATCTAACAATTTTCTGGTTTTGACGAAGAATCGGTTACCATGGATGTGAATATAAATCTAAAGAACGTGAATGTATGGTGTCATACCATATCATCGAATCCGGTATGCCACTTCTAATGGTGTGATACATATCATCGAAATCCGTCCGTTTGCTTGGAAAAGTTTCAAGAAAATTTACTGTAAAAATGACGTCACAGAATACGTCACGTCGGAAAAGCAGGTTCGGAAACCACTGATCCCATACCCTGATATCTATAACTTTACATGCTACTTGCAAACATGTAGTTGGCCTCAATAATAATAACATACACTCAAAGCGTTCTTTTATAACATGATCATTCATGTTATAATTGTTCTTGTTATATTTATATAACAATTACAAACAAATGCGAGAACAAAGTAAA
>CM055280.1:5089900-5121031 GCA_029237695.1 Conchocele bisecta | reverse complement strand
TATATGTTGTTTGTGACTATTTTAGGTACAAATATCATGTTCTTAATAATGGGATACTTAATATCCCAGTCTGAAAAGTATCATGGAAGTGAAAACATTTAATTCATTAAAGTCTGTAGTAAATACACTACACATTTTGCCAATGTGAAATTCATATGTTTTGCATATGAATTGCAAATTTCATATAAAAACAATGAGAAAATAGCACATATGAACTTCATATGCAATGTGCATATGCATTGCATATGCAAAACATGAATTTCATAGGAATTTTGTTAATGCATAGAAACATATATATATTGTCAATGGTATGTCTAAAAAAAAAATACATGTCAAATCCATATGAATTACATATGCAAATTTTGAATATATCTGCATTTCATATTAAAAACATAACGAGACGTGCCGCGACTTAACATGCCTTCGGGTATTTGGAATTTTCGCCGTAAATGGTTTTGAAAATTGAACGTAATTATTGTAAATAATGTACAACTTTTACGAAACTTTCAGAATAAATGCGGAATTTAATTCCGCATTTGCTCTGGAATTTGCGTCGAATTCTGACGTCATTTACAGAAATTATGTTCAATTTTCAAAACCATTTATGGCGAAAGTTCCAAATACCCGAAGGTACAATATGTCGTGGCGCCTCTCATATGTATTTGATATGTGCTCCTTCCTTATAAGTTGCATATGCAAATCATATGTATATCATAGTTATGCTGTATGTATGAAATGCATATGATTTTTTTGGCATATGCATTGCATATGTGGCACATTTTTCTGTGTACATGTAACATATTTTAATTGTGCCTTTTGTAGCGGCAAAACAGGATTGGCAGCTAAGAGACCAGCATTCCGACCTTGCTATGGGAAACTCGGCGAACTGCGATCACTTGCTGGACCAGATATACCAGTCATCGCCCTAACAGCGACTGCAACCGCAGAAACCCAGTCTATCATCAAGAAAGAACTGTGTATGGATGATGCCGTTGACATTATTCTGAGTCCAAACAAACCGAATATTAGGTACAGTGTGTATGGTGTAAACTGCGATGATGTCCGGCAAAACTTTGAATGGCTGGTGACACTTTTGAACAATGAGGGTATAGCTTCTCCACGGATGATTATATTCTTTAGAAGGGTTGAACACATGTCTGTGGTATTCAAACATGTCATATGTAGCTTAGGGAGAAATGCATATGTCAATTATGGTCAGAATTATGACAGAAACAGACTAATAGACATGTTTCATATGAAAACTGACGACACTGTAAAAACGGCTATCTGCAAGTCTTACGAAGACCCTCTTGGAAGCATCAGGGTAGTACTCTGTACAACATAATTCAGCATGGGTCTTGATGTCAATGGGGTGGATACGGTAGTACATTACGGCCCAGCTAATGATCTAGAGGACTACATACAAGAAACTGGGAGAGCTGGCAGGGATAAAGATCAGTACTGTCATGGTGTCATCATTAAATACAAACGGTCACTGGGAAGTACAAACATATCTAAACCTGTAAAACAATATGTTTTGGCCACAACGTGCCGTTGGAAGGTGCTAATGCGACCATTCATGTCAGATAGTGAACCAGTGTCACCCACACCACAGCACTTATGTTGTGATATATGTACAGACATTTGCAAATGTCTTTGTACATGTGACACATACGTTTGCGACTGTAGAATGCTGTGTGATTACCAGGAAAGTACCATTAACAGGATCATGAAACAATCAACACTAACAAGCTCAGAATCCAGTGAATCGGAAAATACTGGATTTTCCAGTGATTCTGATTTTGAGGGTTACATCGCCAAAAAACCCACAGTCGTTTATGAAACCGATGACTCTTCTGATCAGGAGAACTAGAAATGATCCTGTGAATAGTTACCATTATAAATCAGACAATGAAGCGATCAACTCTGGCAGGCTCGGAATCTAGTGAATCAGAACATGTACGGTTTTCAAGTGATTATGACATATAAAAATACAGTTGTGTACAACACAGATATCTCATCCGATTAGGTTGGTGATCAGTAGAAGTGTTCTTGTGAGTAGTTTCTCAAGGAGTTCGAAATCCATTCCCTCGAATGTAATTACCATCTATTGTTCTGAATGGATTGGTATCAATGTGTTTCAAATCCGGAGTGACGCCGACCAGGAATATTGTCAAACACCTTCCTTTCCATCAGCTGGTTGACCAATAACAAGATATCATCTCGAGTATTAGTAGCAGTGTGTACTCCAGATGGATGGAACACTTTCATTGCACGGTCATAGTTTTTCACAATTGCATTCGTAGTGATTGCACTTCTGCTAACACGTGAAATTGTCTTTTCCGTGAACACCCCACGGTAGCTGTGAATTTGGTCCTTGAATGCCTTGTTCTGGTGTTCCACGTCTAGGTCATTTGGGTGGTTAGTATTTGCCTTGCCACGGTGGTTGACTGTTCTATTCCATATCAGTTGATGTGCGAGACGTTCTGTTAACAACACTCTGCTCTGTGCCAATGTTTCGAGCATTCCGTAGGCATACTTCGGACATTTATTTAGTTTGTATAGAATACAGAGATACATAGTTGTATGCATAATCCTTTGGCCATCTCCCATATTTATAGCATCTGTATGGTTCAGTCTTAGTAGGCCAAGTAAAAGGCACATTCGTGTATAGTTGATAATCCAATCATTTCCATCGGTATCATCGTGTACTGCTGTAGTCGGGTCATCTCGAATGTCACTGAATTGTGGATCATATTGGCCATGCACAACTGACTCATGCTTTCTGAAAGACCTTGATGTTTTAAAGCCTTTGTTGCAGTGACGACATCTCATGTTGTTGTTTGGCGGTCCATATTTCGGAAGTTCTGGAACCTGAATATCAACATAAGTGTCCACAAAAGATCTGGCATTTCTCAATACAAACTGAGATATTTGTTGCTTGTCTCCAATATCGCCTTCATAAACGTTCCTAGTTGGTGCAGATTCCAGTGAAGCCATTCCAAAATGGTGTACTCCCCCGCAAGCGATGTAGGCAGAATCAAATTTATTCAAAAGCTCGGTGGAGGCATAAAAGTTGTCCGATGGATCATTGGAAACATTCTTGGAATTGACGGTGTTCCTGGCTGCATACAGAGTTCCGGTAGATTTGGCAGATTTGGAAGAATACAGCTTTTTCCAAATCACCTGTAATATAAAGGCAACATACATGTACATATATTATTCGTTAACTATGGTGTATTTGCCATTGAGATGATGAGCTGTTGTAATATCTTACCGCAACATGTCGACTTAAATAAATAAGTATCGCGACATATCAACATGTGATAGCTTAACACCACTAATTAATGTAGGCATAACGTTATAGTTACCACAAGTCGACATAATTGTTCTCAACATCTTGACATAGTTTCACGTAGTTATCATTGTCAGGATATTAAAGTTGTCATGTTGTGCTAAATTATTACAACATCTCGATGGCAAATATATATGACATAGTAATTTTAGATTCAAACATTATCTTGCATCAGACAAATATTATAACAATATTATTCCATCTATGCTTTTCCTATGACTGCAAAACAACTGTAGACTGTACGTACTCTGTATCCAATCACTGTTCTATGTCTTCTCGACAATGTTCAACAGTAATTAGTGGTCGAAAACAGGTTGACTGAATAGCGAACTGCTGCTTATGTTGTAATAGTGCGTGCACATGGATTCGGGTCTTCAATAGTGAGGTAGATAAAATATAGTTTATTTTAGTTGCTATAGTTACTTTTAATAATTCAGCCTGGTTGTGAAATTCCTCCATCTTCGGAACTAATCCTTCCAGTCGTCTACTCGCAGTCCTTCCATTTGCCATACTCGCTTGTGATGATTTGTGTCGTTCGAACGTTAGGTAATCACCGCCAGTCAGAACCTTGGATGGAATACCATTACTCTCTTCCTCGTCATCATGTCCTGGTACGTACTTGTGGAGGAATTGGCAGATATCAACCATTTGGTCATTATACTGTTCATTCTTGAGCAGGACTCCCATATTCACCTACGGTAAAGAACATCCACCGGTATTTACATGGGAACTACTTTTCAATATGAGAATTGTGTTGTGCATTAAAAATAATGCGCGTTATCAGGATGACATAATGCAGACTGTTGTAGCCCTGACATGATGTTGGCGCCATGACTGTTCGATGACGGAAACAACAAAATGTAATACATTTGTTTGGATGTTAATATAGTGATGAATATACATGGTTGCATGGCAACTTCTACACAGTAACACTAAGTATTCGTTTTTACTTGCATGTTCATTGTCCCAATTCATTTCTGAGGCTATTCACGGTCCATATCCATTGAGAAGAGAAAAACATTATAATTAGTTTAATATTCATATAATTAATAAACTTACCCGTTCTGTCTTGCTAGCTGTATCCTTCATATATGGGTGTTCAATGTAAGGTGGTAATTAATGTGGTCGTGAAAGGACGTAACCATCGAATCATATTACACCATTCGTGTGCAACGTGGAAAGCAAAATTGTCCATCAGCTTCTGTCGGTCGTCCTCGCCCAGAATGAACATTGTAAAGTCAGCTGAATTAATGTCACCTTTGGCCGATGTATTGTCTAAGTGGTTGCCGGAGATACGATTCAGGTAGCAACAAGTGTTGTACATAATGCTGATCTTTACTTTGATTGTTTATTGTCATTTGTCGCACAGTAGTTCTGATGTCCACATTGTCCCCCACAAAATAATATCCTGGGTGCATCTTGATTCTATGCTGTGTTAGTGAATCTTCTAGTTGACGTAATTCTAGCATCAGAGTGACATTACACTCACCTGTATCAGCCAGAAAGTCAATTGTGTCGTTTATGGTCTCGATCTGTTTTTTCAAGAATCTTTTCTCTAGCTATTCCTATCTCCAGCTCAGCTTTCCATCGTAGGATTGGCTTCACCCAGCCATCGCTAGTTTGTCTGTCATGTCTGTGTGGCCCGGTAGCTCAAACAGTTGCCTGTCACATTCAGTCGGTCAAATGCAGACTTCTTACACCCGCCTTGCATCATAATGATGCTGTTTATGGATTGAAACACATTCAAGTCTCTATTGTAAATGTGTGCCAAGTGTGCTGACGCTGCCACTATTTCTGGTAACAACGCATTGCCTTTCCTATGTTTGTTGCGTTCATGCCGTGGGTTTGTTGTAATCCCAGTAATTAGTTCATTGAATGTGGGGAGTTTTGTTTTGAGCTCGTCAGCTAGACCGTTCAGTGAAAATATCTTTAATGTCTCTTTATCCGTACATTTGAGCACTGTTTTGCATTGTCTCTGGCAGAGTTTCTGCATTTCATCTGTTGCCTCCGTAATCAATTCGTCGATGATTAGTTGTTTGTGTGTTTTATCTGTGCCAAGAACTGGAGTAGGTTGGAATGTCACATCCATAAGTTGACAGAGGTCTGAGACGTCATGGGTCATCTGCTGCAAGTACAAATAACATAATGTAACACGATTATATGGCAGCCAGAAATAATGTGTATGATCACACATGTAGATGTGCATAAGTAATCGATGGTCTAGTACGATAATGTTGTAACTGTTATGCTGAAGCATATAGCTTAGAACATTACGGTACTATACCATCAACATATTATTGTACTTGTATATTCAATCAGGCATGTGGATGTGCATAGGTAATCGATGGTATAGTGTGATAATGTTGTAACTGTTATGCTGAAGCATAGAACAACATATTGTATTTCATGGAAAAATGGACCTTACGACATATAATAACAGTGTAGGCCGATCAGACTGTGCACTCGCGCAGTCTGATCGGGGACTTAATGTTCAGCCAGCCGGCCACAGAGATTGGGATATTTCAGAAATGTGGTATATAGGAAGTTAAAGGTTATGGGGTAAATCTAAAACATTAAGGACTGATACCAGTCTACAGGTAGACGTGCCGTCGCTGGCTGCTGACTGGCTGGCTGACTGGGACTACAAAACACCAACGGTGTTGTTACAAGAGTGTAACGTGTTATATAGTCTCCATAATCGTCACAGTAGTACACATGAAATCATTATTATGAACGCATGGCAATACTAAATAACCTCGTAAATTACAATGATGAATCATGATAAATTGCAATGTACACAAAGATATTTTCACTAGTTGGAAGAAGGGGGCTGATGGAATTCATAAGTCGGAGAACACGATATAACACATTAATGAACAGACACTATATCTAGTGTACACAACAATATAATATATTCACAGCCATACAGGTGAATATCGACGGCATTCACAGTTATTTACCATTAGTAAACAAACATTTAATTGCGACCGGCCTTACCCTGATCAGACTGCCCGTGGCCAACTGCGCTAATTTAATAAAGAGCAACTATTCCAAGTATTTTCCTGTGCAGACTCATAGCATTACATTACTAATGATAAACACTGTAGACTCTAATCAGACTGCATGATTACACAGGCTAACCTAAAGTATCAGTGATTGAAATCAATTATACTTCACATCATGTCCTTATTACAGCTTACGGACGTATAAATCAGTGCATTTAGAGCAGAACTGTCTGATCTGGTCTATCCTGGTCGCAATAGCATTTTCACTATTTACAATTAATTCACTGTGAACGTACATGACTTAATAAAATGAATGTACAGACGACTCGGGTTGGAGTTTTACATCTGTCCAACATAGAGTGAATGAAAGTCATCCGGACAATTAACGTTACAATTGTTACAGGTTAAAATTGTCAATATTCTCATGCATTGTACAGGGCGCAGGACTGATATTGGACTGAATCGCAATATAAAATGCATAGCTAAATATTAGTAAACATTTCAATCGTGTTCGCCCTTCGTTTACAAATAGAATAAATTGGTACTGCAATTAGTCGGAGTGACATGCACAAAACACATGAGAATAATATGCCATTACAATACTCACGGAATGCTCCCACATGTGAAACCTGTAATCGTCATCATTTACACGAAAACACGAATTATTAATGATTCAATTCGATTTGATCAAGGGAGAAAATCTATACCAGCGGATACATGCCATACGGCTTTTATTGACCAATCATTTGGGTCCAAATATATCAGGTACACGAAATAGGGCAGTATTATTAAGGATACGATAATAATTCAGTGAATTGCCGGCCTTGGCATGAGTCAGACGTTATTTGCTGTATTTGAAAGTAAATAATAAACACATGTACTTACCGGAGTTCCCAGTGAACGCTTGTGTCACAAAGTGATCACAAGAATGGTTGAATGTCCGTCTGCTAGAATATGGATACGATAGTTTATATACGTACTCTAGCGCATAAGATTCCTACGATTGTCCGCTTGTCAATATAAGAACTCTGTGCCAACATTTGGCTTACAATTTTGTGTAAGTGGACTAATGTTCTAAGAGTCAATCTAGCTCATGAGATATCTGGCGAATTAATCTCAAATAATTTAGACATCAGTAGATATGACCTACTCGGTATTCAGGCTAGCATCCAAGTCTGCATAAACAGTGTAAATCGTTTGTATATAACCAGTGCAAAATCCAATACTAATGGTACGTGCACGGTTCAGATAAAGCGCTAATCTCTCCAGCGGTGTATTCCACGGGAGCGATATTTCACACACGAAGACCTATTCGATAGTCGTTACAAGGTTGTTCGAGTATTGTGTTCTAGTATTGTGTAACCCGTGTTACAAATGATGGATGATAAAGAAGACAGTCGGCTACAATTCATGACAACCTCATAGTGTGACAATAATACATGTAGTAGTAGTGTACTTACTATTGTATACAGCATTGCGATTGTGGGATATTGCTATTGAACATTACCAGCCCATATCGCACATTTTACAACATTGTTTCAGATTTGCATATCATGGTGTGTGTTAAAATATGTGGATTTGCTAAACAATTTTCACATGTAATGCAGGATGTTATTCAAGTTTATATCAGCTGGTGTCTGAACATAGAACATTATATAGAACTGGCAACTGTCAGGTGAATGTTACGTATAGTTTTATCAACTCGTGTGACGTCAGCGACGTCGATGGTGTTAACGTTGTGTACTGTTGTTATTTACGCGCTCCGAGCAAGACGACGTCTGGCTTCCAGTGGACAATTTGCAACAACAGCAGGATATCTCATCAACTTATCAGTATCGGTCGGGACAGACTCGGCAGTTCTATAGAGAACATAGTCCGATGTAAATTGCCACAATTCCCTGCCGTAAATGTGAAAATGATTTGAAAAGTCCACATATTTCTTGAACACACATGGTACGCAATTTATATTGTAGCTGTGAACTGTCTCTGACCGTAGCCACGTGTACGGATACGCGATATGAATACAATCTGGATGACACTATGTTGATATCATTACATGTTGACTGGTATTTTTATTATCGCTCCCATTGACTTGACAATGACTTCTCAATAACAATAATGTACATACATTGTATATGATCCCCGAATGTAAAACTTCCTGAAAACATCTAAAATGTGTCATTCAACAGAAGAATTTGCAGCTCAGAAAGGTGTATACTCGCTGACCAATATTGACAGGAAAGATGCAGCCGCACAGTTGGTCACGCACTACAATGATCACTAATCGGTTAGATAAAAACATTTTCGACCGATGTAATATCTCTATAATACACGAGAGCATAACGATCTGCAGTTAAAACTGAACATGCATTTAATGTAATGTGGTTCAAATACATGTAGTCATGTTCCGAGACATAGAAATAAGAAGTCATGCCATGTATATACTTGTTTAACATTATTTAAAACAATGATATCAGAGCATAGATGTATGTTATATGACAGAAAAACATTATAGTTAAAACAATCTAACAATACACTGGTAATCACAATTACCAACCGAAATGAGGAAATAGGCGAACAATGGTACAAAACATGACCTTCGTATTGAAATGAAACCATATTGAATTTCGCAACAACACATTAAACAATGCAGATGTTGTACATCCCATTACTGACAAAATAGACGATGCTATATAACAGTATTCTTAACATATGTGTTTCCTAACCGGGGTACTGTAACTTATACAAATTCGTCACATGACGGGAATTCCGTGAAGAATACATGCGCCTACTTATGTATCAAATACATATCATATGTATTAACGGCACTATAAGCGGCAATCCATGATTATTATGTTATGAACACACGATCGTCGTTCATTATGTGTTATGTAGAGCAGTTATATATTGAATTACAAATGCGTTCAACGATATGACGATACGTATACTACGTTAATCCATTGCCCTCCTATGCCGACTTTTAAGGTAAAAATGGTTCAAATGTACATGCTCACTACGTTGCGTGAGACATAATTGCGGCCCCGGCTGAGAAAAGAGACCATGACCGGCGGTATGGTACGTGACCATTTCCTTATCAATTCCACGAAACTATAAACTGGCAGAACGACTGTTTGCCTGATACTTGCCCACACACGCCACTCACTAGTAAAAGGGCAATTACTATACCGCCGTGTATTATCTTCTCTTTTTCAAAAATCATCATCATATAGGATAACACTGTTACGGCTGAGTCTCCTCAGTGTGATTGATTTCGTTGACCGGAACAGTCGCATTATACCGCTCTGATAGCAATCGATCGCAAAACATCAAATCTGTGAGTACTTTCAATATATCACTTTATTACCAGCTAATATAACGACGTACTACACCTTAGCAGCAATAATCAAGCTAATGTATTAATTTATTATTTCTGCTCTGTATAGTGATCTGTGTACATTAAATTGACAAAAACACGGGATTTATCGTGGTTCAGCATAGCATAAGGTCTCTTTTCTCAGCACTGTGGTGCAAATCTGACCACATCAATAAACACTACTAATAATAGCCATCTACACTGAATACAAAGCATAGTGTTACCACGGCAATACAGGTAAGGTACTCCCTATTGTTGTACTTGGCTCACACGCGTAAGTATAACTCAGCACATACGTTGACACTGTGAGGTGATATTGTGAGTATATTTATTCTTCTCAGTGGATTCTTTGTACGTAGGGATCCATAATTATTTATTATTTAATTTGATTAGTAGAATTTAATTTAATTTATCATAATTCAATTTATTTTTCCATAATAATCATAACTAAATATATACTTACGTATACTTGTTTATATCAATTACAATATTACTGCAATAGTCGATATATCTTGCATCACAGTAGCACATACTATTTATAGTCTAGGGGCCAACTTACGAAAATCAATCAAAACTGTTAAATTAATTATTATTACTTGTTAGTACTTATTATATAAATAGACAATATAGACAGATATATAGCAGAAATTACACTTTAGTAGCATATACTATATATAGTCCAGGCGCCGACGTACAGAACACAATACAAACTGTAAAATTACTTATTAGTATTTATTATCAAAAATATTCGTTTCCCATCTTCGGTTAAATTTAAATAATGGCACAAATCAACACACATAATACGAAAAAGATAACTAGGGAATAGGACATGTCAGACTCATTATCGCCTAGTAGTAGATCACCAGAGGCCAAGCAACCACATACATGTACCACACAGACCACCCCACCATCACGTCAATCAACTGTGGAACCAGTCACAGACACAATACCTGACAAACAGACAAACAGCAACACACAAACTGATACAATCCGCTTCAAAATCATTGGGTCCAGGCGAGCTGCAATAAGATTACCGCATTTCGTCTTGGCCCTGATGTAATTCCTGGGTAATAGAATAAACCAGTCAGATATTCGGTGTACAATCGACAGCGTACCGGACATCATTAGAGTCACTCTACCAAAACAATGTATTGGTAGAGCAAAATCATTCACGGCACCCCCAAGTATGTCAAACGTAGAATTCAAGTTAGTTAACAAACCAATGCTCATGAAAACGCAGTCCAACACGCACCAAGAACAACAACAAATTGTCACGGTGGGCATAGCTGAGCACCCTGACTTCGCCCGATTGAGCAAGGAAGACATCATGCTAGCATTAGATGCCAAAAATAACAACATCACCGACGCACATCACGTAGGTAAATCTAAAACCGCATTGCTTGTTAAATTCAACATTAATCTACCGTACCAAATAACACCAGCTTCTTACATCAACAACGGTAACCCAATCGATATTGGCATCACAATTCAACGACCAATTCGCTGCAATAAATGCCAGCAGTTTGGTCACCGACAAGACGCTTCCAGAAACAACTTTGTCAACTGCCCAATTTGTGGGTATGCATACTTCTATAAGGATTGTACATCTAAATACACGAGGGACAACGATTTCTGCAACAATTGCTATGTAGCAGAATTACATGCTTATGACCACCGAGCCAGCGATCCATACTGCCCAATGTTTCTTAATTGATCACAAAAATCAAACAAGACAACTAACGCGTGACGCGCTCAAGGAACAAATGCAAACACATACTTCGACCAATACCACACATGTTCATGCCACCACTAACTTACCAATACAACAACAAAATGGCCAGTATTCAACAATCCCAGCAAACGGAAACGGGAATCTGAATCACCATACATGGATACACACGCCAAACAAGATAATGAAATGCAGCAGTATGTCACAAAAAGTCAACTTTTGGATCTAATAACGGTGATAGAAACAACATTAGAATCTCATTTAGGAATTAAAACAAAAGGAATAATAGGTCACATATAGCAGAGTCCAATCTGCAAAACAGGACAGTTCACACTCCCACATTTACTGCCGCTATTATTCAACACGTAAACACGACACCCAGACAAAACCCTACCTCACCCTCACCAACTAAACAAAGAAGAAATAACAATACTGAACCCCTGCATCCATCAATAGCTACGAGTAATCGCAAACATGCTGGACTAATAACGGAAATAGACACAACAATAATAGAACTGGCGGCGGAACTCGGCATAACAACTGAAATGGAACCCGAAATGTCACATAGCATCAGCATGGACTGCGCAAAAAGTCCTTGCTGCCCAGTCGTAAACAATAGCCCCAACAAATCCGCCCCAGCGTCATCACCTCTATGCTTATCAAATATATCGCAAAATAGTTCCAACGACAACATTAACAATACAACATAACAGAAGGTCATAGAAGTGTTACGAAACAACACACAGAAGCAGCAACCAACATTAAAACATTCACCCCAAATGCCAGTCCAACGTGTAGCCCGGTGGAAGAAAAAAAGAAGTGTGCTAAATCTAATAAGAACAAAACATACAATATGCCCCTTACATAACTAGATGGCCGCGGCCTGCATGTCGCGCCTTGTGGCGAGGCATGGACACTAAAAAAAAAAAGGTAAAGTATAACGAAAAACTTAACCAAAAAACATAACCAAAAACTTTAACCAAAAAACTTAACCAAAAAACTTAACCAAAAACTTTAACCAAAAAACTTAACCAAAAACAAACTTTTAACAAAAAAACTTAACCAAAAACTTCAAAGTAATTTGACCTTGACATTGGGCACAGGGGCCGCACGGGAGTGGGGTAGAATGAAAATACAGATGATGATAAACACCCACGTGAAGTTTCAAGGTAATGGGCAAAGCAGTTGCAGAGATATAGTATAACGAAACACTTTAACAAAAAACTTAACCAAAAATTTCAAAGTAAATTGACCTTGACATTGGGCACAGGGGCCGCACAGGAGGGGGGTAGAATGAAAATATAGATGATGATAAACACTCATGTGAAGTTTCAAGGTAATGGGCAAAGCAATTGCAGAGATATAGTATAACGAAAAACTTTAACCAAAAAACTTAACCAAAAACTTTAACCAAAAACTTTAGCCGGACATACGTACGTACAGACGCCAAAGTGCCGACTATATCACGCTTTCCGCAAGCGGGCGCGACAAAAACTTAACCAAAAACTTTAACCAAAAAACTTAACCAAAAACTTGACATTGGGCACAGGGGCCGCACGGAAGGGGGTAGAATGAAAACATAGATGATGATAAACACCCATGTGAAGTTTCAAGGTAATGGGAAAAGCAGTTGCAGAGATATAGTATAACGAAAAACTTTAACCAAAAAACTTAACCAAAAACATTAACCAAAAAACTTAACCAAAAAAAAACTTCAAAGTAATTTGACCTTGACATTGGGCACAGGGGCCGCACGGGAGGGGGTAGAATGAAAATATAGATGATGATAAACACCCATGTGAAGTTTCAAGGTAATGGGAAAAGCAGTTGCAGAGATATAGTATAACGAAAAACTTTAATTTAACCAAAAAACTTAACCAAAAACATTAACCAAAAAACTTAACCAAAAAAAAACTTCAAAGTAATTTGACCTTGACATTGGGCACAGGGGCCGCACGGGAGGGGGTAGAATGAAAATATAGATGATGATAAACACCCATGTGAAGTTTCAAGGTAATGGCAAAGCAGTTGCAGAGATATAGTATAACAACTTTAACTTTAACCAAAAAACTTAACCAAAAAACTTAACCAAAAACATAATACACAACTTACCAAAAAACTTAACCAAAAACTTTAACCAAAGAACTTAACCAAAAACTTCAAAGTAATTTGACCTTGACATTGGGCACAGCGGCCGCACGGGAGGGGGTAAAATGAAAATATAGATGATGATAAACACCCATATGAAGTTTCAAGGTAATGGGCAAAGTAGTTGCAGAGATATAGTATAACGAAAAACTTTAACCAAAAAACTTAACCAAAAACTTTAACCAAAAAACTTAACCAAAAAACTTAACCAAAAACTTCAAAGTAATTTGACCTTGACATTGGGCACAGGGGCCGCACGGGAGGGGGGTAGAATGAAAATATAGATGATGATAAACACCCATGTGAAGTTTCAAGGTAATGGGCAAAGCAGTTGCTGAGATATAGTATAACGAAAAACTTTAACCAAAAAACTTAACCAAAAAACTTACCCAAAAACTTTAACCAAAGAACTTAACCAAAAACTTTAAGCAAAAAACTTAACCAAACAACTTAACCAAAAACTTTAACTGGACACACGTACGCCAAAGTGCCGACTATATCGCGCTTTCCGCAAGCGGGCGCGACAAAAACAATCAAAAACCTTTAACAGGAATGGAACATTTGGTAGTCGTCAAACTAAAAAAGCTAAACGTAAAGTCCAATGTAAGCAAGGTCCCAATGTTCTAGCACCTCCAGTACAGCTGAGAAGCAATGAACCTGAAACAGCCTCCCAGCCAGAACCTGTGAATAGTAAACATGGCGCTCTTCTGCACAAACGCAGAATATGTTCGCAATAATACATAACATTAATAAAACATAAACATATATGGGTAGAAATAATAATAGTGATAATCACCCCCTGACAGTCCTTCAATGGAACAGTCGGGGATTTCTACGGACAAAAGGAGAGCTAATAAATGCTATAGGAACTAAAATATTGTGACCCGATCTAATAATCCTAATAATCCTTCAGGAAATGCCAAAAACCATCAACTCTAACAGGATACAACATAATAGCGCACTCCATAAATCCATTCCATGGTAGTGGAGTACCGGTAGGCATATATGCTAAAAATGGAATTTCTTGCACAGAATTAAAAACGAATCATCTGAAGGAAACACGTACACAATATTCTTTATTCTGGAATTAAAATAGTAGGTACCAAAGGTAATATAGACATACTAAATGTATAAATACATCGGTCCCGGTGAAAGTACAAACGCTACTAAACTACACAATATATATAACATTACCAAACATATAAGTAAGGTCACAACCCACTTTGGGACACCCACTTTGGATGCATTATCTCGCCAAAACTAACAAAACTGGTGATGAAATAATATACTTTTTAGACAATACAGATTACGTATTATTCAATGATGGGGCCATAACCTTCGATACGTCTCATATCCCACATAGTAAAGGTATAGGAACAACACCAAACATAACATTAGCTACACCAGCTCTAGCTTCCTCGTCCTCCTGGTTCGTACACGATTCAACACCAAGAAGTGATCAATAATTACTAAAGTTTTGACTACATACCATAAGAGTACTCCCGCAACCATTCCTAAATGGAAGTTAGGTCAGGCTGACTGGGAGCTCTTCAATCATGTTCAACTAAGTTACACGTAGAGAAAAGATGAAACTGCAATGAATATCATAATGAATTTGTGAGCACTCTCTACGAAATCAGTAAGGAATGCATACCACAGACAAGTGGCAAAGCACACAATCGCCCAACCAATCCCTGATGGACCCCGGCCTGGTCGGATGCCATTAAAAACAGGGAGAACTGTCTGCGCAGATGGAAACAGGCATATACATACCATAAAATCCTGAATCGCCCAACCAATCCCTGGTGGACCCCGGCCTGCTCGGATGCCATTAAAAACAGGGAGAACTGTCTGCGTAGATGGAAACAAGCATATAAATACCATAAAACCCTAAAACTAAGTTACACGTAGAGAAAAAATTAAACTGCAATGAATATCATAATGAATTTGTGAGCACTCTCTACGAAATCAGAAAGGAATGCATACCACAGACAAGTGGCAAAGCACACAATCGCCCAACCAATCCCTGGTGGACCCCGGCCTGCTCGGATGCCATTAAAAACAGGGAGAACTGTCTGCGTAGATGGAAACAGGCATATAAATACCATAAAACCCTGAAACAAAAAAAAAGCGGGACGAGTATCGGGAGGCCAAATTCCGCGCGTCCGCCACACTAAATGAAGCAAAACAAATCGGTTGGGAGAAATTTATTTCGGAACATAATGACGAAAAAACTAGTAAAGAAATTTGGGATCAATTCAATAGAATCAGAGGTAAACGTACACCACCACTACCACCAATTTTACATAACAACAGCCTAGTTAACGATGGAAAACAAAAGGCAGAGGTGCTCATGGACCATTATAAAACTATTTCAAGTAACGACAACCTTACACCAGAATTTAGACAAGTTAAAGAACAAAGAGATCCAATTATCCAATCTAAGATAAATACACAAATAATAATTCCTCAATTAAATGAAGGAACCTGCCTCAATAGACGATTCATCATGTCAGAACTAAAAGCTGCCCTTAAAAGTAAAAAGAATACAGCACCAGGAGCAGATAAAATACACTATACCATTTTAAAGCATCTCCCTATTGAATCTATGGAACAATTGCTCCTGGCTATAAATAAATCCTGGGAAAACGGTACCCTACCTGACTCCTGGAAAGAAGCTACCATCATCCCTATATTAAAACCTAACTAGAAATGTGGCCTGTCGGCACACGAATGCCCCCGCTTTCAGCCAAAGAAAACGAGGCATATTTGATTATAAGCCATTTACCCGAGCGTTAAGGTTTCGAACGCACCAAGTCTGTGACCTTGACCCTGGGCTTAGCAGGGGCGGGACGAATGTTGATCTTTCACAGGGCGGTAGAGGACCATTGGAGCAATGCGTGTGTGAAATGTGAAGCAGATCCGAGCAAGGAAACAGAAATTATAAGCCATTTACCCAGCGTTAAGGTTTCGAACGCACCAAGTCTGTGACCTTGACCCTGGGCTTAGCGGGGGCGGGACAAATGTGAATTTGTCACAGGGCAGTAGAGGACCATTGGAGCAATGCGTGTGTGAAATGTGAATCAGATCCGAGCAAGGAAACAGAAATTATAAGCCATTTACCCAGCGTTAAGGTTTCGAACGCACCAAGCCTGTGACGTTGACACTGGGCTTAGCGGGGGCGGGACAAATGTGGATTTGTCACAGGGCGGTAGAGGACCATTGGAGCAATGCGTGTGTGAAATGTGAAGCAGATCCGAGCAAGGAAACAGAAATTATAAGCCATTTACCCAGCGTTAAGGTTTCGAACGCACCAAGTCTGTGACCTTGACCCTGGGCTTAGCGGGGCGGACAAATGTGATTTGTCACAGGGAGGTAGAGACCATTGGAGCAATGCGTGTGTGAAATGTGAAGAGATCCGAGCAAGGAAACAGAAATTATAAGCCATTTACCCAGCGTTAAGGTTTCGAAAGCACCAAGTCTGTGACCTTCACCCTGGGCTTAGCGGGGGCGGGACGAATGTGGATTTGTCACAGGGCGGTAGAGGACCATTGGAGCAATGCGTGTGAAATGTGAAGCAGATCCGAGCAAGGAAACAGAAATTATAAGCCATTTACCCAGCGTTAAGTTTCGAAAGCACCAAGTCTGTGACCTTCACCCTGGGCTTAGCGGGGGCGGGACGAATGTGGATTTGTCATAGGGAGGTAGAGGACCATTGGAGCAATGCGTGTTTGAAATGTGAAGCAGATCCGAGCAAGGAAACAGAAATTATAAGCCATTTACCCAGCGTTAAGGTTTCGAAAGCACCAAGTCTGTGACCTTGACCCTGGGCTTAGCGGGGCGGACGAATGTGGATTTGTCACAGGGCGGTAGAGGACCATTGGAGCAATACGTGTGTGAAATGTGAAGCAGATCCGACCAAGGAAACAGAAATTATAAGCCATTTACCCAGCGTTAAGGTTTCGAAAGCACCAAGTCTGTGACCTTGACCCTGGGCTTAGCGGGGGGCGGGACGAATGTGGATTTGTCACAGGGAGGTAGAGGACCATTGGAGCAATGCGTGTGTGAAATGTGAAGCAGATCCGAGCAAGGAAACAGAAATTATAAGCCATTTACCCAGCGTTAAGGTTTCGAAAGCACCAAGTCTGTGACCTTGACCCTGGGCTTAGCGGGGGAGGGACGAATGTGAATTTGTCACAGGGCGGTAGAGGACCGTTGGAGCAATGCGTGTGTGAAATGTGAAGCAGATCCGAGCAAGAACAGAAATTATAAGCCATTTACCCAGCGTTAAGGTTTCGAAAGCACCAAGTCTGTGACCTTGACCCTGGGCTTAGCGGGGCGGGACGAATGTGGATTTGTCACAGGGCGGTAGAGGACCACTGGAGCAATGCGTGTGTGAAATGTGAAGCAGATCCGAGCAAGGAAACAGAAATTATAAGCCATTTACCCAGCGTTAAGGTTTCGAACGCACCAAGTCTGTGACCTTGACCCTGGGCTTAGCGGGGGCGGGACAAATGTGAATTTGTCACAGGGCAGTAGAGGACCATTGGAGCAATGCGTGTGTGAAATGTGAATCAGATCCGAGCAAGGAAACAGAAATTATAAGCCATTTACCCAGCGTTAAGGTTTCGAACGCACCAAGCCTGTGACGTTGACACTGGGCTTAGCGGGGGCGGGACAAATGTGGATTTGTCACAGGGAGGTAGAGGACCATTGGAGCAATGCGTGTGTGAAATGTGAAGCAGATCCGAGCAAGGAAACAGAAATTATAAGCCATTTACCCAGCGTTAAGGTTTCGAAAGCACCAAGTCTGTGACCTTCACCCTGGGCTTAGCGGGGCGGGACGAAGTGGATTTGTCACAGGGCGGTAGACCATTGGAGCAATGCTGTGTGAAATGTGAAGCAGATCCGAGCAAGGAAACAGAAATTATAAGCCATTTACCCAGCGTTAAGGTTTCGAAAGCACCAAGTCTGTGACCTTGACCCTGGCTTAGCGGGCGGGACGAATGTTGATTTGTCACAGGGCGGTAGAGGACCATTGGAGCAATGCGTGTGTGAAATGTGAAGCAGATCCGAGCAAGGTAACAGAAATTATAAGCCATTTACCCAGCGTTAAGGTTTCGAAAGCACCAAGTCTGTGACCTTCACCCTGGGCTTAGCGGGGGCGGGACGAATGTGGATTTGTCATAGGGAGGTAGAGGACCATTGGAGCAATGCGTGTTTGAAATGTGAAGCAGATCCGAGCAAGGAAACAGAAATTATAAGCCATTTACCCAGCGTTAAGGTTTCGAAAGCACCAAGTCTGTGACCTTGACCCTGGCTTAGCGGGGCGGGACGAAGTGGATTTGTCACAGGCGGTAGAGGACCATTGGAGCAATACGTGTGTGAAATGTGAAGCAGATCCGACCAAGGAAACAGAAATTATAAGCCATTTACCCAGCGTTAAGGTTTCGAAAGCACCAAGTCTGTGACCTTGACCCTGGGCTTAGCGGGGCGGGGACGAATGTGGATTTGTCACAGGGAGGTAGAGGACCATTGGAGCAATGCGTGTGAAATGAAATGTGAAGCAGATCCGACAAGGAAACAGAAATTATAAGCCATTTACCCAGCGTTAAGGTTTCGAAAGCACCAAGTCTGTGACCTTGACCCTGGGCTTAGCGGGGGCGGGACGAATGTGAATTTGTCACAGGGCGGTAGAGGACCGTTGGAGCAATGCGTGTGTGAAATGTGAAGCAGATCCGAGCAAGAAAACAGAAATTATAAGCCATTTACCCAGCGTTAAGGTTTCGAAAGCACCAAGTCTGTGACCTTGACCCTGGGCTTAGCGGGGGCGGGACGAATGTGGATTTGTCACAGGGCGGTAGAGGACCACTGGAGCAATGCGTGTGTGAAATGTGAAGCAGATCCGAGCAAGGAAACAGAAATTATAAGCCATTTACCCAGCGTTAAGGTTTCGAACGCACCAAGTCTGTGACCTTGACCCTGGGCTTAGCGGGGGCGGGACAAATGTGAATTTGTCACAGGGCAGTAGAGGACCATTGGAGCAATGCGTGTGTGAAATGTGAATCAGATCCGAGCAAGGAAACAGAAATTATAAGCCATTTACCCAGCGTTAAGGTTTCGAACGCACCAAGCCTGTGACGTTGACACTGGGCTTAGCGGGGGCGGGACAAATGTGGATTTGTCACAGGGCGGTAGAGGACCATGGAGCAATGTGTGTGAAATGTGAAGCAGATCCGAGCAAGGAAACAGAAATTATAAGCCATTTACCCAGCGTTAAGGTTTCGAAAGCACCAAGTCTGTGACCTTCACCCTGGGCTTAGCGGGGGCGGGACGAATGTGGATTTGTCACAGGGCGGTAGAGGACCATTGGAGCAATGCGTGTGTGAAATGTGAAGCAGATCCGAGCAAGGAAACAGAAATTATAAGCCATTTACCCAGCGTTAAGGTTTCGAAAGCACCAAGTCTGTGACCTTGACCCTGGCTTAGCGGGGCGGGACAATGTTGATTTGTCACAGGGCGGTAGAGGACCATTGGAGCAATGCGTGTGTGAATGTGAAGCAGATCCGAGCAAGGTAACAGAAATTATAAGCCATTTACCCAGCGTTAAGGTTTCGAAAGCACCAAGTCTGTGACCTTCACCCTGGGCTTAGCGGGGGCGGGACGAATGTGGATTTGTCATAGGGAGGTAGAGGACCATTGGAGCAATGCGTGTTTGAAATGTGAAGCAGATCCGAGCAAGGAAACAGAAATTATAAGCCATTTACCCAGCGTTAAGGTTTCGAAACAAGCACCAAGTCTGTGACCTTGACCCTGGGCTTAGCGGGGCGGACGAATGTGGATTTGTCACAGGCGGTAGACCATGGAGCAATACGTGTGTGAAATGAAGAAGCAGATCCGACCAAGGAAACAGAAATTATAAGCCATTTACCCAGGCGTTAAGGTTTCGAAAGCACCAAGTCTGTGACCTTGACCCTGGGCTTAGCGGGGGCGGGACGAATGTGAATTTGTCACAGGGCGGTAGAGGACCGTTGGAGCAATGCGTGTGTGAAATGTGAAGCAGATCCGAGCAAGAAAACAGAAATTATAAGCCATTTACCCAGCGTTAAGGTTCGAAAGCACCAAGTCTGTGACCTTGACCCTGGGCTTAGCGGGGCGGACGAATGTGGATTTGTCACAGGGCGGTAGAGGACCACTGGAGCAATGCGTGTGTGAAATGTGAAGCAGATCCGAGCAAGGAAACAGAAATTATAAGCCATTTACCCAGCGTTAAGGTTTCGAACGCACCAAGTCTGTGACCTTGACCCTGGGCTTAGCGGGGGCGGGACAAATGTGAATTTGTCACAGGGCAGTAGAGGACCATTGGAGCAATGCGTGTGTGAAATGTGAATCAGATCCGAGCAAGGAAACAGAAATTATAAGCCATTTACCCAGCGTTAAGGTTTCGAACGCACCAAGCCTGTGACGTTGACACTGGCTTAGCGGGGCGGACAAATGTGGATTTGTCACAGGGCGGTAGAGGACCATTGGAGCAATGCGTGTGTGAAATGTGAAGCAGATCCGAGCAAGGAAACAGAAATTATAAGCCATTTACCCAGCGTTAAGGTTTCGAAAGCACCAAGTCTGTGACCTTCACCCTGGGCTTAGCGGGGCGGGACGAATGTGGATTTGTCACAGGGCGGTAGAGGACCATTGGAGCAATGCGTGTGTGAAATGTGAAGCAGATCCGAGCAAGGAAACAGAAATTATAAGCCATTTACCCAGCGTTAAGGTTTCGAAAGCACCAAGTCTGTGACCTTGACCCTGGCTTAGCGGGGGCGGGACGAATGTTGATTTGTCACAGGCGGTAGAGGACCATTGGAGCAATGCGTGTGTGAAATGTGAAGCAGATCCGAGCAGTAACAGAAATTATAAGCCATTTACCCAGCGTTAAGGTTTCGAAAGCACCAAGTCTGTGACCTTCACCCTGGGCTTAGCGGGGGCGGGACGAATGTGGATTTTGTCATAGGGAGGTAGAGGACCATTGGAGCAATGCGTGTTTGAAATGTGAAGCAGATCCGAGCAAGGAAACAGAAATTATAAGCCATTTACCCAGCGTTAAGGTTTCGAAAGCACCAAGTCTGTGACCTTGACCCTGGGCTTAGCGGGGCGGGACGAATGTGGATTTGTCACAGGGCGGTAGAGGACCATTGGAGCAATACGTGTGTGAAATGTGAAGCAGATCCGACCAAGGAACCAGAATTATAAGCCATTTACCCAGCGAATTAAGGTTTCGAAAGCACCAAGTCTGTGACCTTGACCCTGGGCTTAGCGGGGGCGGGACGAATGTGGATTTGTCACAGGGAGGTAGAGGACCATTGGAGCAATGCGTGTGTGAAATGTGAAGCAGATCCGAGCAAGGAAACAGAAATTATAAGCCATTTACCCAGCGTTAAGGTTTTCGTAAAGCACCAAGTCTGTGACCTTGACCCTGGGCTTAGCGGGCGGGACGAATGTGAATTTGTCACAGGGCGGTAGAGGACCGTTGGAGCAATGCGTGTGTGAAATGTGAAGCAGATCCGAGCAAGAAAACAGAAATTATAAGCCATTTACCCAGCGTTAAGGTTTCGAAAGCACCAAGTCTGTGACCTTGACCCTGGGCTTAGTGCGGGACGAATGTGGATTTGTCACAGGGCGGTAGAGACCACTGAGCAATGCGTGTGTGAAAGTGAAGCAGATCCGAGCAAGAAACAGATATAAGCCATTTACAAGGCTTAAAGGTTTCAGACTTACTAACGTAACGTACGTACCCGTACGTACGTTACGGTTTACGGGACCCGTAACACATTGCTCCACGTACGTACGTACTACGTACGTACGTACGGACGCCGGTAACACTATATGCCCCCCTCACCATTCGGTGGCGGGGGCATAATAAGCCATTTACCCAGCGTTAAGGTTTCGAACGCACCAAGTCTGTGACCTTGACCCTGGGCTTAGCGGGGGCGGGACGAATGTGGATTTGTCACAGGGCGGTAGAGGACCATTGGAGCAATGCGTGTGTGCAATGTGAAGCAGATCCGAGCAAGAAAACAGAAATTATAAGCCATTTTTTACCCAGCGTTAAGGTTTCAAACGCACCAAGTCTGTGACCTTGACCCTGGGCTTAGCGGGGGCGGGACGAATGTGGATTTGTCACAGGGCGGTGGAGGACCATTGGAGCAATACGTGTGTGCAATGTGAAGCAGATCCGAGCAAGGAAACAGAAAGTATAAGCCATTTACCCAGCGTTAAGGTTTTGAACACACCAAGTCTGTGACCTTGACCCTGGGCTTAGTGGAGGCGGGACGAATGTGGATTTGTCACAGGGCGGTAGAGGACCATTGGAGCAATGCGTGTGTGCAATGTGAAGCAGATCCGAGCAAGGAAACAGAAATTATAAGCCATTTACCCAGCGTTAAGGTTTCGAACGCACCAAGTCTGTGACCTTGACCCTGGGCTTAGCTGGGGCGGGACGAATGTGGATTTGTCACAGGGCGGTAGAGGACCATTGGAGCAATGCGTGTGTGAAATGTGAAGCAGATCCGAGCAAGGAAACAGAAATTATAAGCCATTTACCCAGCGTTAAGGTTTTGAACGCACCATGTCTGTGACCTTGACCCTGGGCTTAGTGGGGGCGGGACGAATGTGGATTTGTCACAGAGCGGTAGAGGACCATTGGAGCAATGCGTGTGTGCAATGTGAAGCAGATCCGAGCAAGGAAACAGAAATTATAAGCCATTTACCCAGCGTTAAGGTTTCGAACCCACCAAGTCTGTGACCTTGACCCTGGGCTTAGCGGGGGCGGGACGAATGTGGATTTGTGACAGGGCGGTAGGGGACCATTGGAGCAATGCGTGTGTGCAATGTGAAGCAGATCCGAGCGAGGAAACAGAAAGTATAAGACATTTACCCAGCGTTAAGGTTTCGAACGCACCAAGTCTGTGACCTTAACCCTGGGCTTAGCTGGGGCGGGACGAATGTGGATTTGTCACAGGGCGGTAGAGGACCATTGGAGCAATGCGTGTGTGCAATATGAAGCAGATCCGAGCAAGGAAACAGAAATTATAAGCAATTTACCCAGCGTTAAGGTTTCGAACGCACCAAGTCTGTGACCTTCACCCTGGGCTTAGCGGGGGCGGGACGAATGTGGATTTGGCACTGCGGTAGAGGACCATTGGAGCAATGCTGTGTGAAATGTGAAGCAGATCCGAGCAAGTAACAGAAATTATAAGCCATTTACCCAGGCGTTAAGGTTTCGAAACACCAAGTCTGTGACCTTCACCCTGGGCTTAGCGGGGGCGGGACGAAGTGGATTTGTCATAGGGAGGTAGAGGACCATTGGACAATGCGTGTTTGAAATGTGAAGCAGATCCGAGCAAGGAAACAGAAATTATAAGCCATTTACCCAGCGTTAAGGTTTCGAAAGCACCAAGTCTGTGACCTTGACCCTGGGCTTAGCGGGGGCGGGACGAATGTGGATTTGTCACAGGGCGGTAGAGGACCATTGGAGCAATGCGTGTGTGAAATGTGAGGCAGATCCGAGCAAGGAAACAGAAATTATAAGCCATTTACCCAGCGTTAAGGTTTCGAAAGCACCAAGTCTGTGACCTTGACCCTGGGCTTAGCGGGGGGCGGGACGAATGTGGATTTGTCACAGGGAGGTAGAGGACCATTGGAGCAATGCGTGTGTGAAATGTGAAGCAGATCCGAGCAAGGAAACAGAAATTATAAGCCATTTACCCAGCGTTAAGGTTTCGAAAGCACCAAGTCTGTGACCTTGACCCTGGGCTTAGCGGGGGCGGGACGAATGTGAATTTGTCACAGGGCGGTAGAGGACCGTTGGAGCAATGCGTGTGTGAAATGTGAAGCAGATCCGAGCAAGGAAACAGAAATTATAAGCCATTTACCCAGCGTTAAGGTTTCGGGACGTACGTACGTACGTACGTACGTACGTACGGACGCCGGTAACACTATATGCCCCCCTCACCATTCGGTGGCGGGGGCATAAAAAGGATACAACGCATGCACATATAGACCAATATCGTTAACACCGACAATTTGCAAAGTAATGGAAACGATGGTAGCGAATAGGTTCAAACACCATATAGAACCAAACCAAAAAATAAGCCCGACTCAATCAGAATTCGGAAATCAAATATCTACCTTAGATCAACTAGCACGACTGGAAACAGTAATTAAAACAGCTATGATGGAAAAGCAAACGGTCGTTGCTGTGTTCTTAGACCTAAAGAAAGCCTTTGACCTGATGTGGACAAAGAGAACAATAGAACAACTCATAGAGAAGGGCATAAATAACAGAATATTGTAATGGCTTGACAACTTTCTTACGGGCAGGAAAAGGAAAATTAGAGTCAGAATTGGAACCGAGCACTCCGAATTCCAAAACATAGATAATGGTAAATTTGTCCCCAGGGCAGCGTCGTTAGTCCAATATTATTCAACATCATGATCGACACAATGTATACTGAACTTAACAATGCGAATACGAATAAACGTAATAAAGAAGACCTATCATAATTTGCTGATGACAGCGCAATCTGGAATGCACATGCGAATCTAGATGTACAGATGTAGCCCTCGGAGTTGTACAGATATCACTAGATAAAATTACAATATGGCAAAATAAATGGGGATTTAAAATCTCCCCACTTAAAATTGAGGCAGTCATATTTCATAACGGAGGAACATTGTGCTATAAAGATGCGGAGCAGCGGTATACCTATAAAAGAGAACAGCAATATATAATAAACTAGATGGCCGCGGCCTGCATGTCGCGCCTTGTGACGAGGCATGGACACTAAAAAAAACAGATATAGTATAACGAAAAACTTTAAACAAAAAACTTAACCAAAAAACTTAACCAAAAACATTAACCAGACACACGTACGTATGTACGTACGTACATAATGTATGCCAAAGTGCCGACTATATCGCGCTTTCCGCAAGCGGGCGCGACAAAAACTTTAACCAAAAACTTCAAAGTAATTTGACCTTGACTTTGGGCACAGGGGCCGCACGGGAGGAGGGTAGAATGAAAATATAGATGATGATATAAACACCCATGTGAAGTTTCAAGGTAACGGGCAAAGCAGTTGCAGAGATATAGTATAACGAAAAACTTTAACCAAAAAACTTAACCAAAAACTTTAACCGGACACACGAAAAAGTTTAAGCAAAAACGTTAACCAAAAAGTTAAAAGTAATTAGACCTTGACATTGGGCACAACGGCCGCACGGTAGGTAGGTAGAATGAAAATATAGATGATGATAAACACCCATATGAAGTTTCAAGGTAATGGGCAAAGCAGTTGCAGAGATGTAGTATAACGAAAAACTTAACCAAAAAACTTAACCAAAAAACTTAACCAAAAACTTTAACCGGACACATGAAAAGGTTTAAGCAAAAAACTTTAACCAAAAACTTTAACCAAAAAGTTCAAAGTAATTAGACCTTGACATTGGGCACAGGGGCCGCACGGTAGGAGGGTAGAATGAAAATATAGATGATGATAAACACCCATGTGAAGTTTCTAAGTAATGGGCAAAGCAGTTGCAGAGATGTAGTATAACGAAAACGTTTAACCAAAAAACTTAACCAAAAAACTTAACCAAAAACTTTAACCGGACACACAAAAAAAGTTTAAGCAAAAAAGTTTAAACAAAAAGTTTAACCAAAAAGTTCAAAGTAATTAGACCTTGACATTGGGCACAGGGGCCGCACGGTAGGGGGTAGAATGAAAATATAGATGATGATAAACACCCATGTAAAGTTTCAAGGTAATGGGCAAAGCAGTTGCAGAGATGTAGTATAACGAAAAACTTTAACCAAAAAACTTAACCAAAAAACTTTACCAAACTAGATGGCCGCGGCCTGCATGTGGCGCCTTGTGGCGAGGCATTGACACTAAAAAAAAGATATAGTATAACGAAAAACTTTAACCAAAAATCTTAACCAAAAGGAAAAGGTTTAACACCGGACACACGTACGTACGTACGTACGTACGTACACCAAAGTGCCGACTATATCGCGCTTTCCGCAAGCGGCCGCGAAAAAAACCTTAACCAAAAACTTCAAAGTAATTTGACCTTGACATTGGGCACAGGGGCCGCACGGGAGGGGAGTAGAATGAAAATATAGATGATGATAAACACAACACCCATGTGAAGTTTCAAGATAATGGGCAAAGCAGTTGCAGAGATATAGTATAACGAAAAACATTAACCAACAAACTTTAACCAAAAAACGTAACCAAAAACTTCAAAGTAATTTGACCTTGACATTTGGCACAGGGGCCGCACGGGAGGGGGGTAGAATGAAAGTATAGATGATGATAAACACCCATGTGAAGTTTCAAGGTAATGGGCAAAGCAGTTGCAGAGATATAGTATAACGAAAAACTTTAACCAAAAAACTTAACCAAAAAACTTAACCAAAAACTTAACCAAAAACTTTAACCGGACACATGTACGTACGTACGTACGTACGTACGTACGTACGTACGTACGTACGTACGACGCCAAAGTGCCGACTATATCGCGCTTTCCGCAAGCGGGCGCGACAAAAACTTAACCAAAAAACTTAACCAAAAAACTTAACCAAAAAACTTAACCAAAAACTTTAACCGGACACATGAAAAGGTTTAAGCAAAAAACTTTAACCAAAAACTTTAACCAAAAAGTTCAAAGTAATTAGACCTTGACATTGGGCACAGGGGCCGCACGGTAGGAGGGTAGAATGAAAATATAGATGATGATAAACACCCATGTGAAGTTTCTAGGTAATGGGCAAAGCAGTTGCAGAGATGTAGTATAACGAAAACGTTTAACCAAAAAACTTAACCAAAAAACTTAACCAAAAACTTTAACCGGACACACAAAAAAAGTTTAAGCAAAAAAGTTTAAACAAAAAGTTTAACCAAAAAGTTCAAAGTAATTAGACCTTGACATTGGGCACAGGGGCCGCACGGTAGGGGGTAGAATGAAAATATAGATGATGATAAACACCCATGTAAAGTTTCAAGGTAATGGGCAAAGCAGTTGCAGAGATGTAGTATAACGAAAAACTTTAACCAAAAAACTTAACCAAAAAACTTTACCAAACTAGATGGCCGCGGCCTGCATGTGGCGCCTTGTGGCGAGGCATTGACACTAAAAAAAAGATATAGTATAACGAAAAACTTTAACCAAAAATCTTAACCAAAAGGTTTAACCGGACACACGTACGTACGTACGTACGTACGTACACCAAAGTGCCGACTATATCGCGCTTTCCGCAAGCGGCCGCGAAAAAAACTTTAACCAAAAACTTCAAAGTAATTTGACCTTGACATTGGGCACAGGGGCCGCACGGGAGGGGAGTAGAATGAAAATATAGATGATGATAAACACAACACTCATGTGAAGTTTCAAGATAATGGGCAAAGCAGTTGCAGAGATATAGTATAACGAAAAACTTTAACCAAAAAACTTTAACCAAAAAACGTAACCAAAAACTTCAAAGTAATTTGACCTTGACATTTGGCACAGGGGCCGCACGGGAGGGGGGTAGAATGAAAGTATAGATGATGATAAACACCCATGTGAAGTTTCAAGGTAATGGGCAAAGCAGTTGCAGAGATATAGTATAACGAAAAACTTTAACCAAAAAACTTAACCAAAAAACTTAACCAAAAACTTTAACCGGACACATGTACGTACGTACGTACGTACGTACGTACGTACGTACGTACGTACGCCAAAGTGCCGACTATATCGCGCTTTCCGCAAGCGGGCGCGACAAAAACTTTAACCAAAAACTTCAAAGTAATTTTACCTTGACATTGGGCACAGGGGCCGCACGGGAGGGGGTTAGAATGAAAATATAGATGATGATAAACACCCATGTGAAGTTTCAAGGTAATGGGCAGAGCAGTTGCAGAGATATAGTATAACGAAAAACTTTATCCAAAAAACTTACCCAAAAACTTCAAAGTAATTTGACCTTGACATTGGGCACAGGGGCCGCACGGGAGGGGGGGTAGAATGAAAATATAGATGATGATAAACACCCATGTGAAGTTTCAAGGTAATGGGCAAAGCAGTTGCAGAGATATAGTATAACGAAAAACTTTAACCAAACAACTTAACCAAACAGCTTAAAAACTTCAAAGTAATTTGACCTTGACATTGGGCACAGGAGCTGCACGGGAGGGGGTAGCATGAAAATATAGATGATGATAAACACCCATGTGAAGTTTCAAGGTAATGGGCAAAGCAGTTGCAGAGATATAGTAAAACGAAAAACTTTAACCAAAAACTTCCAAATAATTTGACCTTGACATTGGGCACAGGGGCCGCACGGGAGGGGGGTAGAATAAAAATATAGATGATGATAAACACCCATGTGAAGTTTCAAGGTAATGGGCAAAGCAGTTGCAGAGATATAGTATAACGAAAAACTTAACCAAACAAGAGTGCCGCAAGTCACAAAATACGCCCGTCGAATATGGGCCAGACAGCGAAGATGCAGAAATGTGAAGCTGTCACCAAGGCAAGAAACATTAATGAGAATTTGAAAGTCTATAGCATTATTTCTTCATCTCGTTGTGCTAAACATGTATACTAATTAGGCAGAGATAGCAAAGTAGAGTGTAAAGTAGAAATGATAGGGAATTGGATACAATAATGTATAAAAAATGGCCAAGTTAAAAAGGTGATATTTTTGTTAAAAAATATTTTTTCGGCATAAAAACACCAAGGTGCACATCTTCAATATGTGTAGAAGACGTGTGCATAGTTTCAGATCGATCGACTGAAAGGTTTCGGAGGAGTTGTGTACACAAACTCTGTACCGTATATAGAAATGTATAGAAAAATGAAGAAAAATGGCTAAGTTAAAAAGGCGATATTTTTGTTAAGAAATATTTTTTCGGCATAAAAACACCAAGGTGCACATCTTCAATATGTGTAGAAGACGTGTGCATAGTTTCAGATCGATCGACTGAACGGTTTCGGAGGAGTTGGGTACACGAACTATGCGCTTTTTTTCTTCAGCCGCCCGCCCGCCCACCCCCGCCCCCAGCCCGTCCGCCGTGCGGTAAAACATAATATGTACCGTTTTTTAAAAACGGTCGTATAAAAACTTTAACCAAACAACTTAACCAAAAAACTTAACCAAAAACCTCAAAGTAATTTTACCTTGACATTGGGCACAGGGGCCGCACGGGAGGGGGGTAGAATGAACTTTAACCAAAAAACTTAACCAAAAAGCTTAACCAAAAACTTTAACCAAAAAACTTAACCAAAAACTTTAACCGGACACACGTACGTACGTACGCCAAAGTGCCGACTATATCGCGCTTTCCGCAAGCGGGCGCGACAAAAAACATGGTTTCACAGCACTTCAGAATCATTTCCAAGTGCTGTCAAAGCATGTTGTAAATTATTCTCATGTGCTGTCAAAGCATGTTTTTGATGATAAAATGGAAAATAGAAAATAAACAGCAGACGACAAAAGAATTAAGATAGCGGTCTAAGGGTTAATGTATTTATAGACCTCGGTCCTTTACTTTAACCTGTGGGCGTGACAGCCAAAACAACTTCCATACATGTCTAGCAGTGACCAGGGTGCAACAAAAGCACACAAACACAAATTGTAGAAAGGAAACGGTTTATTGATTGAATACGTTTATTGATTGAATACGTTTATTGATTGAATACGGAGCCCAGTAGGGGACATGGATTTCGTTATTATTAAATTGTTCCCACAAAATAACAATTTGTTCCCTCAATTTAACAATTCGTTCCCTCAAATTAACAATTTGTTCCCACAATATAAAAATTTGTTCCCTCGAATTAACAATTTGTTCCCATGAAATGACAATTTGTTCCCTCAAATTAACAATTCGTTCCCATGTGAATGAATTGTTACATTGAGGGAACAAATTGTTATTTTGTGGGAACAAATAAATAAAAAAAATAATTCTACGTCCCCGTGGGGCTCCGTACATTGAAGCCCATGTTGTATACAAGTACAATATACTAAATTTGTGGAATACATAAATCATTATTTATTGGTTTAACAATATTTTATTTCATTCATTTTAACATCTACAGTGAAACCTCTCCAAACCGGACACCCAGGTCCCCAGGGTTTAGAGATGTTCCACTGTAAATCAGGCATACGATCAGTCTGGGACATACATATGTCTGTTGCAATCATGATTGTTTGTTTATTACCTGTACAAATGGGGGGAAAATCCCAAAGTCAGAACTGAATATTTACAATAAAAAAACTAAATTGAGCCCTGAAATCAGAACAATCCTGATCTGATGCCAGGTCCTCGCCACACCAGAATCACTTGGCCCCCTCCCAAAAGCAGTAGGATCAGTAAAAATCTTACTACTTATATAATGGGCTATGCCCAATCAAACTCCAAGGTAACAAAAGAGCCAAAGATAAAAACGTACCCGAGGGCCAAACCAGGCAAATCGTGATTCC
>CM055280.1:4829085-5089400 GCA_029237695.1 Conchocele bisecta | reverse complement strand
TTTACTTTGTTCTCGCGTTTGTTTGTAATTGTTATATAAATATAAAATAAATTTTAAAAGAAATATTACCATTATGATTACATATTACTGATTTGTGATATATATACCGGTCGTATGGTTATTTAGTTTCAAAATGTCGGTCACATGTCGTCCAAATAATATATTATAAAAATAAAATTTGCAATATGCCCCATTTGTATAAAAAATAATCGACAAAATCACTACGTGTTTCCTTGAAGGAAACCCGAAAAAAGCAGAACAACTATCTGAACCACTATAAAAACAACAGTAAAAATTCTTGCCACGCTTATAACCAACAAAGAAACTATTTCTGAGTCACAATTAGTAAAGCGTACGATTATAAATAGGACAACTTATTGCAATGAAGCAACGATTTTCAATGTCATTATCCGACGTGACGGTGGTAAATTTAAAGCGTAACTTGCGACGGCTCATTTTCAGGCTTTCATGACGTTGTCATTAAGGCTGGTTTTCACAGAGCGCGGCCCATATATGTTATTTATATTAAGAAAATGCATATACTACCTTTCGCAGACGTATTTAAACAAGAGGCCCAAATGGGCCTGTATCGCTCACCTAAAAGCCTCCATAGTGGTCATCTTGATTTCACAAAGACTTCACTTACAACTTCAAATGTTCCACAGAATTTGTTGGTACCTTCTGATCTAACATATATTGCGAATGTGCATGTGATTTACTGCTATACCTTCGATTTGATATATAAAATGACCATATTCGGTCAAAAATAAAATTTGACCCCTATTTGACCCCTCGGGCCATGACCATTTTTGACCCAGAGGTCACCATATGAACAAATCTGAATCAGCGTTAACTATCCATCATTCATACAAAGTTTCGTCGAAATCGGCCTGGCGGTTTGTGAGAAGAATTTTTTGACAATTTGACCTACTTTTCAACGGCGGACATCTTGGATTTGGTGATGACCTCCATTTTAACAAAAATGGACAGGCTTCACCCCACAGACCATTACAGTTAAGTTTGGCCAATATCGGCCAAGCAGTTCACAAGAAGAATACGTTTGAAATCTTTAGTAAAAGAACAACTTTTTTACCTTTCGGTGGCCATCTTGGATGACAAAATCATCTGATTTAGACAAAAAATGCTCCAGAGTGATAGACTAGTCGATACCTTCGATTTGATATATATAACCATATTCGGGCAAAAATATAATTTGACCCCTAGTTGACCCCTCGGGCCACGCCCATTTTTGACCCAGGGCCACCATATGAACAAATCTGAAACAGCGTTAACTATCAATCATTCACACCAAGTTTCGTCGAAATCGGTCTGGAGGTTTGTGAGAAGAAGTTTTTTGACAATTTGACCTACTTTTCAACGGCGGACATCTTGGATTTGGTGATGACCTCCATTTTAACAAAAATGGACAGGCTTCACCCACAGACCATTACAGTTAAGTTTGGCCAATATCGGCCAAGCAGTTCACAAGAAGAATACGTTTGAAATCTTTAGTAAAAGAACAACTGTTTTACCTTTCGGTGGCCATCTTGGATGACAAAATCATCTGATTTAGACAAAAAATGGTCCAGAGTGATCAACTAGTCGATACCTTCGATTTGATATATTATATGACCATATTCGGGCAAAAATATAATTTGACCCCTAGTTGACCCCTCGGGCCACGCCCATTTTTGACCCAGAGGCCACCATATGAACAAATCTGAAACAGCGCTAACTATCGATCATTCATACCCAGTATCGTCGAAATCGGCCTGGCGGTTCGTGAAAAGAAGATTTTTTAAGAATTTGACCTACTTCTCAACGGCGGCCATCTTGTATTTGGTGATGACCTCCATTTTAACAAAAATGAACAGGCTTCAACCACAGACCATTACAGTTAAGTTTGGCCAATATCGGCCAAGCAGTTTACAAGAAGAAGACGTTTGAAATCTTTAGTAAAAGAATGACCATTTGAACTATCGGTGGCCATCTTGGATGACGTAATCATATGATTTAGACAAAAAATGTTCCAGAGTGATTGTCTCGTCGATACCTTCGATTTGATATATTACATGACTATATTCGGTTAAAAATAAAATTTGACCCCTATTTGACCCCTCGGGCGACGCCCATTTTTGACCCACGGGCCACCATAATGAACAAATCTGAAACAGCGCTAACTATCGATCATTCATACCAAGTATCGTCGAAATCGACCTGGCGGTTCGTGAGAAGAAGATTTTTTAAGAATTTGACCTACTTTTCCATGGCGGCCATCTTGGATTGTCGATGACCTCCATTTTAACAAATCTGAAATGGCATCACCCATATATCATCCCTGTGAAGTTTGACCAATATCGGCTCAGCAGTTCGGGAGAAGAAGATGATTGAAAATGTTCACGGACGGACGACGGACGACGGACACTTTGCCATAACAATAGCTCACATGAGCTTTGCTCAGGTGAGCTAAAAACGAGCACGAAACCTCATAACGTAGTCTAAAATACCGTTGTTTCAGGTGTCGTCAACAAAATGGCATCCGCCGTGCCAACTCTCCGAGAACAATCAAAAATAATATATGAGATGTTAGGAGATAAGTATAAACGTTTCAGTCAATGTTATATATGAGGCTGGTAGATGGCATAAACCTGTAAGCACTCCAGTTGATAGGAGAACATGTTCAATATGTAACGTTTTAGAGGACGAATTTAACTTCCTTATTGAATGCCCTATATACTGAGTTACGTCTCACATATATTCGTAATTATTATCTAAGAAGACGAAGTATGTATAAAGTCGTTGAGTTGTTTTTATCTGCTAATAGGATCATTATTAGAAATCTCGGAATATTTATTACGAAATCGTTTGAAAAACGGTCTGAATTCTTGTTGCACCTGCGAAATAAATGAAGATAAAGAATACAATTACTTCATATATGTAATTATAGCACTATGTCTAGGGTTTGACATCTCCAACCACAAGCGCATAGACTAATATTTGTTCTTTATAATACTGTATGTGGCTACAAAATAGACATATAACCCCATTATAATAACTTTGTGTCTACTCTCCTACACGGTATACTTAAACCTAGGCTTTATTATTATTTATGCTTTTTATTTTATTAATTGTGCGTATGTCCTAAACGGCAAACTGATAGTGAGAAGAGCTACATGCAATTAGTATGGTACTGCAAAGCCTTCTGAGTGCATGCTCCGGGTGCATGCTCGGGGTTGGCGATTTCGAGTGGACGAAGCTGAGCATAGCTCAGCTTTGGACGGTCGACCTTGCTGATGTCGATCGTGGGAACGGACCGTGTGCTCGGAGAGCTGGATATCACGGTAACTACATGGTATGCCCATCGTGGATCAAAGTATGATGTAAATGCATTATAGTTTGGCACGCATGATGAATATGCATGTATTTACTAGTGAATCAATACATACTTCGCCACTGTGTGTCGTCTTGTGATAAATATTGTGTTGTATTATAGTGTATGCTCAATGGCCAGTAGGCCTATTGCTGAATAAACATTACCATTACCATATATCTGTTCATCTAAGTTGTTAATGTTATTTATTTTACATTTCTTTCCTTAAGGGCACGAAAACCGGTATCTCCCCGGTAGTATAGTCGGACCAGATGGATTTATCTAAAGGGGGTATGTGGGTGGGGAGTTCAATCGCAAGACTTAAGAACTTCGTAAGTTCCAATCTGAAATTTACATCAAAATTCGAAATAACAGCCGACTTTGATAAATGTGTGGTGGATTTGCTTCGTTCTCACTACTGGTGGGCTTCCGATAGCCCCTCTGTTTCTGGCTGACGTGAAGGGTTTGTGATGTTTACGTTTGTAGATTCCAAGATTAAAACTAACTAAATGTCGTGATAATTAACCTGTAGTAAAGTAAGAACAAAGCTGTTAAATACCATACAAAACGGTGCACGATCCCACAAGTAAATACACATACAAAACAATCAGAAAATATAAGTCAAAGATTAACTAAATTTTCTTTAGCGTTATAAAATCGTATTGACAAAAAAACTGTCCAGAATGAAATGAATCTGAGTACGAAAACTAAAGAATTAGACAGCACGGAGGTAAATTAGAAACAGAGAAAGTAGAAGAAAACAAATGTATAGGTGTAAGAATCGATAGTAAATTAAAATTACGTAACGCATACAAATCTCAGTGACAAATACCACTATGTTGCTTGGAGTTATCAGGAGAACTGTTCAATATAAGAATGAATGGCCTTTTTGTGGAATTTATCGGGGTATAAACTTGGAAAAGTCGCGGGAATACTGGACGAAGGCCGGAAGGCCTCGTCCAGTATTCCCGCGACTTTTCCAAGTTTATATCCCCGATAAATTCCACAAAAAGGCCATTCATTCCTTACCTAATAATTCCAGCATTTGAAATAAGTTCATCAAGAAAATGTGTTTATTTTCCGTTTTCTTAAGAATTTTTTTAACTGCGCCTCACGGTTACGGAAAGTAGTTCGGCATGGAGTTTACTGGGATATAAATTTTGGACGGAGACTTGCTACGGACCAATCAAATGTTAGGGAATTGTGTAAATATTTTTGTGCTGGAATTATACATTTATGGTCAAACCACGGCGTGAGTACACATGAGATTTTTGGACAATACCTTATAATCTACTGATATAAAAAGTATAGCAAAATTAGCGTGGAACCTCCAGACAAATGTTTCGTAGGAAGAATGCAATAACTACCCGTTAATGCTGTACATGAGAAAAATATAACAGGAGGGGTTGTGGTGAAGAGAGAGCTGCAGAAGGAGTCGAATAAACTGACTTTGAAACCGGACTATGTAGCTTGGAAAAGAAGTAACTAAGAAAACAAGTTAAATTTTGAAAATCGGCCCACTATTTCTGAAATTAGAAAACGAATCCCCATGTTAAATCCCCATAGACATCTTCGCAATAAAATCAATATTGGACCAAATTTCATGAATAAATAAAAAGAAGGCTCACGATTAAATTTAATATTATAAAAAATAATATTGTTTTTGCATTGTTTATATAGGCGTAATATTTGGGCCGGTTTAGATAAGCAGGTAGTAATTGTTTAGACCCGTCTTATTCCTTTTCACGCTTAATTGTGGTTGTGACTGAATAAATTGCATGGGCTTATGGGATTTGAAGCTAGCCATACTCCTCATCCTCTAGCTCGCGCATGCAACCTAATGACAACATATACTGTTTGTTGGAGCCCCGGTCGGCATTTCCTTGACTGAATGGCTAGCAGAGCAGATCCTGATCAGACGGTGCAGATGCACAGTGGTTCTGGTCTGGGACTGCATCGGTCATAATGACCATAAACCTCATTTCTCCAGTCACAGTCACAATCTCTTTGCTTCCTCCTAATCACCACACTGGCTTTATATGCTCACTTTAACTCGAACTAGAAAAAACGGCGTGCACGTTTTCCTGGCAATAACACCCGCGACGGAAGTTCTGCAGTGAATATAGATGGAAGCCGAATGGATGGATGGAAAAGTCAGCGGCTGGAACTCGCGATACACAGTACAATTACAACGACAACCACTTACGACAACAGCAGGAGTATAGGAAACAGGCAGGCAATTGATATCCCATAGACCCACATTCACACAAACATGACAATCGCAAACTACCTGCGCCAAAATCAAGTGTGTTATTTCCATTCCTGGTCACATTATTAATTGGCCGACTGGTTCATCTAATGCATTTCCCATAGCCGTACAGTCACATAAACATGCCAGCCACAGTTTACCTGCGATAACTCTCGTATTTTCGCCTACATTTCTGAAGTCACAGACCAAGTCCGGTTCTAGAGTCATATGAAACACGTACGGGTTCATGCGGGTTGATCTGAAGAGTTATTTCCCCAAATATGGCGGCACCGTCTACTTTCACTTTTGGACGGCCAGTAAAATCTGAAAACCACCATCCCATTGTTTTTGCCAAAAGAAATTAATCTCCATGCAGCATGTGCACCATTCAAACAATATAAAAACAGGTTTGTCATAGATATACCTTGCTGTCGCCTACATTTTATTTATCTCTCTGTCAAAATAATATTTATCAACGCCGTTGGCCTGAGAATTTACTCCTTGTTGCCAAGTTGCACGAAGTGTACCAGGACTGGTTTTCCGTCTATATTATTTATATGTTGACTGGTTTATATAAGTAAGTATAGGAGTGCACGCGTTTCCAACGGACTGAACCCAAAAGTCTGCTACAAGATTTATCAAATTTATGCTACACCGAGCCTGCTATATGGACTGGAAGTATGGATATGGAAGTCATACCTTTAACTACCTGTAAATACTGACTCTTCAAAGATTCCACCAGGGTTGTTTACGGAGGTTTCAGTATCTACCACAACGAACTGCGACCAGCATCATACATATTCTACTTGGAGCGCTGCCGGTTATAGCTGAATTACACAAAATACAGTTAAGCTTGTTGTATTCTGACAACAAACTTATGAAAAACGTACAGATAAGACAAGGCGTCGCTAATAATACAAGTAGTAAGTGTTTCTTCTCAAGAGTGGATGTGGTACTTTTGACGTACGGGTTACCCAATATACAAACTCTACAGGTTTATTTGCCAAATAAGCCTGAGTGGAAACAAACTAGTCAACTCCGCGATTGGAGCGTTCTGGACCAAGTCTTATAGAGAAGATCTTGCAACAAAATCCACTGTGAAATATGTGAACGTTGGCTCGATTGAACTTGGCAAGGTGCATCCGACCTGGGACAGTCTCGAGTCATCAGTGTCAGAAGTCAGAAAATGCATAACAAAATCAAGAATGATGACCATGACATACTACCTGCAAACGAATAAACATAGATTCAGTAACTGTGTAGTAGAACCCACATGCCAGCTGTACCACATTGAAGATTACTTCTAAGGATATGATGGCTGCCAGTAACAACTGATATACAAACTCGTACTAAAGTTTTCAGTTAAAAGCCCTGTGTATATAATGTAACCTACGGATGACCACAATGCGATTGTGGACGCCTTAGTGTGTCTATTGAGAGGCAGCTTATACGGAGGAAAGAAAGAAAGACAGAAAAGTAAGTAACCTACGGATGACCACAAGGCGATTGTGAACGCCTTGGTGTGCCTATTGAGAGGCAGCTTATACGGAGGAAAGAAAGAAAGAAAGAAAGGAAAGTAAGTAACTGGGTTACAGTAGTTGTTACTATCTACCTGCCATTAATCTGAAAACCGATTTGGACCTAAATATGTGAATTAGATGTTAGGCTACATCCCACAATAGCGCCAAGTTAAACAAATTGCATTTATTCCGTAATTTAGTGAGCGATTGGGTTACTTGTTAAGCTTCCGGGTCCATTCGTACCCATACCATTTCGTACCTACTGTCATTTGTGCTAATTCTGCTCATCGGCTAATGCACAATTTACATCATATTTTCATAGGCACTTTGTGGTATGAACGTCAAAACGCTCTTTAAATCATAACCAATTTTACTCTTATATTAAATATCCAGAAGGTAGGAAACTCGCCATCTTTTCAATGGTACTAGTGTAGCTGCACGTTTTCCGCTTTATAGACAACAGGTTGTACTATATCGTTACACCGCGCTACACAGTAAAAATGTGCGTAATAGCATTTATACTTCACGCACTAAGATACAGAAAAAAACCTGCAGGATGTTGACGTTCATACTTTGCTATATTGTTATTGAGAGACAATTCTACAATATGATACAAACATATTACAATAAACTTACTTAATAACGTGTGTATTAGCAAAATTCTCAGGTCACTCTCCACGAAGCAGAACGTAAACAAAGAACGCTTCAAACGCACATTTGGAAAAACTACTCCGTCAAAACTCTTATGTAATGCAGTGTAACAAAATTTAATTAGAGTTATGTACTCGGAACAAGTAGCCCCAATTATCGTCGATTCGTGCCTTCTAATTGATTCGTGCCCCTAGAAAACAAGTGAATAAACATATTCTAAGAACAGTGTTAATTGAAAATTATTTTAAAAAGGTACTTACAAATGTGATCTACAATCTATTTTGTGATTTTTCTACATACTTCTTTAATCTGAAGAGGGTCTGTTCGCAAATGATGCATACAATGTGATATATGTTGATTTCTAGGTGAATCTGGACTTCACCATATTTAAATTTGATGCTTTTAGGCAGCAACACTTCTTTATTGTACCAGTGATCAAGGAATGTCACTCAAATGTGCAAAAAGTTGTAGGGCACGAACCTGATGAGAAGTTTCAAGATCAAGTAGGCGACTTTGGTGGGTTATTTCTAGGGACTCTTAAGACTTTCATAAACAACAATTTTGGTGAATTCCTTATGTGCATTCGTAGTCAAGTGTTTGAACTTTATGTTGATGTATACATTTTCAGGAATTAATCAGAATATAACACACAATATGTATTTATGTGCTTAGGGGCACGGATCCATGAGAATAGGGACATCACCGACCACATCAAGCTGGGTTTGGGTCGTGATGGCTGCTATTTGTTTAGTGGCATTTTATATTTTTCAATAAAACTGAACATCTAACTGTATAAACACTTGGATTGAAGCCTTGATTACATTTACAAACATACACCAACATTATATTGTTGATTTCAATACATTTTTTTACCAAAAAATACATTTTGTTTTTTTCTCAGATATTCATGAATTTTGTCAATAAAAATGAATTATTTTTATTTCTATAAACAATAAAAGCTTTAAATATTTCACAACCACTATGTACATGTATATTGAAATAAACAAGAAGTTATTTAATTTAAAAATATATAAATTTGATACTTTATCACAGTTTTTGAAAATTCCACAGGAAAATGCCACTTTACAAGAGTAATCCATCATGATTGTATATATCAAGATAGACTAACATGCCATATGTCTGTATCATGTTTAACTTCTATTTTTCATTATCCGACTTTTATCATGTATTATTTACTTTGCTATAGTAACGGTAGTAAAGCCATAGTGCTATGTATGTCTAATATCAAGACAGTCATGAAGTCACGACTAGATATAGTGTCGTACCTTCTAGATATTTAATATCAATATAAAATTGGTTATGATTTAATGAGGCTTTTCTCGTTCATACCACAAAGTGCCTATGCAAATTTTCCCTAGCGTTCTACATAATAAATTAGTCCATAAAAAAATACTTTGGCTCTCAGATATCGCTGTTTCAGAAAATCCCTGCGCATCAGGCATTTTATTGTCTATCTATCGATTCTGTTCTCGCTCCATATGGGGCATTATGACAGGTGTGGTGACAAATTGCTTTGATCAAACGCACCAAAAAAGTGTATTAATGACACAATATATATAAGATTATTTCCCAGGACGGGTGGGGGGTGGGGGGATACCGGGAAATACTGGGAAATACCGGGAAATATGAATCTTGGTGATCTTTTTAATTCCAAAATGTCAAGATGAGTCTCTATGTTCCCATATATCTACTATGGTTTATATCTGTGTAGACTGATAAGCCTACAGGTAAAACATTCTGCAATAAAAAAAAAAAAAAATAAGTTTATTTAGAGAAAAAAAACATCATTATTTTCTAGACAATTTTCTTCCCTATATACAAGTCTATGTAGTATTTGCCAACTGTCTATTTTATTGTATATGAGAACACCCCTCATTACTATAGTAACCTGCCAGTAATAAAAGCTGCTTTTGGAATTTTGATAACAGGGATAATCCATGTACAGTGTAAGTGTAATTGTTTTACAACTTAACATGACCATATACAGACCACCTGGGTTCTTATTATACAGTATGACACAAAAGGTGTGAGAGAAGGCTGACAATTAACAGCCTGTTGTCATAGTCTGATGGTTTATTAAAGTATATTAAAGTATCATCAATGTACATGCAAATAAGTAGACATTAGTAGGCTTTTGGCTAATTTTAACGATTTTAGGTACTGTATCTCATACGTACCATCGTGGCCCATAGTCTTCACGTTAAATAAATGTCATAATAATGCAAATAAGTAATACAAAGGCAAAGCATAAAACAACAGTACATTGTCAGTCATATAAGACTTGTAAGAGACTATTTGTATGCACATCATGCATGCTAAGATCATTATACCACCACAAACAAAGTTTGAGGGGGTATGTACGAGTCAGCTTGTCGGTCGGTCTGTCGGTCGGTCGGTCGGTCGGTCGGTCGGTCGGTTGGAAATTCCCTTCCGCTCTATATCTTCTACACCCATGCATGGATTATCAAATGGCTTGGCACAAATGTTTCTCATGATGAGAAGGTGTGTCGCGATCAATAACCACGCACCTACGTCAAGGTCACAGTTGAAGGTCAAAGGTCAAACCTATTGAAATTCCCTTCCACTCTATACCTTCTACACCGATGCATGGATTATCAGATGGCTTGGCACAAATGTTTCTCATGATGAGAAGGTGTGTCGCGATCAATAACCACGCACCTACGTACAAGGTCAAGGTCACAGTTGAAGGTCAAAGGTCAAACCTATTGAAATTCCCTTCCGCTCTATATCTTCTACACCGATGCATGGATTATCAAATGCCTTGGCACAAATGTTTCTCAGGATGAGAAGGTGTGTCGCGATCAATAACCACGCACCTACGTCCAAGGTCAAGGTCACAGTTGAAGGTCAAAGGTCAAACCTATTGCAGGCGGCAGACAGATAAACTGCATAGTTTGTGTACACAACTCCTCTGAAACCGTTCAGTGGATTGATCTGAAACTATACACACTTTTTATGCCGAACAAATATTTTTTTTACAAAAATACAAAAATATCATCCTTTTAACTTAGCCATTTTTTCTACACTTCTCTATACAAAATATCTTTTACATCAATCAAGGATGCAATTTTTTTCCCCATCTGTTCTTTGTCAACATGGCACCATGACCACCATGGCACCATGACCACCTCCTCGAGCATAGCTCGACAATGCAATCTCACTTTCATTGACCACGTACGCAGGTAAAAGGTCAATGTCACACATCTCTATGCATGCATTGGAATTCAGTATCCAGTGACCAGTTTGGAGAACAAACTGCTAACGGGACGGGAAAGGGTGGTCTGAAGGGTCTGACGCTGTCACCTGAGGTGGTCACTGAATGGATTGATTCATTCCCGTTCTCAGCGTATCTCTCTGATGCTATGGAACAGTCGTACTCCGATGAAGTGCACTGCTCATCATCACCAAGCAAGCATAAAGAGGAAGGTGATAAGAGACGAAAGCTGAACAGTGACGATCGGCAGCGGATTGCCACAGAACTAACAATGCATTCCCATCTGTTGGAAGTCAAGAGTGACGTCCTCTACAGCATTGTCAATGGTCAGGTAGCTCACACAGATGTAAATGTGGAAGATGCACTATTCATTGGAGCGAAAATGGCCACATCCTTGCGCAACTCTCTGCCGTTTCACTTCCATGCCAAGATATACAGTCAATTCAAGTCGATGGAGCAACTGAAGAGAGGCGTAAAGGTTGGTGGCAAAACTGTATTCGACCTAGAGGCCATCTTCATCCGTCTTTTGTTGGTCGGGCAATAACGACAGTTGCAACTGGAACCCATTTTCCAGTACGAATTGTATGCTGTTCCACCTTCTATCATCGACGAGTATGGCTGCTTCAGGAAACAAATATTCACTCGCCAATCATCTCGGTATACCACAACTTGGAGGTCCGGACATCGTCATCGTGAATGCACAACAACCTTTCTGTCACATCGTCTGGCCACACGGATGAGTGGTATCTCGATTTACCCTACTTCCACCGAGAAGATATTGGTCTTTGACAAGTACAACGATAGCTCAGCCAAAGATCCCGAGCGGATGCGACGTGCAGTTGATGGTTCTACTGACTATAATCTGACCATCAACAAGCCCTTATCCAATCGTGATGCCATTCTAAAGAATAAGCACAACAAGCGTGAACTCACCCGCGTGATATCCATATTCAATCTGGGTGATCACATATCCGTAGATTATTGGGATGACAGCAGCTTTGCACACGACGAGGCAAGCTTCCGAAATGGACATGGCTGTGGTCCGGATCCTCAGCGATAATACAGATATATTTGTGCTACTGGTCTACTGGGTCTGGAAGCTGCAACTACTTCCTAGCTGTAGTGTCCAGATAGAACGCTGGAATGGGGTGGTGATCGACATCAATGCGACATGTATACATATGGGATCTAAGTGTCTGCAGCTACGGGGCATGCATGCGCTCAGTGGCTGTGACACTGTATCATACCCATTCAGCAAGGTCAGTGCCTTGAATGCTCTGAAGGCTGGCGAATTTCCAGGATTGTTTGATGTATTGGGTAAAGCAAACGCCACTAATGTTGCTCTCCTAGAAATAGGTAAGCGGTTCTTCGCAGCTATGAATGGTTAGCAAACAGGAATCTCAATGGGTGCGGCACGCTACCATATATATGTCAAGAAGAATGTGAAGCCAATGAGCATCATGGCATTGCCTCCGACAGACAATAACCTTCTTTACTGCTTCACCATATGTTCGATGATGTTGTGAAAGGCGGCTTATAAACAGAGGGTTGTAGCTGCCACAGACATCAGATGTCGTTGCCATCTATTGCGTGTGTAACAATGGGTGTTGCAATATGTGCACTATAAAAGAAGATGGGATGGGAGGTGCACATCAGATAGATGCCGATGCTGTGGATGAGGATGTGGAGGAGCTGGAATAACGCGTGGTATCAGACCGAAGAAATTGCAGCAGCTATAATTTATTTAATTACTAATGAATCAAAAGTTTAAAATTGTTAGTGCATTGGTAGTTATGGAGTTATGGTTACTACAATGGATGGATTTGTAGAAACTGCACGACTACTGAGAAAATCCAAACATTGATGATGATGAGTAAATGAACAAAGGCATATCATATAGTATACCCCAAAAAGAAAGTGTGTGTGTGGCGGGTGGGGGGGGGGCATAATATAACATTCAGTACCATTGTAATTATGGTAGGTGTACAGCGGTGGCTATGGAGTCTTGAATAAGGCACTACTGTGAGTGCACTCCTGGACCAGCAGTGTATAGTCCATAAGAATGCATGACACTAATAATTATATACTAATATTAGCATCTCATTTACATAAAGGCAACACGCATACATGCCATCACTTTATAAATGCATGTATTATAATCCTCGACCATGAAAACATATGTATTGAAACCATTACTGAGAAATTATCCCACATAGTAGCACGGCTATCTAAAAAACATGTTTGTTTTGGTAATGGCGACAACTAATTTCCATAAAGAGAAAGCGTATGTATGTAACAACTTTATAAATGCCAAAATCGTAATCCTTGACCATGAAAATATAGGTATAGACACCATTTTTGTGAATTTATAGTGCATAGTTATTGACCTATGACAGGAATTAGGTTTCCGGTAATGGCGGCAACTAATTTGTATATTGAAAAAGTTGCCCAAGGTCGTCAAGAGGACAACCAAGCTGAATTGTTTCAAGACACCCGTGTGAATGTAAAGCCACCAAACAACCTTATACTATAGACAATTCATAGGTCTGGTACAGTGGCAAATGGACTACATGGCCGATGCTGGCCAAACTTCATAGTAAGTTAAGATTCTTGGGTGAAGCATTTCAGATTTGGTAAAATGATAGTCATCGCTTAATCCAAGATGACCGCCATCTAAAAATACCACAATTAGGGCCATCATGGCCCTCTTGTTTTTGTTAGCATAAGCTCAGTTCTGTGGCCGATTTCGCAGGATTGCTGGGTATACTTGTCAGGCCAAATGTATTATAATACATAAATACATAACTAAGGACTGCTTGTGTATGGTGATTATAATTATGCAGAATTGTTGTATTGCAACTATTACAATATCACTTGATTAATGTACTGTATACATAAATTGAAGGCTTCTCCCTCGAAGTGTACTTTGGGGGGTGGGGGGGGGGTATGCTTGGCAATATTGCCAAAGTCGGCTACATAGTGCATTGCCCTACGCCTAGTTCATGTTGATAATCACTGTGGCTTCCATGTTGTAGATGAATACACTTGCATAACGTTTGATAATCCATACTTATATACATGTAGCAACATATTCTTGCATAACATCAGCGTGTCCAGCAGCATTGTATGTCCGAATATTTGAACAATGTAGGTAGTGAGACTTGTGCTCATGCCTGATGGTGCATATGCTATGTTTAATGTTAATACAATAACAGTGTATTATATAATAATAAATTAACACTGGCGTGTAACAAAAAAAACACACATCTCGTGTGTAATAACCAAATGTCAGTGTGGATCTGGGTGGACAGTGCGTTTGTGGTGTCCGCCTCAATCCAACCTGACAAACAGGACACAAGTGTCTGGGTGGTTAAGTAGAGACTTTATTACTTTGTTTAGTGCATGGCTCTGCTCACCAACTCGAGTTATTACAACTGTCTAGAACATGCACAATAACACTGCATCAGTCATCACTTATAATTGATCACTTGAACAGAAATTGGAACAGAAAACATCTTATAATTTAGCAATCGCCATGCTATATCCATACTTATACGTCACGCCAGTAGTTTGCATACATGCTGTATTTTATCTCTTATGCCACGACGATTATGGCCAGAGATGTATTTAATCTAATAAAGGTATTATCTGTTATGTCTGATTATTTAATCCCATCATTTATCAGTAGCTAACTGGACTAAACTGGCACTAACATAACACGAATGTAATCCCCATGGCACGCGTCTCACAAAACCTGATACTGGGACTGCTGGGTTATTTCTATTTTCACCCATATAGGTACATAACTATCAGATTTCCTATCTTATTGCGTTCAGTAAGATAGAAAAATGTGATATTTATGTACCGATATTGGTGAAAATAGAAACATCCCAGCGTCCTAGTATCGTCATGTATCTTCAATTAAACCACACTTTACACAAGGCCATGATAAAAACACATGTGTATTTTCACATTTTTTTCTCAAGAAAATCCTACAGTGCCCCGTTAAAGATGGAATAATATAAATATAACCCCCACATATGTAAGTTCTTACATATAATTGATTTAAATAATTAAAACTAATCACACCTGAACGGAATCCCAATAATGTTTACAATACAGTAACATCACATACCTGTCTGAGCCTTTCCTGGCCCATGAGTAAGTCGAAGCGTCCCACCATTGCTACGAAAGCTGACGCAGATGTATCCCAAGTCGATATTGCGCCACTGTTTCTGGTCTGGCCCGTCTATACATTCACATGAGGCGATATAAAACTCCATTTCGCCCGACAATCTCCATTTCGCCCTTTTCGCCCATTTCGTACTTCAGTCATACCCGCGACAGCCATTGCGCTCGCGATATCGAAAATAGACGAAAACTAGGCTCGAAAACCGGTGACTTTTACTGTAGTTCAACTTGAACTTCAAGTTAACAATATGTAAGAACACAATTATACTGTATCACACCTGAGGAATACTAAAGCGGAGTAGGGCATACGTCATGAAAAATGTATCCTCTAGATCTAATTCAAATTGCTTTTATTACCCACCATTATACTTCCTGGTTTCTAAATATATAGTCGCTGTTCTCATGGATTCGTGCTCATAAGCACATACATTCATATTCTGTGTTATATTATTCTGATTAATTCCTGAAAATGTTCAAACACTTTACTATGAGTGCACATAAGGAATTTGGAAAACTTGTTATTTATGCCCCTAAAAATAACCCACTAAAGTCCCCTAATTGACCTTGAAACTTCTCATCAGGGGGCCGCACGATTCACCCAAATCCTCATTTTCCCCCCAAATCCTCATGTAATGGGCTATTCCAGTTTATATAAGTACCTACCCCCTATGGAAGATACTTTTACCTACGAAAATAGACCCCCCCCCCTCAATTTTTTATCCGGATACCCCCCCCCCCTCAATTTTTTATCCGGATACCCCCCCCCCCTCAATTTTTTATCCAGATGACCCCCCCTCAATTTTCCCACCCGAAGGAGACCCAACCCCCTCAATAAATCTCTTCCATACCCCATCGGCCTATATACCCCCCTCAATTTTTTATCCAACTGACCCCCACCCCCTCAATTTTCCCACCGGAATACCCCCCCCCCACCTCAATTTTTTTTTTTATCCAGATCACCCCCCCCCCCCCTCAATTTTCCCACCCGAAGACCCCCCCCTCAATAAATCTCTTCCATACCCCATCGGCCTATATACCCCCAACCCCCCCCCCCCAATCAATTTTTTATCCAGATGACCCCCCCCCCCCTCAATAAATCTCTTCCATACCCCATCTGTCCTATATACCCCCCTCAATTTTTTATCCAACTGACCCCCCCCCCCCCATCAATTTTCCCCCGGAAGAAGACCCCCCCCCTCAATAAATCTCTTCCATACTCCATTGGCCTATATACCCCCCACCTCAATTTTTTATCCAACTGACCCCCCCACCACCTCAATTTTCTACCCGGAATAACCCCCCCCCCCTCAATAAATCTCTTCCATACCCCATTGGCCTATATACCCCCCCCCCCCTCAATTTGTTATCCAACTGACCCCCCCCCCTCAATTTCCCCCCCGGATACCCCCCCCCCAATTTTCCCCCCGGAATTTTCCCCCCGAAGACCCCCCCTCAATTTTTTTTGCATGACACCCCCCCCCTCAATTATTCCCCCGGAAGACCCCCCCCCCCTCAATAAATCTCTTCCATACCCCATCTGCCTATATACCCCCTCCAAATGACCCCTCCCCCCCCCCCCAATTTTTATCCGGAGATACCCCCCCCCCTCTCAATTTTTTTATCCAGATGACCCCCCCCCCCCCTCTCAATAAATGAATCTCTCCACATCCCCATCAGATTGTATACCCTCAATTTTTTAGTATAATGCCCCCCCTCAATAAATCTCTTCCATACTCCATTGGCCTATATAACCCCCTCAATTTTGTATCCAACTAGACCCCTCAATATTTTCCACCCGGAATACACCCCCCCCCCCACTCAATAAATCTCTTCCATACCCCATCGACCTATATACCCCCCTCAATTTTGTATCCAACTGACCCCCCCCTCATTTTTTGTTTTTTTATCCAGATGACCCCCCCCCCCCTCAATTCCCCCCCCCCCCCATATTCTTGCATAACATCAGCGTGTCCAGCAGCATTGTATGTCCGAATATTTGAACAATGTAGGTAGTGAGACTTGTGCTCATGCCTGATGGTGCATATGCTATGTTTAATGTTAATACAATAACAGTGTATTATATAATAATAAATTAACACTGGCGTGTAACAAAAAAAACACACATCTCGTGTGTAATAACCAAATGTCAGTGTGGATCTGGGTGGACAGTGCGTTTGTGGTGTCCGCCTCAATCCAACCTGACAAACAGGACACAAGTGTCTGGGTGGTTAAGTAGAGACTTTATTACTTTGTTTAGTGCAGGCTCTGCTCACCAACTCGAGTTATTACAACTGTCTAGAACTATGCACAATAACACTGCATCAGTCATCACTTATAATTGATCACTTGAACAGAAATTGGAACAGAAACATCTTATAATTTAGCAATCGCCATGCTATATCCATACTTATACGTCACGCCATAGTTTTGCATACATGCTGTATTTTATCTCTTATGCCACGACGTTATGGCCAGAGATGTATTTAATCTAATAAAGGTATTATCTGTTATGTTCTGATTATTTAATCCCATCATTTTATCAGTAGCTAACTGGACTAACTGGCACTAACATAACACGAATGTAATCCCCATGGCACGCGTCTCACAAAACCAGGCTTTAGAATGATAAAGTATTTACTACAAGCGTAAATTAAGGTAGTTTAGGATTTTTTTGGAAAAAATAAAAAATAAAAACTTGTTTTTATCATGGCCCTGTGTAAAGTGGTTTAATTGCAGATATATGATGATACTGGGACTGCTGGGTTATTTCTATTTTCACCCATATAGGTACATAACTATCAGATTTCCTATCTTATTGCGTTCAGTAAGATAGAAAATGTGATATTTATGTACCGATATTGGTGAAAATAGAAACATCCCAGCGGTCCTAGTATCGTCATGTATCTTCAATTAAACCACTTTACACAAGGCCATGATAAAAACACATGTGTATTTTTCATTTTTTTCTCAAGAAAATCCTACAGTGCCCCGTTAAAGATGGAATAATATAAATATAACTCCCACATATGTAAGTTCTTACATATAATTGATTTAAATAATTAAAACTAATCACACCTGAACGGAATCCCAATAATGTTTACAATACAGTAACATCACATACCTGTCTGAGCCTTTCCTGGCCCATGAGTAAGTCGAACGTCCCACCATTGCTACGAAAGCTGACGCAGATGTATCCCAAGTCGATATTGCGCCACTGTTTCTGGTCTGGCCCGTCTATACATTCACATGAGGCGATATAAAACTCCATTTCGCCCGACAATCTCCATTTCGCCCTTTTCGCCCATTTCGTACTTCAGTCATACCCGCGACAGCCATTGCGCTCGCGATATCGAAAATAGACGAAAACTAGGCTCGAAAACCGGGGACTTTTACTGTAGTTCAACTTGAACTTCAAGTTAACAATATGTAAGAACACAATTATACTGTATCACACCTGAGGAATACTAAAGCGGAGTAGGGCATACGTCATGAAAAATGTATCCTCTAGATCTAATTCAAATTGCTTTTATTACCCACCATTATACTTCCTGGTTTTTTCTAAATATAGTCGCTGTTCTCATGGATTCGTGCTCATAAGCACATACATTCATATTCTGTGTTATATTATTCTGATTAATTCCTGAAAATGTTCAAACACTTTACTATGAGTGCACATAAGGAATTTGGAAAACTTGTTATTTATGCCCCTAAAAATAACCCACTAAAGTCCCCTAATTGACCTTGAAACTTCTCATCAGGGGGCCGCACGATTCACCCAAATCCTCATTTTCCCCCCAAATCCTCATGTAATGGGCTATTCCAGTTTATATAAGTACCCCCCTATGGAAGATACTTTTACATTCCCACTCTAACTACTAAAAATGGAAATAAGGCAGATAGTGACCAAACAAAGGCGCAGGCATTAAACGAACAATTCTCGAGTGTTTTTACGGACACAATCTATAATTCAGTGCCATACCAAAAACCCAAGTGGACCTAATGGAAAACATTACTGTTACCCCTAAAGGTGTTCAAAAGTTATTAAGTGGTTTAAACCCGGGGAAGGCTATGGGACCGGACAATATCACCCACGAGTGCTTAAGGAACTGTCTCACGAACTTTCAGACATATTGTGCCACTTCTTCCAGCAGTCGCTTAACTCTGGAGTAGTCCCAGAAGACTGGAATGCTGCAAATATATGTCCGCTATACAAGAAAAGCGATCGTTCACTTCCTAGCAACTCAGACCCGTCTCGCTGACGTGCATATGACTGTAAAGTACTCGAACATATAGTTCTGCTCCAACCGTATGCAAACATTTCGATAAAACAATTAAAAACATTATCTCTAATCGTCAACATGCATTTAGAAAATTCCATAGTTGTGAAAACCCAGCTAGTTACAGTGATAGATGATGGTCAAAATTCCTGGATGATAAGAAGCAGCCGATATATTAATCCTGAGGAGTTGAAAGGCCTTTGACACTGTCCTCATGACCTATTTAATGGAGAAGCTACATAAATAGGGTATATGTAATACAAACAGTATCTGGATCGATGCATTTCTATCAAACCGTAGCAGAGGTAATAGTTAACGGATCCATTTCAGGAGGAAGCAAAACGTACTTCAGGAGTCCACAGGACGGTTACTTGACATTCTTATTCTAATTCCTTAAATGATATTGCGGACGTTATCTTTCGGAACTCAGATTATTTGCGATGATTGGTGTGGCTACCGATCAATTGACTCGAATGAGACTGTTTAAACTACAGAAGATATGATAACCTTGGAAAATGGGCTAGAAATGGGGCATGAGATTCCAACCCATCAAATGCATATGATGACATTTTAGGAAAAAAAGTTTATGTAAATTTTGCTACACATTGGGAAGGCACTAAATTAGTAAAACTGGACCGATTAAAATATTTAGGTGTGAACATTTCATTTGATTTTAAACTGGAGTAAACATGGGGGGGGGGCAACTACGGTGTGTAACAGGCAAGTCGAACTCTCGGACCCTCCTACAAAGTAACCTCTCGTTCTGCTCACAAGATGTCAGACTTCAGCATACAAGGGACTTATTCGCCCATTAATGGACTACGCAGTTGCTGTCTGGGACCGCATCAGCATATTTACAAGACCAACTTAGAGAGTGTTCAGTATGAGATCAGCGAGATTCGTCACATCCAACTATTGTTATGAACCAGGGACCTGACGTGCACACTGAGTTAATAAAAATTAGAAACCCTTGAAAACTAGAAGAAACAGAACCGTTTAATATTATTTCGAAAGGACTAAAAACGCCAGCAAATATCTCTACCAACAGTTAGAAACTCAATTAGACGTTCCAGAAATTTGCCACTTGAACATTTTAAATATTATATGCAGGACCGACATTCGAATATAAGTTCTTCCCAAAGACAATTAGAGTTTGGAATAGCTTACCTCAAAACATATAGACAAACATCATGAAGGCAGAAGATTCACGCTAAGAAATACAAGGAATTCATCCGGGGGGCAACATTCTAAAGTTTAGTTTTGGACATGCGGTGCGGGAATGTCGAAAGGATGTGCGCACTTACCTAATCAAGATCAAGACCATGAAAAGGACCCCCCCCCCTCAATTTTTTTTTAGCCGGATACCCCCCCCCCCCTCAATTTTTTATCGGATACCCGCCCCCCCCTAATTTTTTATCCAGATGACCCCCCCCTCAATTTTCCACCCGGAAGACCCAACACCTCATTAAATCTCTTCCATACCCATCGGCTATATATACCCCTCAATTTTTTATAACTGACCCCCCCCCCTCAATTTTCCCACCGGAATACCCCCACCCTCTCAAAAATTTTTTTATCCAGTATCACCCCCCCCCCCACTCAATTTTCCCACCGGAGACCCCCCCCCCCTCAATAATCTCTTCCTTACACCATCGGCTATATACCCCCAACCCCCCCCTCAATTTTTTTCCAGATGACCCCCCCCCCCTCAATAAATCTCTTCCATACCCCTTCTGCCTATAACCCGCCTCCAAATTTTTTTTTTTTATCCAAAAATGACCCCCCCCCCCTCAATTTTCCCCGGATGACCCCCCCCCTCAATAAATCTTTCCATACTCCATTGGCCTATTACCCCCTCAATTTTTTATCCAACTGAACCCCCCCACCTCAGTTTTTTATCCAGATGACCCCCACCCCTCAATTCCCCCCCCCGGAAGGACCCCCCCCCCCCAATAAATCTGTTCCTACCCCATCGGCCTATATACCCCGCTCAATTTTTTATCCAACAGACCACCCACCCCCCCCTCAATTCCCCCCCCCCCTCAATAAATCTCTTCCATACCCATCTGACCTATATACCCGCTCAATTTTTTTCAACTGACCCCCCACCTCATTTTTCCCCCGGACGACACCCCCTCAATAAAATCTCTTCCATTACTCCATTGCTATATACCCCCCTCAATTTTTTATCAACTGACCCCCCCCCTCAATTTTCTACCCGGATTACCCCCCACCCTCATAAATATCTCTTCATACCCATTGGCCTATTATACCCCTCAATTTGTTTATCCAAACTGACCCCCCCCCTCAATTTCCCCCCTGATACCCCCCCCCCACAATTTTCCCACGGAAAGACCCCCCCCCTCAATTATTTTTGCAGGACACCCCCCCTCAATTTTTCCCCCGGAAGACCCCCCCCCCCCCTCAATAAAAATCTCTTCCAACCCCATCTGCCTTTATACCCCCTCACAATGACCCCGCCCCCCCCCAATTTTTTTATCCGGAGATACCCCCCCCCCCCCCCCTCAATTTTTTATCCAGATGACCCCCCCCCCCCTCTCAATAATTAATCTCTTCCAATCCCCCATCAGTTTGTATACCATCATTTTTTTAGTATAATGCCCCCCCTCAATAAATCTCTTCCTTACTCCATTGGCATATATATGACCCATCTCTCAAAATAATTTTTTTATTTTTCCAACTGACCCCCCCCCTCAATTTTCCACCCGGAATACACCCCCCCCACTCTATAAATCTCTTCCATTCCCACGTCCTTTTTACCCTCTATTTTTTATCACCACTGTCCCCCCCTCAGTTTTGTAATCCTGATGACCCCCCCCCCCCTCTATTCCCCCCCCCCCCGGAAGTAACCCCCCCCCCCTCATTTAATCGGTTCCATACCCATCGGCATATATACCCCGCTCAATTTTTATCCAACAGACCCCACCCCCCCCCCCCCCTCCAATCCCCCCCCTCAATATAATCTCTTCCATACCCCATCAGCCTTTTTACCCTCAATTTTTATCCAATGATCTTTTGACAGGATACCCCCACCCCCCTCAATTGTTTTACCGAATACCCCCCAAACCCCCTCAATAAATCAGCTATATTCGCCCCCCCCCCCCTTAAATTTTTTACCAGGATGACCCCCCCCTTACTCATTAAATCTCTTCCACACCCTATCGGCCTATATATCCCCTCAACTTGTTTGTATGACGCCCCCCCCCCCCCCCTTCAAATATTTGCCCGGAGAAGAAACCCCACCCCCTCCATAAATCTCTTCCATAACCCCCAAAAACTATATATATTTAATAAACAGCCCTGTAAATTAGAATAACATGCACCTGGTACACACCACCAATCACTTACCCGCTCCCCAACCCCAGAAGCTATCAACGAAACTTAGAACTATCTGTATTACTTTAAATGGGGTATAGCAGGAATTAGCTCTCAGAAGTATCGGAGGCAGCAATGTACTGAGGCCAAACCATGTTAATTCGGCATTCTGAATTCCCATCAGCTACGATCTAAGCATCCACCCACTATTCAAAGAAGACGTTATAGTGTAACTGTTATTATATTTATTTTCAATATATTATCCATATTTTATATTGTACATTACATTTTCATGATTGTGATACGATTCAATCTATAAACACACCACAAAAATAGCACAGAAACATACACACAAATACTGAATACGGGTACATCTGGCATGCAAGGAATGTGAAAATTTTAAGCATAGATATTAACATGTAAATTATAGAATAGAATCACAGGTGACAGAATAATTTACCCTTTCTCTCCTAAACATAGAGAGGGTAAATTTTTCTGTCACCTGTGACTCAATTGTTGCGCTCAAATTTGGGAAGAAGCCTGATTTACCGGGATTGATGTGAATGTGGCAAAAACAAAGCTCCTAGCATCGATGGATAGGCTGGTGTGTTGGCATGGCACTGCAGAATTTACATATATTTACATATGAAATGACGCAATAACTGATTAGATTCATTTCGAAGTATTGCAATAATGTCATACCAAAAGTCCCATCTGCAGAGAATATAAGTAGCCTCAAACTTGATCAATGAGATGCTGTACACTGAGATATGGATTAGGGCATGTTGAATAATCATGTTCATTTATTGCCTTTTGGTTTCTTTTTCAGTATACGTGTACATTTTATTTACAATTATATATAAAACCATTGTCTCTATTCGTAGTATGGAAGGTGTTAATGTGTGAGCCAATTCCCAGCTTAAAATTATATAAGCCAAAACAATTTAAAACAATTATGTATAATTAATGTACATGAGAGCCTAACCCAAAGTCAGGATTCAGTTAATTATACATCACAGCTCCCCCCCAGACCACTGTTCCAATGATCTATATCTTTCAGGCCAGAAATTATACTACCGTACATGCATTCATACAAAGTAGAGTAAATTCATGCTAAAGATTCATATATTACATGTTAACCACTGTGTCTTTGTTCATGTTTGTAACTTGATTGCTGATATAATGTACATATGTGCAAACGTGTCAGGGAACTTCTATTCTTTTTTTGCATACATGTCGGATTTTGGTGAATATAGCAACTTTGTTTGGAAAACAATAATACTGTTTATTGGTGTGTAGTGAATCACCTTATATGTTCATTGGTGATTACTGATTACGTGGCGCTTATTTTGAGTTTAAAACATTTCTTTTTGCCACCGCTTAGACATATATCTATCTAATATGTAATTAGCACTAAATAAAATAAAATATTGTACTAAAATAATAAGTCTTGTTTACGATAGACATGTCGTGGGTGAATAATGAATATCTTTGGGGTATAACGAATCAATTCATTTGTTTAGGTGCATGAGGTGAAATGTGCTTAAATATATACTTCAGTCTTGGATACACATTAGCAATCTAATGTACACGAGTCATTAAGTGGTGTGGCAGGATGGGCAGCGGATGGGTATTTAACGGTCGGAGTTCATCCGTTGGAATTCCGACTGGAGTCCTGGTTTCGGGCCCTCACTTACGTCTTTGGCATTTTGTTGTGACAGTTGGTAATCTGGTTATTACCCCTTATGTGAGGTATTGCGATTATTCGTAATCCTATTCTAGGGGAAGGGGCCAAGTGACTTGGTGTGGTAAGGACCTTTACACCAGAGTCAGGTTATTTTAATTTCAGGGCTGTTATATATGTTTCTCGATTGTAATGATTCCGTTTGATTTTGGGATTTTCACCCAATTGCAGCGGTTAAACGGATTGAAACCGTTTGCCGCCTTACATGGACCTTAGTGTTGATAGGCGTTAATGCCAATTAAACAAACAAACTAAGAGTCATTAAACGCCTGATCAACAATTTCAACCGATAACCGCAACCACGCTTTATTCGATACTCACCAATTTATAACGCCGTTATAATGTGTCTTTTGCATGACATTATGCATGTACCTTTCAGGTATGTTAAGTAATGTATACCATGTTGGGAATATAATTTGAATACGACAACTTGTTTCCTTCGCCTTTATTTTGCACCTTTTCCAAACACGTTTATATTGGAATCGGCCACCACTGATAAGCAATACATTTACTGTCATTTGATTCGTTCATATAAAAATCACTTAGTAAGACATTGAATTTCAAAATATTGGGCATTCGTGCTCTAGAGTTTATATTTTTCCCGCGTCTTGACATGCAAAGTGGACCGTTTTTTCCTGATTCGTTTACCTCACCAATGAACTGTAAAGACAAATATGGTGGTTCTTTTTACAAAAGTACAAATATATAATAATATATATAATTTGTATTGTTGTATACATCAAATTATGTTTTTAAAATAACTTCTACGTGTACTATGTAGTAAGTCATATGGCATGAATAAACAAATAGGTATGGTGGGTCTGTAAAGCATAACTAAATTCTGCATTGCTTTGTTACATAAAGCATGTAATATCATTTGGGAATGTTGATTGGTTTCTTACATTTGGAACATAGTTTACAAGGAGGTTATAGCACTTGGTTCGGAGATGGCAGTAGTTTACCACCATTTCCGTATGGGCATGCCATGGATTACATTACGTCAATAACAACATATAGTTATGTGCTATTACCTTTCATCATAATAAACTAGAAAATGTGTTCATAGAACACGGATGACCACATATAGCTTGATAATTAATGAGGCAAATTTACGGAGGTTAAAGTTTCGTGACAGACAGGACGGACGCAAGGGGTTAACACTAATTGCCCCCGACACTATCGTGGTGGGGCATAAAAATCATCTGGGAGCACGCCCTTTGAAATGCGAAAGTCGTATTTATGATGTCGCGTATCGAGAGATTTATATCGCATTTTCATTCATTTTTAAAAACTATATAATTATGTTTGGAACTTGTCAGAAAATGTTTCTTTAACGTGTGAGTGATTAGCATGATGTGTTTCTATCTTTTTTCGCTTGTTAGACGTTATATGCACTGTCTAAATATTTAAAACATCATTTGTCTGTTCCTCGTTATGTTTTGGACGCACATTATGAATCGTCTCCCTACTATTAGCATATAAAAAAAATTTTTGTAGTTAGCGATAGAATATGATCTGTATTCACGGCAGAAAAGTCATATGACGGAGGCTTCTTACATATATTGAGATAGTTGATCCCAGTAGGCCAATGGAATACACAATGATCAGAACTGATTTTTGCATCGTCATGTATAGAAACACATACCTCAAAACAGTAAAATACTACCAGCAAGTGAGACAAGGGGCTCTCAGATACCATGCCAACCGCCTCGACCCACCAACCATTTAATCAAACAAATGGATTGAATTTTATTTGAAGAGTAAAATAGTGTCATACCAATGTGGATGTAAATTTGTGTTGAGGAAGGGTAGCTGGTTATTTTATAAATAGTTTTGGTGTCGGTATGATGTTTATGGGCTGGAGAGTTTAAATGCACAAGAAATCCAAATGTCTAAGTGGAAAAAGTATGTCAAGGTCATACAAAGGTCAAAGTGTATAAAAGTCAGTTTCTGGTGTAGAGCTGTAGCTGCTTTATTATCCTAATGTTTGGTTGAGTTGGTGAGTAACGGACAGTGTGTTATGGACAGACAAACGGTAGATGGAATGTCGAAAGTTCGATTGAATGTGTAAACCTATATACAGTATCGTATTATATATACATTTTATGCCTGGGTATACAACCAAATTGATCAAGAGGATTATGATAATTAATGAACTACAACTACAGAAAAAAGTAAACCAATTAATAAACCTTTAAACATATGGATACATAACTTGCCCGAAATGGCTTTGTTACATTTAATCAATTCCTCATGGACCTTTTGTCGAGATTGAATTTGGGAATAAACTGTCTCGGTTGCTTTTTTTTTCACGAATCATTTATGTATAGTGTATTTCTTCAAAATACAAAATACATGTTTTAAACTTGTTTGTATATAAAAAAGGGGGGGGTTTTTTATGCAACTGATTTAACTATGTTTGTGAAGTTTAATACTTTGTTACAATACCCACGTGACAGGCTCATGAAATTGTGGCAAAGGATGAGGGCCAGCTTTATCTTGCAATGTTATCTTAATAAATACATGTATAAGCATGATAAATAACTCATGGCTTGTTGGTTGCATTGCTATAGCAAAAATTGCATAAAAAAGGTTTGCTTTATAACTTTTACATGTATTTTCTCTGCTGTGCTCATATATAATTTTCTTGAAAACATACAGTTGTCCATATTTGGTGTGTCGATGATTAGAGAAACATTTAATGATTTAAATGCACTCTCGTACAAACATTGACACATTACACATTACATATTTACACACTTTACAGTGACACAAGTACACATGTCAATTAATACAAACTATAATTATGCTAACAAACTAACGGTTGCATGATGATCTACACTGGGCATGCCTATTTATTATATAGATCAGTTTGGTCACAAAACACATAAAACCTAGAAAAGAATGATTGTGGCAAATACAGCTACTTCTTCAATAACATGCTGTTGAACAATTTCAGTGCTTTTTTTATCGTTGTGTTTTATGCCAAACGGGTTCGAAGAAAAAGGTGGCACATAGTGGTTTGGATGTCTGTCCCGTCCGTCCGTACCGTCCCGTCCCTCACACTTTTCGGTTAAACACTTTGTCTCAGTTTCCAAATATTGTGCAGGTGGCAATACGCGTTTGACGCAGAAGTATTTCTGTTGTATTGTGTATTTCACTGTGATTGGTAAGCATGAAATGTGGTTCTTCTAATGAAGGCATAGAGAATGAGATCTCTAATCAAATGGTGTGGTTTTTGTTACTGAATTCTGTTATGATTAGCACGACAGAGTACCGACAGCTCTTTTTGTGGCATGGCCTGAACCATTGAGGTGGTACAGTATTACTGAAGTACTTGGTCCGCTTTGGATCCATTTCTACATGCATGGCCTGCCAAAATGGTTTTTAGGGGGGGTTTTTGGCAATCATTTTTACTGACCAGCTGACGGTACTCATGTTCAGATTTTATTGGATGTCAGTTGCTTTGTAGCATGTTAATTCTATACAATATCTTAAGTATGTTGATTCTCACAAGGTGGTCTTGATATGTGGAATTATCTTCTAGTTCTCGTTATCTGTATCTTGGGTTCCAATTCATAGCACAAACATCTATTTTGGTCATTAGGTTCATCTACTTCAACAAAAAAGTCGATGCATACCACCTGGAATGAATAGAATTATGCGTATATTATTACTATGTATAACGCCTAGTAAATAATAGATTGCTTTATGATTAAAGTAGTTATTTCTTATTGGAGCCCCAATTTCACGAAATGGGGAGGGATTTTTAGGACCAAACAAAATATTTAATTTTTTTTTACTAGATTGTACCTAATTATTCTTTCCGGTACAATATTTGGCAAAAAACACAACTCAAACGAGCATATACTAAACTGACTTTATAATGCCAAAGTGAGAGAAATGTTATTCGGGAGGACTAAACAATTTGAACAACAAATAAAATCTCAATAAACACCTAATAAACTAATTGTTTCGGGGAAGGTGAATTTTTAAATTATAAATATTATTTTGGTTGTCGTTTTTGTGTTAACCGTTCAACACCACAGACACTGTTAGCAAACAGTGTAGATCCAGATGAGCAAGGCTCGTATCGAGCCATTTTTCAGTATCTGCACCTGGTTGTAACAATTTTTATATAAACAACTTTTTTATGATTAATAGAACAGTCTTACCTTAGACCGCTACTCCTCAACAATTGTCGTTAGTCTGTTGCTTTTATATCTTGCCTTATTTCTCAATAAAACATGGTTTGGACAGAACTTCTGAGTCATTTCCAAGTTTCTGAAAGCGCTGTCAAGCAATTTGTAAATTATTCTAAAGTGCTGTCAAAGCCATGTTTGAGGACAAATTGGAAAAATAGAAAATAAACAGCAGACGACAAAAAAAATAAGATAGCGGTCTAAGGGTTAATATAACATGGAAGATTCTATCCCAGTTACTTGGTGTTGAAAGGGTTAATTATTAGCCGATCTATTTATAGATCGGCTAATATGTTGGTTATCCATCGAATTCTGAAAAAGTTTGTAGAAACCCTTTTCTCCGCTATTCGGTTAATCTACGAACGCGAATTTTCTGTATCACTTCCAAATTGCACCAACCGATAAAGTTTGCATTTTTGGCAATTATCTCCGTTTAAAACTTTACTTATAGCCAATTAACACAATTTTGAATACTTAATGAGCTGAACGCTGAAGAGATTTAACCCGGAAGTTATTGTTTGTGAGTCCTTAGTTGGATCTAATGGGCCATATACGCAACATACGCCGATTATTGGGCTAATTTAAGCTTTTATTTATTAAACAGAAACAAGTTTTCAGCCACGTATTTTCGCGTAAAAAGTGTTTATTCGGCTAATTTATAATAGAACTCTGCTCAAAATCTCCTTACTAGTACCCAGCATTTTCGGGTTTATCCAGCATCTCGGGTATATCCCATTGGATCGCGTACGCGAGTCATTTGACGCTAGTTAATATTACAAAATTTTCCACCAATCAAACGAAAGAATTGCCATTCATAGCCAACTTTGATTTGTTTTCGTATCATGCAGGGATGGCAGGGATGCATCCTGCACGCGCGATTGCGGGGCTTCTCCCTTTATTTTGTCAATGCCGCTAATTATTGATTGTCTTGCGCCCGACATGCGCAAAAAATAACGGATGGGGAAAATTAGGGCAATTGGGCATGTGCCTGTATAGCAGGAGCTTGCGTCTATTTTTAGATGACTCTGTAACCGACTAGATATATATAGCCCTGGTAGCTCCGCCCACTCGCATGCTGCACAGAATTCAGGACAAACACACACACATTGACTACATTTGTGTATTGCGGGGTGTATTTTGTAGATAATTAGAGCATACAGTACAGTGTTACGCTGGAATATTTCGCAACATAATGGTGGACAACAAACATTGCTGCTATGGCATGCTGCTATTCGTTGGATTTGGGAACGGGTTCAAAAACATGCACAAAAATCGGGAAAAATGTCTACCTGGGTACAGAACTGTGGTCGAAAATAGTTCTTTCCTTGACAATGTTACAGAGACACCTACATATGTTCGATGCACTTTACCCTGATTTTGATCGGCTAATATAACTATCTATGCCTGCATGACTTTTCATTTATTTATTAGCCAATTTATTTTTTGCTGTAAACATGTAGAATTAAACAGTAAAATCAGATATTTATTGCCTATTTTGTCCGGTATCGCCTTGTATCATGAAACATTTGCACACGTGATATATATATAGGGAATTAAATGTCAATTTTGGTACATGTTAGTTGTTTTGTATATATGTGAAACTATGTGAAATCCCAGTAAAGGAATATTTGTTGCAGTACGTGCAAGATCACGAGTTTGCAATTAATAAAATAATTTTATTATTTATTGATTTATATTTGTTTGGAATTCTATGTGATACCCTGTGTGTAATACCAGTAAATGGAATCCGCGCAGTGCACAGCAACTCAGATACAAAGTTTCCACTGAATAATTGATTCTATTATTTTTTATTTAATAAATGAAATCTATCTGAAGCATTGTGAGTATTCCCATTAAATGAATACCGCCGGCAGTGCACAGCAACTCGGATACAAGTTTTCCACTTAATAAAATGATTTTAATATTTTTGTCCGGAGTTTCCAACTGAATGGATGTTTTCCAAAAAAATAGATTAAGTAAATATTTATTTTCTGGAAATTTTCAAATTGTGTTAAATTAACTGAAATAATGAAAAATTATATAATGGGGATACCTAGTTAAACAATTTATATTTGTAAATATAGTTCAAACTTTCCTGTATTAAAATACTTTAATATGTAAACTTTTCTGCCATCTTCACTAGCTTCTTAACTTGGATGAAGTGACTGACTGAATGGTAAATCAAGCTTAAATTAATAATCTATTCAATTTACAAACAGAATTTGATTGGTCAGAAGAGAATGAGGTGTGTCCTTCACCGCACTTGTTTGGATGCAGGGGTAAATTTATCACAGTGTGTATGTCACCAATCTACCTACCCTGCTGTTGTATACAACTAGGGTCCACAGTGTCCCCTCATATATTTCAATGGAGGGACCCATAGTCTTGTTGACAAACTCTGTTACAGGAGAATAGTGTACATTTACGATGTGTATTCCAGTGTAGGTTTTTTAAATAAAATATCTGTATTGTATTGATAATTCTGCACTGAATGATAGCTTAATTAAGCAAAAGATAATTGCAGATCAAATACAGCAATTGTCTGATATTGATGGAATATTTATAAATGTAATGTATTAATACGATTGGACATAAAAAAAATGATTTATGTTGATCTTTTGATGAATATTATAAATTGTAATAATAATTTGTTTTGTGAATAGCACATCACATGATGAATAGCTCTGGGTCAAGTAAAATAGTATATCAAAATGCACTGTCACTGCTCACTATACACTGTCCTTGAGTACAGGATACAACACATATTTTTGTATATTATCTGACTCTATTTCACATGTTTTAAACATTATTGAATATTCTTAATATATCAAAACCGCAAGCCTGACCATAACATTTTCATCACAAAATATATATAGCCGGAATTGCTCGTATGGGGTAGAGGGTAGGGACTCGCGGATCTGGAAAACCCAGTGTTTGATTGATTATTGGTGTTTAACGGCCTATCTATTGCCAGGGTCATTTAAGGCGGGGGCCCACTGGTTGGTCTATCCCGTATATTCATACCTGTCCAATAATGAGGGAAATTCCCAATAATCAGACTGAAATATTTAAAAAAAATAAATATATTCAGCCTGAATTAGATAGCCTGACCTGGTGCCAGGTCCATGCCACACCAGGTCACTTTGCTCCAGCCCCATAAAGTAATAGGATCAAGCATATAAATCTTATTACTTTTTAATGGGCATACTTGATTTAGCTCTCAAGTATCAGGGTCCGTAAAATGTAAAATGACGACCAAACCATGTAAGCCGGCATTCGGTAAGATGAAAACCCGATCATTAATTATCCTTAGCGTGCTCCCAACAACCACCCACACCTGAGTTTGAATCCCCCAGTGGTTGATACTTTTGTACACTCTGTCTTAAGGAATGAGTGTACTCCTTAATTGTATGATTTTCCAAAAACAAATTAATGTACGGTACTCCTTGCAGTTTCAGAAATTAATATGTTTACCCTTAGACCCTATATTATTGTTTTTGTCGTCTGCTGTTATAATTTTTATTTTTCATGTTTATCATTCAAAAATATGCTTGAACAGAAATATAGAATAATTTATACTGCTTTGACAGACTTCAGAAATTATTTTCCATTGGAATGATTTGAAGTACTGTCAAACCATGTTTTTTATTGAGAAATTAATACAGTTATAAAAGTCAATAAGCAGACGACAATCAATTGTGAGTAGCAGATTATGGTGTTAAGCAAAAATAGAAATTAAATATAGAAATAAGAACTAGTTTATTCATGTATCTTTCACAAAACTAATGCTGTTTAAGGACTGATTGTAGTGTATAATTGCCTGATTGTCATCTACACATTACTCCAGTTTTCACAGTTAAACTACAGTTAATATTACAAAATTTTTCTTTAATCTGTAACAGGGAAATGTGTATTTACCATTTATGAAATTGTAAATGATTTTATTGAGAAAATTTGGTGGATGAAATGTAAACAGTTAGGCGTTAGTTTGAAGTCAAATTCTGCCATATAAATTACTTGTTATGTAGCTTTGTTATGTCTTTGTACGAAGTAAATTTTGAGTTTTAAATTCACAGCCCTTGGTCATGTTTTTACAACGTTTTGGTCGTATCTTTGTACCATATTAGGTTACGGTAGATGGTTATTTACTTGGTGAGTAGCTTCCTTTATGGTGTGTAGTAGTGCATTTATTTTTTTACAGCAGGTCATGGATATCTCCCTTTTATTTACATTTATTGTTCACAAGGCAAAAGTGGGTATATTGCATCATATATATAATGAGTATAATCTAGTAAGAAGTGTGGTCACCTTGATTGTTTAATTTCAAACTATGTATACAGAAAAGGCATGCAGAAGATGATTGATGCTTGCGTGTAATTGGCCATACGACTCGTAGGACTTGCAATGCTGTCTGAGAAAGCAAAAAAAAAGGGGGTGGGGGGATTTTGTCCCGTGTCAAAAAAAACATGGGGGGGGTTATGTCCGGGTGATTCTGTTGGTCCTGATGGAACACACATGGAAGGGGTGATAAAATTATGTGAAAATTGTCTTGTAAACATCATAAAACAGCAAACAATTGTTTTGTTTTGCAAATATCATTCACAAGTTGTCAGAGAGGGTAATTCCGCCTGATAAAACTATGGTATTACCCTGTAGATTCATGAGGGAGTTTGCTTCTTGATCAATTGCAATCATTGTAAGATTTTTTGTGACATGTAATATACATTCCAGAATTTGATTTTGGGATTAGATCCAACCACACTAATGAGGCTATTAATCGTCATTCATCCCTAAATTTATAAAATATCATACTTTATATAAATTACAACAATGATACTTAATATAGTATATCAACTGCTATGGTTGACAGCAATTATTTAGTATATTGACCAAGATATATTTTTGCCAGTTGAAAAACTGCAGTAATATGTTAATACATAAAAATAAACAACACTATCATATCTTAAACATTGTTAAATTAAAGTATTGGTATAATTTGTTCAGCAGTATTCAGATATCTGCTAAGGCTGTAAAAAACTAGTGGAATATAATCGGGGATTATCTCAAAGATCCATGTGCAGCCAGAATGGTACTATTATAAAGGAGGGTGGTCTCAAATGTTAATATGCTGTCTGGTGATATGGTCAGCTTTGCTGCGGTATATATCTTGCATTTCTACAGGTAGATAATTTCCACCCATACTGTATAATTATTTTATGAAATGGAAGTGTGGATCCTTATCAATAAGCATTAATTGGACAGACTCATTAAATTAGAATTTGATCAGAGTTAGGACTCTCCAGTGAAGATCAATGCGGACCCTGGTTTTATACGAGTATATTCACACATACGGAAAACTACTACCTGCATACATATAATACCATTATTAAGCTGTATTTGGAGTAATGTATAAAAACGCAACTGTTTCTTCTGTATGTAGGTTTATGAATTCACGATTAAGCATGTAGTTAAAGAATCTAATCGTACTATATGTACTGAGCTAATGGAATGCTTTAATAGGAAAAATGTGTTGTTCAATGTAAGAATTTGCCAGCATCTTGATAGTGGTTCGAAAACTTAGTTTAGCAAAACAAACCAAACAGATTGTCCTGAATGAAAAATATCTTGGTTTACCTATCAAGTAATCTTTTAGTATATATTTTTTTAGTTTATTGTATAAGATATATTTTGCCAGTTGAAAACTGCAGTAATATGTTAATAAATTAAACAATTATAAAGGTATTGTGTGTTCAGCAGTATACTGTTAATCTGCCTAATTAAAGGGCTGTAAATCTAGTGGAATATAATCAGGGATTATCTCAAAGATCATTGTGCAGCCAGAATGGTATATTATAAAGTGGGCATTGTCTCAAATATAATATGCAGTTCTGGTGATGTTTGGTCAACTTGCTTGCTAGTATATATCTACAATGCTTTAAATAGAACATGTGTTGTTCTAATGTAACACATTGCCATGATCTTGATTATATTAAAATATTGGTCGATCACTAGTTTAGCGTTAATTGATCGCCAACCTAACAGATTTGTCCTGAATTGAAAAAATATCTTGGGGTTTGCCTATCAAAGTAATTATAATTGTAATATACATGAACTTACTACGCTGAGTTAATGTTGTCGGCTGCTGGAAATATTTTGTATTTTCAAAATCTCGACAAAAAACTGGTTTTTACAGCACATGATAATAGTTCCACTGGAGACGATTTCTCATGTGCTGTCAAACCAGTTTTTGTTAAGAAATTGAAGCAAAAATGAAAAACAGCAGACGGCAATTTCCTGTCAACAGCGTAGGAGGGATTAACATATTTGTCTGAATCAGGGTTGGAATCTCCAAAAGTGGGAAATACGGGGGAATTATGATTTTTCTAGCACTTGTATGGGATTATTTTATTTTTTTGCCTTGTAATAACGAAAAAGTTGAGTTTTGAGAAACAGGCTGTTAAATATGTGATTTGTTTAGCTTTAGAGTTGTGCACAGTTATGTTTGAATGGTTAATTGTTTTGTAAAAAAAAATCTTCTTCAATTATCAGATGTGTTGCCTTATTATATGTGCTTCCATGACAGTGTAACACTAAAATTGTAATTTTTGTGTTTAATAACCAAAACCAGATTTTCTAATAATTTGTATTAAAGCAATCAGAGGTTAATCACGAATTCAATGTAGAGAAGCTAGTACTTAATTGAATCATCTACATGTATTATCCAAACCCAGCTTCTTTACAAACAGTGTCTAATGAAAGTAGTGTCATGTGTCTAACATGACCAATATACAATTGTTTGCTATAGACTCTAAAAACAATTGTACATTTATGTGGATTATCCAAGGTATAGGCGTTAAACACAATACTCAAATCATATTATCTTTGGATTTTTAGCCACAGGGATATCTCAAAAGGGGTCTATGTGCAGCAGTATTAAGGACATATTACTATACAGCGCAAGGTGTTATCTGAATTATGATAGATACTTGAATATACTTTTGCTTATGCTTATTTCCCGGGAAAATGCCAACCCTGGTCATGCTGGTCTGAATGAAATTTTCTCAGTTTTCTCTGAGCCTGGATTATTAAAACATTCTGAAAATGTACTCATTATCGGGAAGTTTGATTGGCCAAGGTGCGAGCAATTGCTTAGTCTTGGCAATCAGGCTGCCTTATTTCGCAGAACACGTGGAAATAATATGATCAATTTTCTGTGCTCGTACCAACCAAAAACCCTTCGTTCAAAAATACCCTTGATTATAATTACAACCTGTTATTATAAGAGGGGCTTTTGAATAGCTGTATATTCTGACAAGGGGGGTTATGACTATCCTTGGAATTTATGGAGGGTTTTTTGACTACTTGGGCAATTTTGAAACTAATGGGGATTTTGAAGTACCCCACGCGTTCAAATAACAACAGCTGTCAGTACTCAGTTATAATGGGTGGCAGTACTTACATATGAGATATTGGTTTCTTTTTAGTTGTAAATGCATATTCTATGTTGCTGATAGATCTTCACTGTACTAAATCGCGTATCTGCGGTTATTCGGTTTTCCTGAGAAATTGTCTTGAAATAAGTTATCTCAATTTCAAGTATTATACGTGTGTGAAAAGATTCTTAGCGGATTGATCTATTCCACAAATTTATGAATATTTCTATGCATTTCACTTATTTTGGGAAAACACCACAGATCTTCAAAAAATAGGTCTGGTCTAGTTTTGCTACATGAAATTATGGCAGACATATTTTCATGCATGATTTCATCATAACTGTTAAACACGCATGCATGATTGGACATACCCCCATCTACATTTTCTCTTTTCCGCATAATCCGCCCCTTTTTCTTCCTGGATCCACCCCCCTAAATTTTCTCTTCCATTACCCCCACTCAATTTCTCTTTCCAGGATACCCCCCACCCCTAAAATTTCCTCTGTCATACCGCGTCACCCATCAAAATATCTTCCCAGATACCCCCCTCAATTTTCTCTTTCCAGATACCCCCACCCACTAAATTTTCTCTTTCATACCCTCCCAACCCCCATTATTATCTTCCAGAAAATTTATGATCCACAATATTATCTTCACCACTAAATGTTTCTCTTCCATACCCCCTCAATATTATCATATCTGCCACAGGATACCCACCCCCTTCTCGAAGAAACGGGAGGCATATAGTGTTTGGGGACGTCCCGACTGCGTCACACTTTCGGTTAACCACTTTGTCACAGTTTCTCAAATATTTCTGCAGGTGGCATCCGCATCAATTTTTTGCTTACAGATACCCCACCCCCCCCCCCCCCCCCGCTCTCAAATTTTTCCGGGATACCCCACCCCCTCATTTTTTATCTCTTCCATCCCCCTCAATTATTATCTTTATGATACCCCCCCCTCAATTTTTTCTTCAGGATACCCCCTCAATATTATCTTCCAAGACACACCCCCCCCCCTCATTTTTTTCTTTCCCGTATACCCACCCTCATTTTTTATTCCCAGATACCCCCCTCAATTTTTTATTCCGGATTCACCCCCCCCCTCAATTATTTCTTCCCGGATACTCCCCCCCCCCCCCCCTCAATTTTTTATCTTTCCATACCACCCCTCAATATTATCGTTATGATACCCCCCCCTCAATTTTTTCTTTCCGGATACCCCACCCCCTCAATTTTTTCTTCCCGGATTACCCCCCACACTAAATTTTTTTCTCTTCCATACCCCCCCCCTCAATATACGTTATGATACCCCCCCCCCTTCAATTTTTTCTTCCCGGGCTACCCCCCCCCCCCTCAATTTTTCTTTCCGGATACCCCCCCCCTCAATTTTTTCTCTTCCATACCCCCCCCTCAATAATATCGTTATGTACCCCCCCCCCCCATTTTTTCTTCCCGGATACCCCCCTCCGCCCCTTCAATTTTTTCTTTCCGGATACCCCCCCCCCCCCCCTCAATTTTTTTCTCTTCCATACCCCCCCCCCCCCCGTCAATATTATCGTTATGATACCCCCCCCCCCCAATTTTTTCTTCCCGGATACCCCCCCCCCCTCAATTTTTTCTTCCCGGATACCCCCCCCCCCCCCCTCTCAATTTTTTTTTTCTCTTCCATAGGGGGGTACTTATATAAACTGGAATAGCCCAATGAATAAGTTATCCAATTAAAGTTACATGCCCACGCAGCAGGTTACACTGTACTACTACTTTTCATTTTCTGTCATGCCTTATATGAGCCATTTGTTTACCCACTAACGAGTTATTTTTAATTACGGCGCGTGTTAATTAATGTTAAATCGCATTTTATATGCCGCGACCAGAAAGGGTATTTTCCGACCTCGTGCTATTTTTTACCAACTTTTTCGCGTGACACGGTCAATCATATAACATCTTTGACGTGCGCAGTGAAGTATCGGAAGTTGAGAAGAAAAATCTCTGTTCGAGTCCAAATCTAAATCTCCACGTAACTCTTTCCATTTGGTGATCTGGTCGCTAATATTAACCACTCTCTCTCTCTGTACTGCCTGTCACTCAGACATTTCGCCTTTTTTTTGGCCGACGCCTTTTCATACAATTTCCGTCCTGGACATTTCGGCATGTTGATATTCTTGTTTACATATTGGGAAGCCTACTGGCGCGCGTAATATACTGCGCATGCGCACCGCAAGCCGTGATTTGAAAATCGTCGTCCCCGCACATTATCAAAATAGACTGTTACCGCCGCGCGTGGCTAACAGTAAATTGATAATTAATAAATGATTATATTTGTATAGCGGGCACTCGTAATTTTTAGCACTGGTGGAATAGTGACATAATTATACACTTATTTAATTCCTATGAAGAACATTTTGTGTCTACTGCGTGGGCATGTACCTTTAATATGTCTCAAAACCTTTTAATATCGTTCTTATGAAGTTATTGAACCCGAATTGAATACGTTTTTATGGTAAAAAGAGTCTTATTTCGATGTTTTAATTTAACTTAGGCATTCTAGCAGCCAAGGGAGATCATCCAAAATAAATTATGAGATAAATGCAAGGGAGATAAATGTTGTTTGACCCATTTTGGTCAATTGAAACATGCAAGTTATTTACCATTCCAAATGTCTATAATACTATTCATCTGTTTTTTTTATCTCAATCAACCAACCTCAGGCCATATAGCCCCAATTCTCATGGATTCGTGCCTTCTCATTGATTCGTGCCCCTAGAAAACAAGTGAATAAGCATATTCTAAGAATAGTGTTAATTGAAAATTATTTTAAAAACGTATTTTAAGTTGTTTCCCATGGTTTTCTAAGTTACAGTTACATACAATTGTGATTTACCACCTATTTTGTGATTTTTCTACACACTTCCTTAATCTGAAGAGGGTCTGTTCGCAAATGATGCATAAAATGTGATATATCCGTATTTACCCTATGTATTGGGACACCCTTTATATTGGGACACCCCCGTTTTGGGGAGAAATAATTATTTTTTAGGGAACAAGTTTTGGGACACATCACAATTTTAAAAATAAATCAATAATTTCTGCACCTTAAGTATTGGGACATCTCTTCTTTTTTTTAAATACTTTTAAACACAGTCAGGGATTCCGCTGGGGAAAATAAAAAAATCGCCACTCCAATTTTTTTAAAAAAAATTTCACCGGCTACTGGTCATGCCGACTATTGGCACGTCTCGCTATAAACAGAGGCCGTCGCTGATTAACTAATATAACACAGTGCTTACAGTAAATCTGAGCTCTGTTGATTAAATAGATTACCAATAAACCGTATACATCGACAATGCCGCCTGTCAATGCCGGAATGTGATTTATTTGCGAACATTATTTCGATTCACACGGAAATACTCCTGATACATCGCCCCGCCCTCTCATCAATATTCACGAGGTAAGTTTAAAGTACGGACATGTATCCGGTCACGGCATGCTCTCCATGCTATTATATCCAGACACTACCGAGGGATGGCGTTTCGATCGGGACAACTGGGTGGAAAGTATAGTACAGTGCGACCCGCCCGTTAATACACGGAAGTCCGGCGACATACAACCTTCCGTGTTGCTTATCCGAACCGTGCTATATCCGTTCTCTCCCAAGACGCATCATAATGTCAAAAAAAAATACATGTACACTGTGACTGCGAATGAACGACGTCGCCAATGCCCATAATATGCCATAAGTTTTCACTGTTATTTTCACATGTAACAAGAAATGCGTCTGTCGAACGCGGATGCCACCTGCAGCATATTTGAGAAACTGTGACAAATTGGTTAACCGAAAAGTGTGATGGACGGACAGACAGACGGACGGTCCAAACACTATATGCCACCCGTTTCTTCGAAACCCGGTGGCATAATAAATATATTGAATCCAAGAATTGTTAACGTCATGTTTTATTTATTCATCATGTTCATGTAGAATGTAGATCTACCGCAGGTCCGTGCAATCCATTATTGTAAACGCGTGTAGAAAAAAAGTGTAGTAAACACGTGTAGCCGTCATCATTCGATGACGCAATGACCCAATGACCGATATCCTGTTCCATCAGCTGCAACGTCACGTGACAAGCTCGTGCGTTGCAAACTGTGTTTACTCATATGGTGAGCACAGGTGGAAGACTCGGACCTATGACACCAAAATAAATGCTTATTAAAAAAATCCCATTATCCCACCCACCTGGTATCGTACTGTACATGACGTTAATAATAGAACGAGATCAAGTGGGTGGGGTAATGGATATTTTTGGAATGGTCATTTTCTTTGTGTCACACGTCCGACTATTCCACCTGTGGGTTTGAGTACGCACAGAGTTTTAACCCTTTCAACAGCACAGACCTGTATAGACATGTTTTGCCCGACGTGTTATAATTTTGCGCCAGTTCATGAGGTAATCAGTCTTATCACGTGAGATTTTCGACGAAGATAAATCTGATAATAGTGTACATTTTCTGTAAACGATATCGAATGTTGACGAATATTAAATTAGTAATTATTACGCATTTGCTCTAAAAATGTTATCAACTTTCTGATATATTTGCAGAAAAAAGTCAAATCATTCTCGGCGAAAATCTCGGTTATATAATAAAGTTGCTTATCTCCTGCACTGGCTCAATTATGATGTCGCGAAACAAGGCCAGTTGTCGCGTACACATTTGTGTACATGCGCCGGGGGCGTGGCAGTACTGTAACAATTTAGTTAATCTGGTCGAGTTAATCTGCGCCACTGATACGCGATCTCCGATGGTCGGCCTTTTTTTTACACCTAATTAATATTCCACCAATGGTGAGCGCGAACGCATGCCGGAAAATTTAAATCGAGCACATAACAATTAGCACTGCTTTGTTACTGGGACCAATAATTGATGTTATTCCCAGTTTGCTCGGATTAATTTATTTTAGAAATGTGCAAACGTGATCAGCTGCACATTCACATCGGTGAGATAAAAGGAGGCTATGCGTCCATAAAAAAAAAAAAAAAAAAAAAACAAAAAACAATCGTCCATTTTGGGTCTAATTTGGGAAATAATCGCAAATTTAACACGATTTCGGACAATAGTCGTGTTACAAATTTAACACGATTTTGATATACAAATAGGCAAACAATTCGGGAGCCAAGGCACAACCGTGTACTAACCGAAATTTCGAGGATACAAACTTTCAATATTAATAATTGGGACACCAAAAAAAAAATTTAATTTATTTTATATTATGTATTGGGACACGTAGAATTTTATTTATTTTTTACTGTCCCAATACATAGGGTAAATACGGTATGTTGATTTCTAGGTGAATCTAAACTTCACCATATTTAAATTTGATTCATCTAGGCAGCAACACTTCTTTATTGTATGAGTGATCAAGGAATGCCACTCAAGTGTGCAAAAAGTTGTAGGGCACGAACCTGATGAGAAGTTTCAAGATCAAGTAGGCGACTTGGGTGGGTTATTTCTAGGGACTCTAAGACTTGCATAAACAACAATTTTGGTGAATTCCTTATGTGCACTCAATGCCACTCATAATCAAGTGTTTGAACTTTATGTTGATGTATACATTTTCAGGAATTAATCAGAATATAACACACAATATGAATTTATGTGCTTAGGGGCACGGATCCATGAGAATAGGGACTATAGCTTTAAAATATGAACACGTCCGAAAATGTGAAGTGTCTATGCAGTACCTGTGGGGCCCGATATGCAGCAAGTTCTAGCCCATTTGTTTGGGTGGTGGTTGGGAGCCAGCGAAGGGTAATTAAACAACATTTATCTCCCTTGCATTTATCTCATAATTTATTTTGGATGATCTCCCTTGGCTGCTAGAATGCCTAAGTTAAATTAAAACATCGAAATTAGACTCTTTTTACCCATAAAAACGTATTCAAATCGGGTTCAATAACTTCTTAAGAACGATATTAAAAGTTTTTGAGACATATTAATTGGATAACTTATTCATTACATGAGGATTTGGGGGAAAATGAGGATTTGGGGACGATTTGGATGAATCGTGCGCCCGTCATCAGGAACCTATTTCACCAACATTGCAAAGTATGGTAATGACGCCAGTTTTCGGCCTTGAAACTTCTCGGGTGGCACGATTTATCAATGGTCTGTGCCCTACAACTGTTTGCACATTTGAGTGACATTCCTTGATCACTCGTACAATAAAGAAGTGTTGCTGCCTTGATGCATCAAATTTAATTATGATGAAGTCCAGATTCACCTAGAAATCAACATATATCACATTTTATGCATCATTTGCGAACAGACCCTCTTCAGATTAAGGAACTATGTAGAAAAATCACAAAATAGGCGGTATAGTTGCGTCCCGTATAGACACGGATTCCATTTATTCGCGGTAAACACTATTTCCGGTATAAACAAACAACCATGTCACATATCGATTGTTTACATATGCAAATGTGATATTAGGACAATGATTGTGCACTGAATCAAGAAATAATTCAAAATGTAACATTTTCTGGTAAGTTCTGAAAGATACAATTATGTTACAAAGAAAAGAACATAACTGTCAGATCCAGATTTCAAGGATATGTGTCAGTACCTAGAACATGGTAAGGTTCCAGATGATAGGAAGAAGGCAGGTAGAATAGTTGCAGAGTCGCAGTACTATGTGATAGACAATGGTCTTCTGTTTCATTTGTACCACCCCCGGTCGAAAGGTCACAAATGGCAAAGTGTCATGAAACAGTTAGCTGTGCCACTGAATTTGAGGGAGGCCGTATTGAAGTCGTACCATGATGCCCTCACCTCCTGTCATTATGGAATAGAGAGAACATACGAAGCGGTACGTATGAAGTATTTCTGGCCGTCAATGTACAAAGATATACAGAGGTATGTGAAGTCATGTGAGCCATGCCAGCAAGCGAAAAGGTATGTACACTACCGTAAAGCTCAACTGCAGCCCGGTAGGTAATGTATTCTCTCGTGTGCACATCGATGTGCTTGGTCCTATGCCGCAGACTGCAGATGGATACAAATACATTCTACTGCTGGTTGACGCGTTCTCAGGGTGGTGTGAAGCAATACCAATGAAGACATTGGAAGCAAAGGAGACCGCATACAGGATTTACCAGGATTTCATTTGCCGAATGGGAACACCAGAGTCAATTTTGACAGATAGAGGAATCCAACTTCATGTCGAAGGTGATGCAGGAATTGTGCAACATATTCCAGATTACTAAGCTGAAAACTAGCAGCTATCATCCCGCCACCAACTCGACCGTCGAGAGGATGAACAGTGTCATCCTGGAGAAGCTGAGGATCTACTGTCATGACAAACAGGAGAAGTGGATTGACTATCTTCCCAGTATAATGATGAGCTACAGAATCTCACCAGCTGTTGACTCCTCTCAGTACAGTCCTTACTATATCTTGTTTGGACGAGAGTGCCGCCTGCCAATCGACACCATACTGCAACCAGCTACACAGGACAAAACTGTCGAGGAACATATTCGGCAGATAACAGACAATGCTCAGGTATGTCGTGACCTGGGGAAGGAAAACATACTGGCAGCCCAGGTAAAGTATAAGACACAGTATGATAGGATGCGAAGACGCCGAAATACAAGGTTCAGTATAACGTGTGGGTATACTCATCAGTAACGCCAAAAGGGAAGTCAGGTAAACTTGTTAGAAGATGGATCGGGCCGTACTACATATCTGAGAAAGTAAGTGACCATTCTTATCATTTACGTGATTTGAGAACACATAAGGCCGTCAAGTCAACCGTTCATCCCAACCGGTTGAAACCATACTTCAGTCCCTATGAGAGGCCCACCAATATTCCAATAGAACTGGCTTCAGATGAAGTGACGCAGCTCGATATGGAACGAGATGACATGCTGCCGGAAGCCGAGCAGCCAAGGTTGGTAACACCACAATCCCAGAGTCAGGAAGTGAAGTCTGATGATTGGGATCTGGAGAAACTTCTGAAAGCATGTCGTTACAAAGATAGGCTCATGTATCAAGCCAGGTACAAGTCGCTGAGTGCAGGCACCACAAAAAGTGTGTGGGTCTACGAGAATGATGTCCCAGAGGTAATGAGAAAAGACTTCCACATTAAATACACATTCTCTGGAAAACGCCGCAAAAATGCACACTAGTACATTCATATACGTAACAGCAGGGCATGCACATTCACACCATTCACAAGTCGCAACATCAATATTCACCCATGATACCTAGCATCAATGTAAAGTAGATTTACACATGTATAATGCTATATGATGAACCATGAATAGGAATTATGCAAAGCCTTGCAAAATGTAAAGATGGATTGTTGGTTTCATGTTTTAATGATAGTTATATGGTAAGGCATTTTTTTTTCAACTCAAATTCTAAATTTGTGCACAAATTATTCTGAACTTTTATTTTGGGGGTGGGGGTGCCTGTCTGTATTACCTGAATTTTTACTTGGCTCAGCAGTTTGATCTATGCTGTTTGTAAATATTTTGCTGTTGTAAACTACCCTTATGGTGATATAAAACAATGCATATTAGAGTACAGAGGAGCCGTATGATGTGTTTAACTGAGAACACCATGCCATCATAAGATAAACCATATGAAAATGTCTCCGTAGGAGTGACTATCTATTCTTAATATATGGTATATGCAATTTGTTATACCAAGGGTTGGTCTTATTCTGGGATTCTAAATAATCCGCCATTAAGCTTGAGTAGAGGGAAGGGTGAATGGCCTGTGGAATAGTTGCGCACCACAAAATCGTAATAATGTGTTTGAGTGTGCAATGTAGCTAAAAGCAAGCCTATGTTAACAACTGTACCCATGTGGTACTTACAGTATATGAATTGTGAACATGTTGGAAAAGAAGTTCCACAGGTTCAGAAATTATGTATGGGTTACGTGCCGTAAATCCAGGAACAATAGTATAAAAGTATACCAGGTCCAAATTATCATATGCAATTCTTGTTACCATGTATGTGCATGGTTTTTATTTTCTGTTATAGCAAATATTATTATAAGTAGTGTGTCCACTTCCATTTGTACATGTAAATAGGAATTATTGATTGAACATACATTGTATATGCTGCATTGTTGTGAGAAGCCAGACTGAATATGTCAATTGCTAAGAATGCATTGCAGACAGGTATATGATAGTGCTAAGTTTACGGAGTAAACTTGTTTGGATGAGAGGCATGTGACCGGCTGGTCAGTGAGTCCAGGCAAGACTCGCTTATTCCATGTATTCTGCAAGTCAATTCTAGGTCTGTAACTTAGTCATGTTAATGGAGCCAGCTAAAAGACATGTGTTGGTAGATTTCAATTTGTGTAATATCAGCTGGGAGGCTAATATAATGTTTCATGGTATATGCAATAGTTGATCACACAATCTGGATCAATGGAATATACAGGGTAGACACATTTGATGAGTTATCCTGTTCTTGTAAAAATAGTCAAGCATGATTTGTAAATGTATTAATAACTAGGTGTTTAATTAGTTCCAGCCATATGCTGGATGTCTGGAGTAGGCTGGACCAATTGTGAATTTAAGTCTGTAGATATAAGCCAATCAATATCTTGGTATAGAATGGGGTATTATGGGTAAGGCCAGCCTCCTGGTCATACCTTATAAGGATTAACCAATCATAAAAGGTATGACAAGGAATTGTGGGAAATGCTTTAGAATTCAGAAATGTTGGAGAATGCTGATCAGTTTTTAAGTTTTACTTTCGGACCCTTTGGTTGGACTTCAAAATTGTGGAATTTATTAAGTCATGAAAATATCCACGTGAAACCTTTCTAAGCCAAGCGAGTACTTAAGAGAAAGTTGTATTGTGTTTGTATTAAGTGGATTATTCTAATTTGAGGTGGACACCCAAGAAAAATATTGATTAAAATTATAAACAACTATTTCGGACTTGTCCAGTAACTTCAGAGCACCCAACAGTAGTAGGTTGTAGAGCGGAACGGTACACACGCGTCCGTCGGGTGACAATACAATCTTACCAATGTACCCCACCCACATAAAAGTGGTGATCTCTATAAAACTATTGATACTATTCAGGCGCGGATCCCAGGTATTTCGGTTGGGGGGGGGGGCGCAACTATTTTGCAATACTTTACTATATTAGGATAGCGCTAGGGGGGTCGGGGCATTCCCCCCCACCCCCCCCCTTGGAATTTTTTTGAATAAATGTACATCGCATTTCCTTCGTCTTGGCGCATTTTGGAGCAAAAATAAACAATAAATTCACAATGAATGTAGAAACGTGCATTGTAACTTGTTAAAAATCTTTACTCAGCGAATTTTAGGGGGACGCGTGCGCCGGGTCGGCCCCCCCTCCCTGAATCCGCCCATGCTGTTTCATAGTTTGAAATTTTCAGATCAGTGTCTGTGCAAGATATCGTCCGACATCGTTTTTATCGCGTGAACTATAAAATAAAACATAAAATCATTGCAAGTTTAAAATGATATATTTTTAGTAACATTTTATCTATTTTTACTCAATACTTCAAGCAATGTGTCATGTTGTTGTATGAGGTTTATGTATTCCTTCTGAATTCTCTGAAAATGAGATCTGTGGTTTCTTAGAATATCTAAAAATAATAACATAGGTTCAGAAACCTAATGTGGGCTGTTGCTTGTCATAAAATAAGTGTTGTGATGTGGGATTATAAACTTAATAAAGCACACATTTTTTTTTATGATTTCAAACAATTTAAATGATATGTTTCAGTAGTCAAAAATAATTAAAGTGTACATCACTTGATTTGTTCCTGTTTTCAAGATATTTACCACTGTTGACATGTTTCTTTTTCAAGTTTTGTTACCCTGAACACATTTAGCACACGTATAGCCCACCATAGTACGTCAAAAACTCTATATGAGATTGCCTCGACTATATGGGAACATATGTAAGAGGATGATGGCAGGTATGTCACTTCCTCTATGAATGTTCCAGCCAGTTTTGTGATGTGTATTGAACAATTTTTAGCTCACCTGAGCGAAGCTCATGTGAGCTATTGTTACCGCAATGCGTCCGTCGTCGTCCGTCATCCGTGAACATTTTCAAACGTCTTCTCCTCAGTAACCATTGGGTCTATAGTCACCAAACTTCATGGTCATGGTCCTTAGGTAGGGGGATTACAAAATTGTTAAAATGACGTCATTATGTAATCCAAGATGGCCGCCGTCTAAAAATAGTACAAATTCTTAAAAAATCTTCTCAAGAACCGCCAACCGGATTTCGACAAAACTTGGTAGGAATGATCGATGTACAATGCTCTTTCAAAGTTTGTTTAAAATGGTGACCCCGGGGTGGTCAAAAATGGCGTGGCCCGTGGGGGTCAAATTGGGTCAAATTTTATTTTTAATTTTTGACTGAATATGGTCATGTTATGTATCAAATCGAAGGTATCAATGAGGCGATCACTCTGGTACATTTTTTGTCGAAATCGGATTGTTATGTCAGCCAAGATGGCCGCCGAAAGGTCAAAAGGTCGTTCTTTTATTAGAGATTTATGCTATTAAAATGGAGGTCATCGCTAATCCAAGATGGCCGCCGTCTAAAAATAGCATAAATTCTTAAAAAATCTTCTCATGAACCGCTAACCGGATTTCGACGAAATTTGGTAGGAATGATCGATGTACAATGCTCTTTCAAAGTTGTTAAATGGTGACCCCGGGGATCAAAAAATGGGCTTAGGGCGTGGCCGAATGGGGTCAAATTTTGTTTTTGACCAAATATGGTCATATGGTATATCAAATCGAAGGTATCAATGAGGCAATCACTCTGGTACATTTTTTGTCGAAATTGGATGGTCATGTCATCCAAGATGGCCACCGAAAGGTCAAAAGGTCGTTCTTTTATTAGAGATTTCAAAATTCTTCTTCACACGAACCGCTTGCCCATTGTGGCCAAACTTCACAGTTATGGTCCATGGGTGAAGCCTTTTCATATTTGTTAAAATGGAGGTCGTCGCTAATCCAAGATGGCCACCGTCTAAAAATAGCACAAATTCTTAAAAATCTTCTTCTCATGAACTGCCTGCCGGATTTCGACGAAACATTGGTAGGAATGATCGATGTACACAATGCTCTTTCAAAGTTGTTAAAATGTTCACCCGGGGTCAAAAATGGGCGTGGGTCCGTGTAGTCAAATTGGGTAAAATTTTATTTTTATTTTGACCGAATATGGTCATGTCTATATCAAATCGAAGGTATCAAAGAGGCGATCGCTCTGGTACATTATTTTATTGAAATTGGATGGTCATGTCATCAAGAATGCCGCCTAAAGGTCAAAAGGTCGTTCTTTAGATATTAGAGATTTCAAAATTCTTATTCTTCACACGAACCGCTTGGCCCATGGTGGCCAAACTTCACAGTTATTGTCCATGGGTGAAACCTTTTCAGATTTGTTAAAAAACGGAGGTCGTCACTAATCAAGATGGCCGCCATCTAAAAATAGCACAAATTCTTAAAAAATCTTCTCCTCTCATGAACTGCCAGCCGGATTTCGACGAAACTTGGTAGGAATGGTCGACGTAGAATGCTCTTTCAAAGGTGTTTAAAATGGTGACCCCGGGTGGTTCAAAAATGGGCGTGCCCGTGGGGTTTTGGGTTTTATTTTTTTTTTGCCCGAATATGCTCATGTCATATATCAAATTGAAGGTATCGATGAGGCGATTGCTCTGGTGCAATATTTGTCAGAATCGGATGATTATGTCATCCATAATGGCCTCCAAAATGTCCATTTATTCAAGATTTTGAACGTCTTTTTCTCAGGAACCACATGGCCGATGCTGGCCAAACTTCATAGTAGTTAATATCCTTGGGTGAAGCATTTTCAGATTTGGTATAATGAGAGTAATCCCAGAGGATTTGAGTTTTATTTCATATATAATTGATGTTCGAAGCACTAATACCGTGGGTATAGGGACCTGCTGTCTAAATCACAATTGTATGTAACTGTAACTTAGAAAACCGTGGGATTCCACTTAAAATTACCTAAAACCAATAAAATAATTTTTAACAATTAACACTATTCTTAGAATATGCTTATTCATTTGTTTTCTAGGGGCACGAATCAATGTGAAGGCACGAATCCATGAGAATTGGAGCTATACAAATTTTACTAATATCATATTCAATGTTACTCATAATAAAATAAAATTTATCATCATCATTCATGCTAATAAAAGTGGGGACTATGTATGTTAACAATATAACGTGTATATTAATGCAATTTTGCCCATTGAAATTCTTGAAAATCTTCTCCAAAGCCGTGGCGATTTTGAGATACCACTTTACAATAGTAACCTGTCATGACCTAACTGCACATATTCCGCTTTATAGGCAACAGGTTGTAGTGCAATGTAAATGAAATAATTAGAGTTTATGCACTCAGAACAAGTCATGACCTTGACTTATCAAAATGGCTCCAGTGATTTATAGGCAACAGGTTGTAGTGCAATGTAATGGAAAAAGTGTGAATAGCTGAAATACAACATTTTGAAGGTAGTTTAACAATTTTGATTAAAAACTTACATGCCCAAGGGCGATGTGGAACATTTTTCTCCATTTGACAGATGGGTGTCTTCTTCAAAAAATGTCCAGGAAACTGACCATGAAATGTTCTGTGATTAGTGACATATGGGGTTTCTACCCCCCCCCCCCCCCCATGAACATTCCTGATGCGGAGGTAATCCCGACAAATGGTTACTTTTACTAACTTTACTGTATACTCCGAGATTGTCCCACAGATACATGTAATCACTGTTCCCAAAAATGATGTAATTCGAGGACAAATTTCAATTTGGCGGGGGAGTATGTCACGGTACGGATCTAGTAACTCAGGAGAGAAGATATGTGTCTGTGCCCGGTTAGCTCAGTAGGTAGAGCAACCGCATTATAAGCGGGAGGTGCCAGGTTCGAGTCCCGGGTCGGGTGCATATTATTTTCTTCCTGTTACATAGTTGATTCCAATTAATGAATTCTGGAAATTATTGTGAAAATGTACTCCCAAAGACGCCAGCATAATTAGAAACATGAATTCAGTTCTGAGGATATAAATTATTTTTGCACTCGATTTACTAGTCCTGAGCTTGTCAACATAATACTCCATCAATGTTGCTTGAAAAGAGTTGTTTAGCGAGACACACCCCAGCAATCATCAAATTTCAAAGGCAATCTGGCTACGTACAGGTCCAGATTTCAGGGCTTTGGTCTGACGAAGAGCAGTTGCTCCTTCACTGTCATCTGTAGCTGATGATAAAGGTGAACAGAGTGGTTTTTTTCTCAAAAAGTTAATTAATTTAACTAAAACTAGAATATGTGTTCATAAAACACGGATGCCCCCACCTGCAACCTTGATAGTGACAGGGCATTGTTATTACGAAGCTAATCCCTTGACATACATTGTGGGCAAATATTATTATACCCCCCGCAACGAGTTGAGGGGGGGTATCTGAGTCAGGTTGTCCTACTCCGGAGTTAACACAGAGAAATGTATAACTCTATTTCCTTATCTAAAAGCTTACTCGAATACTACATCTGTGCCAAATCCATGCATCCCAAGGTAGGCTTACTATTCCGTAAACTTAACGATGCATGATATTTCACACATGCATTCCTGTAAGCTCACTACCATGCTTGTGCCAAATCCACGACCGTCAACCCCCGCAGATCCCAAGTCAAGGTCAATTACTTTAGTCCGTAAACTTAACATCAGAGAAATATTCTTATAACTTCTATTTCCTTCATCTAAAATGCTTGATATTTCACACATGCATTCCTGTAAGGCTCTACTACCATGCTGTGCCAAATCCACGACCGTCCTAACCCCCGCAGATCCCAAGGTCAAGGTCAATTACTTTGACCGTAAACTAACATCAGAGAATATTCTTACTTACTTCATCTTATGCTTAAGTTTCAAACACATCATTCCTGTAGGCTCTACTACTGCTGCCAAATCCACGACCGTTCCAACCCCCGCAGATCCCAAGGTCAAGGTCAAATACTTATCTCTTTACAAAACTTAACATCAGAGAAATATTATAATTCTATGCCTTCACTAAAAGCTTAATATTTCACACATGCCTCTGTAGGTCTACACCATGCTGTGCCAAATCCACGACCGTCCAACCCCCGCAGATCCCAAGGTCAAGGTCAAATACTTAGTCTCTTTACAAAACTTAACATCAGAGAAATATTGTTATAACTTCTATTTCCTTCATCTAAAATGCTTAATATTTCACACATGCATTCCTGTAAGGCTCTACTACCATGCTGTGCAAAATCCATGACCGTCCAACCCCCGCTGATCCCAATGTCAAGGTCAAATACTCTTTACAAAACTTAACATCAGAGAAATATTGTTATAACTTCTATTTCCTTCATCTAAAATGCTTAATATTTCACACATGCATTCCTGTAAGGCTCTACTACCATGCGGTGCCAAATCCACGACCGTCCAACCCCCGCAGATCCCAAGGTCAAGGTCAAATACTTAGTCTCTTTACAAAACTTAACATCAGAGAAATATTGTTATAACTTCTATTTCCTTCATCTAAAATGCTTAATATTTCACACATGCCTTCCTGTAAGGCTCTACTACCATGCTGTGCAAAATCCATGACCGTCCAACCCCCGCTGATCCCAATGTCAAGGTCAAATACTCTTTACAAAACTTAACATCAGAGAAATAAGTTATAACTTCTATTTCCTTCATTGAAAATTCTTATTATTTCACTTGTGCATTCCTCTAAGGTTGTACTATCATGCTGTCACAAATCTACGAGTGTCCAACCCCCGCTGCTCCCAAGGTCAAGGTCACATACTTAGTCTCTTTACAAAACTTAACATCAGAGAAATATGTTATAACTTCTATTTCTTTCATGGAAAATACTTAATATTTCATATGCTGTGACAAATCCCCGCTGATCTCGAGGTCAACGTCACATACATACCGTATAACCTTGGCTTAACGCCCCCCTCCTAATAAACGCCCCCCCCCCCCCCCCCCCAAATAAATAAAAAAATAAAAAAATCCTTATTTGTGTTTGAAATTGGCGGTCCTTGGTAAAAAACAATTTTTTTTTTTTTTTTTTTTTTTTTTTTTTAATGGCTAATAAACGCCCCCCCCCCCCCCCCCCCCCCCCCCCCAAAATAATTTTTTTTTTTTTACCAATGACCGCCAATTTCAAACACAAATAGTCTTTAAATCTTTATTTGTGTTTGAAATTGGTGGTCCTTGGTAAATTTTTTTTTTTTTTTTTTTTTTTTTTTTTTTTTTTTTTACTCGCTAATAAACCCCCCCTCCCCCCCTCCCCTCCCCAAATAAAAAAAAAAAAAGCAAATAATTTTTTTACCAATGACCGCCAATTTCAAACACAAATAATCCTTAAATCCTTATTTGTGTTTGAAATTGGCGGTCTTTGGTAATTTTTTTTTTTTTTTTTTTTTTTTTTTTTTTTTTTTTTTTTATTTTTTTTAAGGCTAATAAACGCCCCCCCCCCTTTTGTAAAATGTAACGCCTCCGGGGGCGTTAATTCGAGGTTATACGGTAGTCTCTTTACAAAACTTAACATCAGAGAAATCGGTTATAACTTCTATTTCCTTGCTCGGATCTGCTTCACATTTCACACACTCATTGCTCCAATGGACCTCTACCACCCTGTGACAAATTCACGTTCATGCCGCTCGCGCTAATCCCAGAGTCAAGGTCACAAGCCCACACACTTGGAAATTTGTACATATTTTAGGGGTACCTGGGCCCACGCGGGGGGTATATTCCGTAAGCCTCGCTTACTGACCAATCTAGTTGAAATTGGTGAAGGAGTTATTATTGAAAACTTAATTGCATTTCTTACAGACGCACAAATGGACGCACATGGGTAAAAACATAATCCCCGCCCCCCCACCCCCCCCCCCCCCCCCCCCCCCCCCCCCCGTCCCCAATAAATTGATGGGGGCATAATAAACTGGAGCAAGCAAGGAAAGGCTCACGCTGCCTGGACTGAAAAACAAAAACTTTAATACAAAGATTATGGACAGACAAACAAATGGATGGACGGAAATACAAAAACTATATATCCTCGAAATATTTTGTATGCCGTGGGTATAAAAATTAATGGAAACACCAAAATGTGCTAAATCAATAATATATAATCCAAGGCGCAACTTTTAACCATAAATTCCCATTTATGTTTAATACAATCATGTAGTTGTTCAGAGGTCCAGATAAGGTGTGTATTTGCGTAAATACGCAATTAAAAAATGCAAAAACCCAATTAAAATCAGAGACAATGCGTACCAAAAAGCAATTAAAATGTACGGTACGCAATACTTTTTTATCCTGTAGCGTACTCCTCAAATGTATTTTCAGTCTGTCGCGTACTGCTAGATTTGTTCATGTGTATACAATCCTACTAAATCATCGCCGATGATCTGTGCGGTCGGCCATTCAATGTTTACAAAGTCTGGTCCCGGCTCTAGCTGCGGACAATGTCCTCCGCTGTATTTCACCGATAACTGCTGGAAATACCGTATTCTGGTTGTACTCGATTTGAACTCCAGATTTAGCGGGAGCGATTCCGACTCTCAGCGGAAAAAAAAATGGGTCCAACTCGATACGAAACTCTAGTCGCCCACCCCCACACGGCATTTGTTTCGAGTACCGTTCAAGTTAATGATACCACATCTAGAATTTCCCACCCCTTATCGCATCGGTCCAGCCGTATTTTGCCCATATTGATTTTGAGAAAAAAAATCGGATAAGAACGGGGGCCAATCAATTATGGCGATAGTTTAACACAAACTTCAGAGCTCACGCGAGCCGGAATTGAATTCCCATTTACCTCTGAATTTGTTGTCACAATCCACGTCATTTACGGAAAATATTACTGATTTTCAAATCAATAATTGTGGGGGAAAAACGGCGATGCGACACTATTGTGAACCCGAGATCCAGGCTCATTACTAGTCTATTTTCTTAAATTCAAACGACGACCCCGAGTCTACTCAAGGAGATGCAACGAAAAACGTCAGTAGACATTCGTAAACGACTATCCGCACGGATAAAACAAATGGTACAGTGTAATTGGTCCTGGGGGAGGGCGGGGCACAGCAGACATTTTATTATTTTGAATGTGTCGGGTTTATATTTTACATGTGGGACAGTATCATAAGTAATACATTAAAATATGGTAACATTATTACTATTTCGACCAACGCACACGTTGAATAAAATGGCGGTCGAATTAACTAAGTTAAAATAGGACGAGTTGAACGGCGCCCGAATTCACCAATTAATCGTACACTATAAATAACACAATTGGATCATGTCAGATTTTTTCGTAGAAAATTGGTGACACATGGCGCAACAAAATGGCGGCCACAACAAACAAACGTGGAAGAAAAAATTGCAAATTTCGATTTATTTTACGACTGATGCAAAGGTGGAATCTCAATCCATTGCACAAGGCATCATACATTCATTTTGTTGAGCTCGGTGTGTGGAGACCCCAACTTAATCGTGATTGACATTATTGATGAATTGCTGTCGAACGTGGTCAGCCAAAAAAAAAATAGATCGCGTGTTGCAAAGATCAATCTGCCAATCAAAGCATTCTTGATCAGCGTATGCACTGTTTGTTATTCAGATAATGAAACATCTCGCATGATTTTTTTAATACATGCTTACTGCTTGTTGCTTAACATTAATTTAACTATAAGTGTGCTAGCAGATCCGTAACTACACTGGTCACAAATGCCATCAGCCCAATTACTCTAGTAACAGTTACTTATATGTACTTGGTTTGAAAACTTGAACTAAAATCATTTTCTAAGTATAACACTGCGCTTCAATTAATTATATGAACAATAACACAGTACCATTAATTCATATAATTAGTTTGATTTGTTTCTCGAAATCGGGTTTTTGTATCAAAATTTTGGAAATACCCAATGAAAAATTTGATGGGGTAACGTTTTTTAGCTCACCTGAGCAAAGCTCATGTGAGCTATTGTTATGGCAAAGTGTTAGTCGTCCGTCGTTCTAGTCGTCCGTCGTCCGTCCTGGTCCGTGAACACTATTTTCAATCATCTTCTGTCTCCCGAACTGCTAAGCCGATATTGTCAAACGTCACCGGGATGATATATGGGTGATGCCATTTCAGATTGTTTAAAATGGAGGTATCGCAATCCAGATGGGCCGCCATGAAAGGTAGGTCAAATTCTTTAAAAAATCTTCTTTCAAGAGCCGCCCAGGACGATTTCGACGATAATTGTAATGAATGATCGATAGTTTAGCGCGTGTTTCTGATTTGTTCATATGGTGGCCAGTGGGTCAAAAATGGGCGTCACTCCAGAGGGGTAAATAGGGGTCAAATTTTATACCAAATATAGTCATGTATATATCTAATATCAAATCGAAGGTATCGACGAGACAATCACTCTGGAACATTTTTTGTCTAAATCATATGATTACGTCATCCAAGATGGCCACCGATAGTTCAAATGGTCATTCTGTTACTAAAGATTTCAAACGCCGATATTGGCCAAACTTAACTGTAATGGTCTGTGGTTGAAGCCAGTTCATTTTTGTTAAAATGGAGGTCATCACCAAATCCAAGATGGCCGCCGTTGAGAAGTAGGTAAAATTCTTAAAAAATCTTCTCACGAACCGCCGGGCCGATTTCGACGATACTGGGTATGAATGATCGATAGTTAGCGCTGTTTCAGATTTGTTCATATGGTGGCCCCTGGGTCAAAAATGGGCGTGGCCCGAGGGGTCATTTTTGTTAAAATGGAGGTCATCACCAAATCCAAGATGTCCGCCGTTGAAAAGTAGGTCAAATTGTCAAAAAATCTTCTTCTCACAAACCTCCAGGCCGATTTCGACGAAACTTGGTGTGAATGATTGATAGTTAACGCTGTTTCAGATTTGTTCATATGGTGGCCCCTGGGTCAAAAATGGGCGTGGCCCGAGGGGTCAACTAGGGGTCAAATTATATTTTTGCCCGAATATGGTTATTATAATATATAAAAATCGAAGGTATCGACTAGTCTATCACTCTGGGAGCATTTTTTTTGTCTAAAATAAATCAGATGATTTTGTCATCCAAGATGGCCACCGAAAGGATAAAAAAGTTGTTTCTTTTACTAAAGATTTCAAACGTATTCTTCTTGTGAACTGCTTGGCCGATATTGGCCAAACTTAACTGTAATGGTCTGTGGGTGAAGCCTGTCCATTTTTGTTAAAATGGAGGGTCATCACCAAATCCAAGATGTCCGCCGTTGAAAAGTAGGTCAAATTGTCAAAAAAATCTTCTCACAAACCGCCAGGCCGATTTCGATTTTTTTCGAAACGAAACTTTGTATGAATGATGGATAGTTAACGCTGATTCAGATTTGTTCATATGGTGTCTCTGGGTCAAAAAATAAAATGGTCATGGCCCGAGGGTCAAATTTTATTTTTGACCGAATATGGTCATTTTATATATCAAATCGAAGGTATAGCAGTAAATCACATGCACATTCGCAATATATGTTAGATCAGAACGTACCAACAAATTCTGTGGAATATTTGAAGTTGTAAGTGAAGAGTCTTTGTGAAATCAAGATGACCACTATGGAGGCTTTTAGGTGAGCGATACAGGCCCATTTGGGCCTCTTGTTAAAATACCCAATTGAAAATTGAGAATACCCAATTGATTTCAAAAGTATGGAGTAACAGTACCCAATGTCAAATTCCTTATCTGGAGCCCTGGTTGTTATTGTTTTAGCACATTTTGTTGTCTTTTCATTATTTATTTCACAACGCCACGTGTCGTTCATACGGAGCCCCGCAGGGGACGTAGAATTCTTTTTTTTTATGCCACCGGGTTTCGAAGAAACAGGTGGCATATAGTGTTTGGACCGTCCGTCCATCCGTCCGTCCGTCACACTTTTCGGTTAACCACTTTGTCACAGTTTCTCAAATATGCTGCAGGTGGCATCCGCGTTCGACAGACACATTTCTTGTTTATTAATTTATTTCCACGAAATAACAATTTGTTCCCTCAATTTAACAATTCGTTCTCACGAATTACCAATTCGTTCCTTCAAATAACAATTTGTTCCAGTGGAATTGTTATATCGTGGGAACGAATTGTTAAATTGATGGAACAAATTGTTATTATCATGGGAACGAATTAGTAAAAAAGAAATCCATGTCCCCTGCGGGGCTCCGTACGTTCACCTGTAGCTGCTGCTGCCGTTGTACACTCATAACTTGTCTCTGGATTGCCAAGCTGTTGGTCATCGTAAACTCTGGACGACCTTTGTTTCTTTTCAGATTTTTTTCTTTCCCATGAAGAAATTCTTTATCCGAGACATCCTAAAAAAGGAAGAAAGTTAAAATGTTGTAAAAGGTACGTGTACATTTGTACACCACCGTCTGTGGTAATCTTGCCAATATTTGTGAATATCATTATTACAAAATACTTGAATATTGTGCTTGAAATCAATCAGCTTGATTGGCTGAGCCTGAGCTGTCCTAAACTGCTCGATTGCAAGTTGATATTACCAATAGTTGTTCAGAAACGTTGGTATCTGGGCAAGATTAACGCAGGCGGCGGTGAATATATGGTGTATAATATTTATGGTATATATATTCTTGACTAGGGTACTTCGGTAAATGGTATATTTAGAGATGGCCTGCACGTCACGCCCTCCGATGATTTGATAGTACATGCATACTGAAAAACTTTAACCAAAAACATTAACCTGGGTACGGAAAACAATGTGCCGACTATATCGCGCTGTCCGCAAGCGGGTGCGACAAAAATAGTGTCCGTTAATTCTGCGCACCTCAGTTTTTAACACAAATTTAAATGTCATTACCAATACCATGCCCATATTCAGTTCAAATTCCCTGAACATTCAAGGAAGTTCAAAGAAGTCTGTACAGGTTAAATGTCACAATGTTCAGACATCAGTAAATGACGTAAATTGGATGATGTCACCACTTAGTGTTTGCAAATTCATGTTTTTAGCCAGGTTTTTTGAGAAAAAAAATCCAGGCTATTGGATTGGCGAAAGCCGGGCGGCGGGCGGGTGGCGTCCACAATCAATGTTAAGTTTTTGTGTTTGAGTCCATTTCTTTGTTACTGTACCATCTAGGACCACCAAACTTTCACAGCTTCATAATCAAGGGGTACCCATCACATATCACTATCCATCATGTTACTTTTTTTTAACTTGACCCATTTTTTCCGCGCAGTCGACTTAGCCATTTTCAATGTTAAGTTTTCGCGTTTACAATGTTAAGTTTTCGTGTTTAAGTCCATTTCTTTGGTACTGTACCACCTAGGACCACCAAACAAACTTTCACAGCTTCATAACCAAGGGGTGCTTACCACATACAACTATCCAACATGTGACCATTTTTTTACCTTCACCTATTATTTCTACGTAATTGACTTAGCCATTTTCAACGTTAACTTTTTAACGTACATCTGGTTAAAGTTTTTTGGTTAAAACTTTTTCGTTATACTATATCTCTGCAACTGCTTCGCCCATTACCTTGAAACTTCACATGGGTGTTTATCATCATCCATATTTTTCATTCTAACCCCCAACCGTGCGGCCCCTGTGCCCAATGTCAAGGTCAAATTACTTAATTTTTTTGTTAATTTTTTTGTTAAAGTTTTTTTGTGTACTATATCTCTGCAACTGCTTCACCCATTACCTTGATACTTCACATGGGTGTTTATCATCATTGTCGCACCCGCTTGCAGAAAGCGCGATATCGTCGGCATTTTGGCATACGTCCGTCCGTACGTCCGTGTGTCCGGTTAAATTTTTTCCTTAAACTTTTTCCATCTACTATATCTATTTTTTTTTAGTGTCCATGCCTCGCCCCAAGGCGCGACATGCAGGCCACGGCCATCTAGTCTACAAGAAGTGGGTATAATTATGTTATCCAAGTGTCTATGCTTGGAAAAAACCTGGCCTTCGTGGCTTTGCCTCGTTTCTTGTTCTAATACATGTAATTCTGCGCATCTCGTGTAAACAAGAGTTGTCAGAAGACAACGAAGGGCGCCTGGTGGTACTTTAGTTTAGCGAAAATTTGAAACATCGTGATAGTAGACCATTAGAGGAATACATGCATGAAATATTAAGAATTTTCGATGAAGGAAATAGAAGTTATAACATATTTCTCTGATGTTGTTTAGTGCAACAGGTGGACAACCTGACTCCAGTATGCCCCCTAAAACTTGTTGCGGGGGGTATAATCAATGTAAAGTGTTGATGTCATGGGTGTACGTGTTATACAAACGTAATGGAGGAGCAACAGAAAATCGTTTGAACGAAAATCATGACGTCACGCAAAAAGACAGAGAAACGCGCAGTTACCACATATGGAAATTGGTTCCCGATTTTTAACTTTATATCAGAGCTCCAGATAAGGTGCATATTGGCGTATTTTACACACTTATTTTAGCAGAATACGCATTGATTATCAAGTATGGGAGTACAAAATACTCACAGCCATGTGAAAATATGCATTGATTTTCAAATTGAGCGGTGAGAAATACTGCAATAAAGTTGAAAATTTACTGCAAATTAATTTTATTTTTTATCATTTATTCCCTATATGTATTTAATAAGGAGGAAAATCAAAATTACATTTGTAAAAGTAAAATATGCATTGAATTTGAAATATGGGGGTATAATACACTTTAGATACAACACTTATCTGGAGCTCTGTTAGATAATAAATGAGGTCACTATTCGACAGACACATTTCTTGTTTATTAATTTATTTCCACGAAATAACAATTTGTTCCCTCAATTTAACAATTCGTTCCCACGAATTACCAATTCGTTCCTTCAAATAACAATTTGTTCCAGTGGAATTGTTATATCGTGGGAACGAATTGTTAAATTGATGGAACAAATTGTTATTATCATGGGAACGAATTAGTAAAAAAGAAATCCATGTCCCCTGCGGGGCTCCGTACGTTCACCTGTAGCTGCTGCTGCCGTTGTACACTCATAACTTGTCTCTGGATTGCCAAGCTGTTGGTCATCGTAAACTCTGGACGACCTTTGTTTCTTTTCAGATTTTTTTCTTTCCCATGAAGAAATTCTTTATCCGAGACATCCTAAAAAAGGAAGAAAGTTAAAATGTTGTAAAAGGTACGTGTACATTTGTACACCACCGTCTGTGGTAATCTTGCCAATATTTGTGAATTTCATTATTACAAAATACTTGAATATTGTGCTTGAAATCAATCAGCTTGATTGGCTGAGCCTGAGCTGTCCTAAACTGCTCGATTGCAAGTTGATATTACCAATAGTTGTTCAGAAACGTTGGTATCTGGGCAAGATTAACGCAGGCGGCGGTGAATATATGGTGTATAATATTTATGGTATATATATTCTTGACTAGGGTACTTCGGTAAATGGTATATTTAGAGATGGCCTGCACGTCACGCCCTCCGATGATTTGATAGTACATGCATACTGAAAAACGTTAACCAAAAACATTAACCCGGGTACGGAAAACAATGTGCCGACTATATCGCGCTGTCCGCAAGCGGGTGCGACAAAAATAGTGTCCGCTAATTCTGCGCACCTCAGTCTTTTAACACAAATTTAAATGTCATTACCAATACCATGCCCATATTCAGTTCAAATTCCCTGAACATTCAAGGAAGTTCAAAGAAGTCTGTACAGGTTAAATGTCACAATGTTCAGACATCAGTAAATGACGTAAATTGGATGATGTCACCACTTAGTGTTTGCAAATTCATATTTTTAGCCAGGTTTTTTGAAAAAAAATCCAGGCTATTGGATTGGCGAAAGCCGGGCGGGCGGGCGGGTGGCGTCCACAATCAATGTTAAGTTTTTGTGTTTGAGTCCATTTCTTTGTTACTGTACCACCTAGGACCACCAAACTTTCACAGCTTCATAATCAAGGGGTGCCCGCCACATATCACTATCCATCATGTTACTTTTTTTTAACTTGACCCATTTTTTCCGCGCAGTCGACTTAGCCATTTTCAATGTTAAGTTTTTGCGTTTACAATGTTAAGTTTTCGTGTTTAAGTCCATTTCTTTGGTACTGTACCACCTAGGACCACCAAACTTTCACAGCTTCATAACCAAGGGGTGCTTACCACATACAACTATCCAACATGTGACCATTTTTTTACCTTCACCTATTATTTCTACGTAATTGACTTAGCCATTTTCAACGTTAACTTTTTAACGTACATCTGGTTAAAGTTTTTTGGTTGTTAAAACTTTTTCGTTATACTATATCTCTGCAACTGCTTCGCCCATTACCTTGAAACTTCACATGGGTGTTTATCATCATCCATATTTTCATTCTAACCCCCAACCGTGCGGCCCCTGTGCCCAATGTCAAGGTCAAATTACTTTGAATTTTTTTGTTAAAGTTTTTTTGTGTACTATATCTCTGCAACTGCTTCACCCATTACCTTGATACTTCACATGGGTGTTTATCATCATTGTCGCACCCGCTTGCAGAAAGCGCGATATCGTCGGCATTTTGGCATACGTCCGTCCGTACGTCCGTGTGTCCGGTTAAATTTTTTCCTTAAACTTTTTCCATCTACTATATCTATTTTTTTAGTGTCCATGCCTCGCCCCAAGGCGCGACATGCAGGCCACGGCCATCTAGTCTACAAGAAGTGGGTATAATTATGTTATCCAAGTGTCTATGCTTGGAAAAAACCTGGCCTTCGTGGCTTTGCCTCGTTTCTTGTTCTAATACATGTAATTCTGCGCATCTCGTGTAAACAAGAGTTGTCAGAAGACAACGAAGCGCGCCTGGTGGTACTTTAGTTTAGCGAAAATTTGAAACATCGTGATAGTAGACCATTAGAGGAATACATGCATGAAATATTAAGAATTTTCGATGAAGGAAATAGAAGTTATAACATATTTCTCTGATGTTGTTTAGTGATGGACAGGCGGACAACCTGACTCCAGTATGCCTCCTAAAACTTGTTGCGGGGGGTATAATCAATGTAAAGTGTTGATGTCATGGGTGTACGTGTTATACAAACGTAATGGAGGAGCAACAGAAAATCGTTCGAACGAAAATCATGACGTCACGCAAAAAGACAGAGAAACGCGCAGTTACCACATTTTGAAATTGGTTCCCGATTTTTAACTTTATATCAGAGCTCCAGATAAGGTGCATATTGGCGTATTTTACACACTTATTTTAGCAGAATACGCAATGATTATCAAGTATGGGAGTACAAAATACTCACAGCCATGTGAAAATATGCATTGATTTTCAAATTGAGCGGTGAGAAATACTGCAATAAAGTTGAAAATTTACTGCAAATTAATTTTATTTTTTATCATTTGTTCCCTACATGTATTTAATAAGGAGGAAAATCAAAATTACATTTGTAAAAGTAAAATATGCATTGGTTTTGAAATATGGAGGTATAATACACTTTAGATACAACACTTATCTGGAGCTGTGTTATATAATAAATGAGGTCACTATCACCCTGTCACTGATGATGATGAAAACCGCATGGGGACAGAACTTATTTCTAGGTCTAGTGTCAACAATAATGGTGACGCAGAGTCGGCAACAAAAGAAAAGGTTAAAAAGAAGGTAGTTAAAGAAAAGGCCAAAGTACAACACTTATATATCTAAGGCTGAAAACATACATACAGGAAAAGCTTCACCTGAAACAGCATCTGAGCCAACTTCGCAGCGAGCCCCTTACTACCTGAAAATGAAATTAAACATATTGAAAATGTTTCACAGGAAACAGTTGTTGAGCAGACTTCAAATAACTAACAGTTTATGAGAAAACTTCGCGGAAATCCGCCTCATTTCCTGAACGTGAAATAAAAAAACATTTAGAAAGAGCCTCACCGGAAACAGTCATGCCACTGCCTAAAACTGTAATAAAAGGTACAGAAAAAAAATCCTCCTGAATTGAATAGACAAGATTATAATAGACTTAAACGATATGATGAAACTGTTCCTGGAAATCTTAATGATATTGTATGAGAAGAAATGAGCATGTATGAAACAAGTGAAGTCGACTCGGGAACATATTTCAGTGGAAATAAGGGTACGGTTGAAGAACAAGATTACCCATTGGTTCCGGTACTTTCTGAAGGAAATGCACTACATAGTAATTGCTAAGGGAGGAGGAGATGCACAGATGTAAGCCAGCTTCCAAGTCATTTCTCAAGGCAAACTAAAGCCACTCTCTGAGGCCAGTGACATGCCAGTAGGTATATACAGAGCTCCAGATAAGTTTTGTATCTAGAGAGTATTATGCCCCCATATTTGAAATTCAATGCGTATTTTACTTTTACGAATGTATTATTGATTTTCTTTATTATTAAATAGGGAACAAATGATAAGAAATTAAACAAATTGAAAAATTCACTTATTTGAGCTGCAAAAAGCAAACAGTTGCAGCTCAACTGAGTAAATTTTCAACTTTATTACCAGTATTTTCACTACTCAATTTGAAAATCAATGCGTATTTTCCCATTGCAGTGAGTATTTTGTTCTCCCACTTTGGATAATCAATGCGTGTTCTGCTAAAATAAGTGTAAAATCAAGAGCTCTGAGTATATATAATGTATTTCCCAATATATAATGTACAACCATTTATTTGGGAAACAAAAGTATATGGTTTCCAAACAACAGTGAGCGTGCCATTATTTGGGGTTAGTATGGGACTATTTAATAGGGGTTTCCCAAAACAAATATTTAGGGTTAATACGATAAATGTTTGCGACTATCGTGCTTTGTTTTGCATACATCTCGTGTCTGAACACCCAAGGTCAAGGTCACTGAGGACTTATGTTCATATTACTTGTATGATCAAGGCTGCAACGACGGGTGTAGCTAATCAGCCGTTTTTACACTAGTGCATATATATTACCTCCGAAACCGATCAGTCAATCGATCTGAAACTATACACACATCTTCTACACATATAACCTTGGTGTTTTTAAGGTCAAGGTCAAATGACTTAGAAGTTTACGTTAAAGTTTTTGTCAAAATTTGCGTTAATGTTTTCACATACCTACTATCTCTGTAACCGTAAGTCAGATTTGCTGGAAACTTTTTAGGGATGGATTGTGGTTGAGGGGTTAGAACACAGTGACCTGACTTCCAATCCGGAGGTTGTGGGTTCAAACCTCGCCTAGGTCATCAAAAATACTTTCATAGTATTTCCATCCCACTGGTCTGTCGAACGAGACTTTAAACTGTGGTCCTGTCTGTATACATTTATGACCTTAGCTGTTGGTGGGACGTTAAACCCTTTCACTTTTTCAGCTCACCTGAGCAAAGCCGCCGTCTAAAAATAGCACAAATTCTTCAAAAAACCTTCTCAAGAACGGCCGAACTGGATTTCGACAAAACATGATAGGAATGATCGATGTACAATTCTCTTTCAAGTTGTTAAAATGGTGACCCCGGGGTAAAATATGGGCGTGGCCCGTGGGGTCAAATTGGGGTCAAATTTATTTTTAACCGAATATGGTCATGTCTACATCAAATCGAAGGTATCAAAGAGGCGATCGTTCTGGTACATTTTTTTGTCGAAATTGGATGGTCATGTCGTCCTAGATGGCCGCCGAAAGGTCAAAAGGTCGTTCTTTTATTAGAGATTTCAAAATTCTTCTTCACACGAACCGCTTGGACCATGGTGGCCAACCTTCACAGTTATGGTCCATGGGTGAAGGCTTTTCAGTTGTTAAAACGGAGGTCGTCGCTGATCCAAGATGGCCGCCATCTAAAAATAGCAGAAATTCTTTAAAAATCTCTTCTCATGTAGCGCCAGCCCGATTTCGACGAAACTTGTTTGCAATGATCGATGTAGAATGCTCTTTCAAAGGTGTTAAAATGGTGACTCTGGGGTCAAAAATGGGTGTGGCCTGGGGCATGGGGGTCAATCAATTGGGGGTCAAATTTTATTTTTATTTTTGCTCAAGTCATATATCAAATTGAAGGTATCGATGAGGTGATTGCTCTGGTGCAATATTTGTCGGAATCGGATGATTATGTCATCCATGATGGCCGCCAAAAGGTCCATTTATTCTAGATTTTGAACGTCTTTTTCTCAGGAACCACATGGCCAATGCTGGCCAAACTTCATAGTAAGTTAAGATCCTTGGGTGAAGCATTTTCAGATTTGGTAAATCGCTTAATCCAAGATGACCGCCATCTAAAAATAGCACAATTTTTTTTTAAAACACATATGAACTCAATGTCACATTCTCCTCTGGTGTTCATGGAGTCAGGTGAGCGAATTAGGGCCAATAATGGCCCTCTTGTTTGAACTTTGCATGCTTATTGGGCATCATCCATATATTCAGTCTGTGTCCCACTCGTGCGGCCCCTGTGCCCCAAGGTCAATGCCAAAGGACTTAGTAGTTTGGGTTATTATAAAATCTCCACATTACAAAATCTCCACAACACTTACTCCGATTTACTTCCAACATCCAATACTTCTTATTCATCATCCATATTTTCTTTATATAGCCTGCCCATGTGGTCCACATGCCCATGGTCAAATGACTTTGAAATGTGTGGTAAAGTTTTTACATGCCTTATATCTCCACAACACTTACTCTGATTTACTTCAAAATTCAAAAAAAATCTTTATTATCATCCATATTTTCATTCTATAGCCCACCCATGCCGCCCACATGCCCAAGATCAAGGTCAAATTTGCGTTAAAGCTTTTACATACCTAATATCTCCACAACCCTTAATTCAAACTTCAAATAAATACACTCCAAGACCATCAAATGCCTCGGCGGGCTCGACATGCGGGCCGCGGCCATCTGGTAATGAACTAATGCACAAGTGATTTGGTCTTTCCGTTAAGCAAGCGAGTGAGTGTAGCAAAACTTTCATTTAGCTGAAGCATCCAATCACGAGCACATTACTTCACGATGATCGTGCCACCTGATAAAAACACATTTTTATACCCCCGGCATACGAAGTACATGTATGTCGAGCGGTATATAGTTTTCATAATTCCGTTTGTCCGTCCGTCCGCGTTAACGTTTTTGGGTACCCATTATCTCTAACGGTAAGTCGGATTGACCTCAAATTACATAGATTTCCTTATCATCATCCATATTTTCATTCCATACCACACGCATGCGGCCTTTATGTTCAAGGTCAAGTTACTTAGAAATTTGCGTTAAAGTTTTCGGGTACTCATTATCTCTGCAACGGTAAGTCGTTTGGACTTCAATCTTCATATACTTCCTTACCATCATCCATATTTTCATTCCATACCACACCCATACAGCTTTCATGTCCATGGTCAAATCACTTACAAATTTGCATCCGTAAGATTTGCGTAAGTTTTCTAGTACCCATTATCTCTGCAACGGTAAATCGGATTGACTTCAAACTCCATTTACTTCCTTATCATCATCCATATTTTCATACCATACTGCACCCATGAGGCCTTCATGTCCAAGCTCAAGGTCAAATTAATTAGAAATATTTGTGTTTAAGTTTTTATTTGTCGGTCCAGGCGGCAGCCGGGGGTATACGTGAGCCCCTGCTCACTTTCTCTAGTCTTTCATTTTACACGTTATTTTCTCAAATCAAAGAATCAAGTGTAAAAAATATGGGTGGTAATGATGCAACCAACCAGCCAACCGATCAATTAGTCTATCACCCAATCAAACAACCAATCAATTATTCTATCACCCAATCAAACAACCAATCAATTAGTCTATCACCCAATCAAACAATCAGCCAAACCATTCAATCAACCAACCACTCAACTGACCAACCCACCAAACCAATCAACTAACCCAACATACCAACCTATCAACCAACCAATCAACCAACCACGCAACTGACCAACCAACCCACAAAACCAATCAACTAACCGAACGTACCAACCTATCAACCTACCACTTAACTGACCGACCAACCCACCAAATCAATCAACTAACCCAACGTATCAACCAAGTTGAACCATGTCCATCAACTAACCAAACGACTGGCCGACCCACCAACCAATCCGTCAACCAATCAATTTTACTACAAACCCACCATACAATCAATCAATCAGGAGGATGAACCATCTGACAGACCACGCATTGAACAAGTTCTGCAAGATCTTCCTCGGGCGATGCGAAGCCCGACGTGAATATATTAATATGGCTGCTCAATCAGGTAACAATTCCAACTTCAAATGATTTACACGATTCTGAGCATTTTCATTGGTCGCAAACGGCCACAACCGGGCATATAGCTAGAGTTTATATGTGAATAAACCCCATCGAAATTTCAAATGCGAAAAACATGAAACGCAACTTGAATCGCCCCCACTAATTCTTTATCAGGTAACGAGCTTTGTATTGGCCGAATACATACTGATTGATAACATATTGCTGTATCGGGCATTCACCTGATACCAATATCCGGGTTACAACGAATTGAAAACTGACGTTTCATTGGTCGAACGGCGTCACATGACGTTACCGAATAACGTCAGTGGAGTGACCTGATGGAAACAAGTCCACATTGTTTTCAACGAATTCAATGTCATAATTGCTCATTCTGTAGCCAAAAACGTTACCTGATAAATAGAATAATCTAGTGTCTTTTTATATCAAGTTTATCAGGCTCCGCTCGGAAACGGTAGGAATTCATCGGCAAGCCTCGTAATTCATACGCGTTTCCTAGCCTCTCTGGTTATCTTTCCTTATTAAGTTAACTTGATCTGGAACTTTACATTGGATATTCAATACCAAATATGAGTGGATTGGCAAGTTGCTATTTTGCCATAGTGTAAAAGTTTTTAGCACACCGCTCGTATACCTTTAAATCTTAGAGGATTTAACTGTAATATGTAATACCTAATTTGCGCATCCGTTTTACGTTTTTTATCGCGCCCTGATGCTTATATTAGGATCAATACGGTATGCACGTTTCTGCACTCTGTTTTTAGAACTGCTGAAGAAAATGGACACAACCGAGCGTAGTTTGACAACTGACTATTGCAGTCAAATTAAAGGTAAGTCTGATATTTAACAATGAGCCTTCTTTTTATTTCGTGAAATTTGTTCAAATATTGATTTTTATACAAAAAATTGATTTCTCTATGGGAATTTAACATGGGGGGGGGGGGGGAAGGAGATGGAGTAGCTGACGGAGCAGTAAAGAAACAGAAACATTTGGAAATGGCTTCCGAAACCTGGCTAGATAGATGATTTAACCCAGAAAACAAGTTAAATTTTGAAAATTGGTCCACTGTTTCTGAAATTAGAAATGTCCACATGTTAAATCCCCATAGACTTGGGGAATTGTATTTTCGTAGTAAAATCAATATTGGACCAAATTTCATGAAATAAAAAGAAGGCTCATTCTGAACAAAAATATTTTTGAATTGTTTATATAGCCGTAAAATTTGGGCAGCTGTCGTGAAACAGACAGTACCGTAGTTTGACAAATGACGAGATCACATAATTAAGACGTAAGCCTGAAATTTGTGGATACAATAAAACATGGTTTGGCAGCACTTCAGAATCATATCCATTGGAAACGATTCTAAAGCGTCAAAACCTGTTTTTAAAAAGAAAAATGGAATATAAAAAATAACTGCAGACGACAAAAATGAATTCAGCATTGTAAGGGTTAAGACCGCTTGTGGGTCTGAAGAAAAGTTGTCTTATTAGTGAGTCGGTGTTATTACCAGAACTGAGTAGAGACCAAATCCGTAAGTCTTTGCATGCTGGAAACTTGTGGGCTATGCGCTACATAGTAAATTGCCAAGGGAGGAGAAGATGCACAGATATAAGCCAACTTCCAAGTCATTTCTCAAGGAAAAAGTAAAACTGAACCCACTGTCTGAGGCTAGTGACATGCCAGTAAGTATATACAGAGCTCCAGATAAGTTTTGTATCTAAAGAGTAATATACCACCATATTTGAAATTCAATGCGTATTTTACTTTTACAATTGTATTACCGGTATTGATTTTCTTCATTACTAAATAGGAACAAATGATAAGAAATTAAACAAATTTAAAAATTCACTTATTTGAGCTGCAAACAGCAAACAGTGTTTTGCAGCTCAACTAAGTAAATTGTCAACTTTATTACAGTATTTTCACTACTCAATTTGAAAATCAATGCGTATTTTTGCATTGCAGTGAGTATTTTGTTCTCCCACTTTGGATAATCAATGCGTATTCTGCTAAAATAAGTGCGTAAAATACGCCAATATGCACCTTATCTAGAGCTCTTGAGTATATTTACTGTATATCCCTTAAGTATATATATCCCTTAAGTATATATATCCCTTAAGTATTTGGACAACCATTTATTTGGGGAAATATATACAAGTATATGGTTTCCAAACAACAGTGAGCGTGCAATTATTTGGGGTTAGTATGGCAGTAGTGGTCTAATCACAATAACAATGTATTTGGATATAATTTGATTAACCCTTAGCCTGCTGAATGAAATGTCGTCGTCTGCTGTTTATGTTTTATTTTCGATTTTTCTCATCAAAAACATGCTTTGACAGCACTTTAGAATCATTTCCATTGGAAATGATTCTAAAGTGCTGTCAAACCATGTTTTTATTGAGAAACAAGGCAAAACATGAAGCAACAGCAGACGACAGTTTTCGCGATCAGCAGGCTAAGGGTTAACGGGTTTCCCCAAAGCAAATTATGTCCAAATATTTAGGGTTAATACGATAAGTGTTTGCGACTGGTGCTTTGTTTTGCGTACACCTCGCGTCTGAACACCCAATATCAAGTTCAATGAGGACCTATGTTCATATTACATGTATGATCAAGGCTGCAACGAGGGGTTTAGCTTGGTGATAATCAGCCATTTGGTGTGCAAGTCGTTTCGCAAGGGAATGTCCGAATTTGAACCGTGTCCACTCAACCGTTCTTCAGTTACATCAATTTTAATGATTTGCTCGAGCTCCCCGATATCCACACTCTGAGGTACATGTACAGGTAAAACGACCGGTCTGCATACAGGGCTTGTACCCAACCGAAAGAAAAACATCAAACGTTGAGGAAAAGTTGTGAAAGGGAATGCCGACATTAAATGAAAATCAGCGACTTCGAGCGATTGGAATGTTGTAATCTGGTCGCCGTCACGTTGACGTCGCCGCTCAATTTGGAGTGTAGCGCATTACAATAACGCGTCTGGCAGGACGATACAAAACACGTGCTCAGAACTGTCACATTAGGATATCCCACTTACGTAAACTGCTCCATCAACTGCTGCTGTTACACCTGGTCGAACCAACAACCGGATTAGTGCGAAAACTGTCCGGCGACGACTCGCTGAGCACGGTATTAAACCCGGAATGTCTGTACAAAGGATCGAAACTTATGCCACGTCATCGATGGGCACAATGGGCACGTCAACACATGCGATGGACTCGGAATCAATGGAATAAGGTGTTATTCAGTGGCGAATCCAGATTTCTTTTGGAACGTACAGACGGACGTGACTGGGTCTACAGTAGACGCGGAGAACGCTTCCCTGACGCGTGTGTACGTCAAGTGGACCGGTATGGAGGCGACAGCGTCATGGCATGATTTCTGTGTGACTTCGTATGGTGACCCCTACGTGATTCGCAACGGTCTGACGTCAGCATCTGGTGGTTAACTGGACATTTTGTTAGTGAAATTAGCGTAATACATTTGAATTTCATGTTATATTTGAGAATAAAGTAAAATGTAATGCTTACAATACATTTATTGACAATCATATGTATGTATCGTTTCTTTTGTGACTGCGTATATATATTTTCCTGATAGTGACTCGGGTGGTATCAAGCTATTTTCATATGAAAATGAGGCATGATATTTTTTAATTATTTATACTAATTAAATGCGTCGTCAGAAAAAATTTATATTTTCGACAGATTGTAAAGTATGATCATTGCACATCGAAAATTCGTAATCCTATTTTAGGGGAAGGGGCCAAGTGACTGGTGTGGTATGGACCTGCCACCAGGTCAGGTTATTCTAATTTCAGGGCTGAATATATTGTTTCTCGATATAAATATTCAGTTCTGATTTTGGAATTTTCCCCCCAATGCAGCAGGTTAAAACGGGATCGAACCAGTTTGCCCGGCCTTACATGACCTTAGCTGTTGATAGTCCGTTAAACACCAATAAAAAAAAAAACCTGATCATTGCACATCGAAAAATAAATACAGAGAATAAATAGTAATGTCCATTAACATTTTAAGAAAAAACGGAAGAACTGCGGCCGGAGACAACCAAGCTTAGTAGGAGAAAAGGCAGGATGAAACAATTGGAAAGTAAGTCTGAACTTTAAGAACGAGTCTTCTTTTTATGTCGTGAAATTTGTTCAAATATTGATTTTATTACGAAAATGTATTTCTCTATGGGAATTTAACATGGGGGAAAAAGGAAGTGGAAATTGCTTCCGAAACCTAGAACTTAGAAAAATAAACAAGCAAATTTGGAAATTGCTTCCGAAACCTGGCTAGATTGCTTGGAAATGATTTAACTAAGAAAATCCGTCCACTATTTCTGAAATTAGAAAAATTTCCCCATGTTAAATCCCCATAGACAACTTCACTCTGTGAAGATGTCTATGGGGATTTAACATGCGGAAATTGTATTTTCGTAATAAAATCAATATTGGACAAAATTTCACGAAATAAAAAGAAGGCTCTTTCTGAACAATAATGTTTTTGCATTGTTTATGTAGCTGTAAAATTTGGGCAGCTGTCGTGAAACAGACAGTAGTTTGACAAATGACGAGATCACACAATTAAGACATAAGCCTGAAATATGTGGATACGGTAAAGTTCTGCTATTAATCCTTAGAGCGCGGGATAACGAAAAGTGTCATCTGCTGTTGTTTAATATTTTGTCTTTATTCACAATAAAACATGGTTTGGCAGCACTTTAGAATCATATCCATTGGAAATGATTCTAAAGCATTGTCAAAACATGTTTTTTATAAGAAAAATGGAGTATAAAAAATAAACAGCAGACGACAAAAATTAATTGAGCATTGTAAGGGACAAGTCTGCTTGTGGGTCTGATGAAAAGTTGTCTTATTAGTGAGTCGGTCGTATTATCGGAACTGAGTAGAGACCAAATCCGTAAGTCTTTGCATGCTGGAAACTTGTGTGAGAGTATTATACCCCCATATTTGAAATTCAATGCGTATTTTACTTTTACAAATGTATTATTGATTTTCTTCATATTAAATTGGAAGAAATGATAAGAAATTAAATAAATTTAAAAATTCACTTATTTGAGCTGCAAAAAGCAAATAGTGTTTTGCAGCTCAACTAAGTAAATTTTCAACTTATATTACAGTATTTTCACTGGCGACAGATCTGCGTATAATCCAGAGTGTTTTTTTAACACATTCCTTTCGGAATACACATTTACGCCTACGGATATGAAATTTATTAAATATTTTATTTTTATTTTTGTTATTTCTCAATGAAAGTATATGTTGTGACCACTCATTTGAACCATCTCGACGAGACGGTTTAAATTATGGTCGCGGCATATTCTTCTGAGTGCATAGAAGGAAAATATTTATGATTTTCCGCAAACATAAGCGTATCCTCAGCATGAAATGGGTTACCGATTGCCCCCATGATGCGAGCATGAAAGTCGCACGTTTGCGACGTCTGCGACACATCAAAAGGCGTGTTGACCAATCAGAGCAATTTCAAAACATAGCCTGAAGGTCACACAGTTTACAGCCTCGTCTGAATAATGTCCTACGATAAACACCTGTTAGTTAACATGGCTGGGTGTTATCGATTTTTTGCACAAAGCAGCACATAAATTTCGCCTGTGACACTGTGTAATATTTCAAAATCAGTCGCATTTTCCGTAAATGACGCTGAATGTTGACAGAAATTTCAGAGCAGTGCAGCCGAAATGACGCTGAAAGCAGCCTACAGCTATGACGAATTTGCATTGTCCGCCGATGTAATTATGATGTTTTTAATTAGAGATTGGCGAACATTGTAAACCATGTGCAGACTACGCGAATCCACCGCCTGGTCTGGCCGCTAATGCAATAAGCCGGGATTTGTCGGAGATAGAGAGCCAATTCACATAAACACGTTTGCCGTGTCATAGACTGGTTCCCGGTAGAATTGTTTCACTAGACACGCATCAGACAGGGTACCAGTCTAGTGACATATTCGAATCTGACATCAGCAACCGCGTGTATTGATATTTAATATGGCTTTGATTCGGCAGAGAAAATGTCGACCGAATGTGACACAGCGTCGAAACCACAGGCATTCATCGTGTTTCGGCTTTCATCGGTATAACTATATACATATATATATATATATATACATGTATATATATATATATATATATGTATATATATATATATACACAGTTATACCGGTGAAAGCCGAAACACGCCGAATGCCTGTGGTCGAAACGAGTAAGGCGCGAACTGTTTAGAATACGAATCTGAGGCTTCTTTTCCAATTTCAAGCGGATGTTAGCACAAAGACTAACAACAACAACAAATATCGAAACAAATCTTGATTTTATGAATTTTTTGTCTTTTTTGTCGATATTTCGGGGTGGATAAAAATTCTCTTGTATCCAAACGTGTGTATAAGACGCAGGGGTTTTGTGGGATGAAAATCTGGGTAAAATACGATATATTTATTTTCTGTAAATATTTTGTTCTTATTTTGGGATTAACCTTCTATTCATACACATGTAATATTGGATTTGACCCTGTTAACCGACCTAAAATGACTTTAACTGATGATAAGCCATTAAACATCATATAGATAAATAATAAGTGTTAGTAATCTTGTGGAGCTAACCAAGTTTCAGTACTTTGATTATATGTTATCTCCTTTGAGATAGCATATTATGTCACGCAAATTTCTATGGGGGCAGCCATATTGTCGTGCTATGCCTAAACGGCGAGTACGACCAAGAAAATAGTGCCCTGTGCCAACTTATCCTATGGCGTTTTGGTCTGTTTTGCAAAACAAAAAATATGCGGGTTTCGCGGTGCCTGTACATACAGTACAGGCACCGCGAAACACGCATATTTTTTGTTTTGTGTTCGAAACTCGGGTAAGTATCGCACCCTGGTGCTTATATTAGGATCAATACGGTATTCTGCACTCTGTTTTAGAACTGCGTGAGAAATTGGATACAAACAAGCCTATTGAGACACTTGACAGGATCAAACAAATAAGAAGTAAGTCTGAAATTTAAGAATGAGCCTTCTTTTTATTTCGTGAAAATTGTTCAGATATTGATTTTATTACGAAAAATTTACTTCTCTATGGAAATTGCTTCCGAAACCCGGCTAGATAGCTTGGAAATGATTTAACTAAGACAACAAAAGTTCAATTTTGAATGGGGATTTAACATGGGGAAATTGTATTTTCGTAATAAAATCAATATTGGACCAAATTTCACGAAATAAAAAGAAGGCTCTTTCTTAGATTTTCCTTAAATTTAATATTGTCGAAAACAATAATGTTTTTGCATTGTTTATATAGCCGTACAATTTGGGCAGCTGTCGTGAAACAGACAGTAGTTGGACAAATGATGAGATCACACAATTAAGATGTAAGTCTGAGATTTGTGGATACATTAAAGTCTGCTATTAATCATTAGAGCGCGGGAAACAAAAAGTGTCATCTGCTGTTGTTAATATTTTGTCTTTATTCACAGTAAAACATGGTCTGGCAGCACTTTAGAATCATATCCATTGGAAATGATTATACAGCATTGTCAAAACGTGTTTTTTATAAGAAAAATGGAATATAAAAAATAAACAGCAGACGACAAAAATGAATTTAGCATTGTAAGGGTTAAGACCGCTTGTGGGTCTGAAGAAAAGTTATCTTATTAGTGAGTCGGTCTTTATTACCGGAACTGAGTAGACCAAATCCTTAACTCTTTGCATGCTGGCAAACTTGTGGGCTATAAAGAATTCAATAGCATACAAAAATTAATTATATTTTCTTTTATTTCTCCCTGTAAATATCTTGAATGTGGAATTAATTTCATTAGAATTGAGTCCATCAGGATCTACACTGCAAACATTGCAAGAAGTCTGTAGTGTTGAAAGGAGTAAGCATTATTCAACAACATACCATATTACTGCGGAAATTCCTGGAGCTTAATATGTTAGAATGTTCTTACTTCAGCGACATTTATCTACATGTCGACACAAGAAAAAAGAGAATATTACGAGTGTGGCGATAAATTCCGCATCAGTGAGGAGGTGCCTTCATGGCAAGTCACTGGACTGAGAGCTGGTAAATATAAGGTTCGACAATGTCCAGCCGTTGAGTAAACTTTTGCCGTGACACAAGGGAACTGTTTGAACTCTTGGCCGTAGGCCGCGGGTTCAAACAGTTCCCGAGTGCCACGGCAAACGTTTACCCACGGCTGGACATGGTCGATGGTTATTGTTAAATTTATGTTGGTATCTTGTAATTTGAGCATATATACAAAGTACTTTTCGGTACTTTGATAATCTGCTCAATTCAACATACACCTACATATTCCGGTGCCGCAGTACACGTCGTGTGATGCAGCTGCATCAATTTCAAAATTTCAGTGCAACCGTTGTGAACTGGTCTGGTGATGTAATGGCGTGTTCCAGTAACGTCATGAGACACATGCATTACGTAGGTGTTGGCTTGGCCCCGGAATGAGTATTGTCTTCAGCCATGGTCAAACAGCACCCGTTGACGTTTGAACACGTAGCTGTGAGCGGTGTCAAAGAATGGCTGTCATGTGAAACATCTCTTTATGCCACTTATGCGATAGCAGGGGGGCATATTGCATTGCTCTTGAGGTTCCGTACGTCCGTCCGTATGGCCATCCATCTTGTGTACATTTACGTCGAAAAGTTTGTAAGAGTCCAGTATGCCACAAACATTGTAGGTTTCGCCCTGTCTGTCCATCCGTCTGTTGAATTTTTTTGTTATAGTTTCTCAAATATGGGATCTAAGTGCGTTGACAGACCACATTTTCTAGTTTTGTACTCGAGAACATGTGCGGTTTTTAGCCGTTTTTTGGGCGGGCGGAGAGCATCCACAATGTTAACTTTTCGTGTTTAGGTCCATTTTAGCCATTTTTTTTTTTGATTCGCGATGGGCGGTCGGGCGGGCTGGAGGGCGGTGTCCACAATCAATGTTAAGTTTTCGTGTTTGAGTCCATTTCTTTGTTACTGTACCACCAAACTTTCACAGCTTCATAATCAACCAACATGTTACCTTTTTATACCCCCCGCAACGAGTTGTGGGGGGGGTATACTGGAGTCAGGTTGTCCGTCCGTCCGTCCGTCCGTCCGTCCGTCAACTTAACATCAGAGAAATATTGTTATAACTTCTATTTCCTTCATCTAAAATGCTTAATATTTCACACATGCATTCCTGTAAGGCTCTACTACCATGCTGCTGTGCCAAATCCACGACCGTCCAACCCCTGCTGATCCCAAGGTCAAGGTCAAATACTTAGTACAAAACTTAACATCAGAGAAATATTGTTATAACTTCTATTTCCTTCATCTAAAATGCTTAATATTTCACACATGCATTCCTGTAAGGCTCTACTACCATGCTGTGCCAAATCCACGACCGTCCAACCCCCGCTGATCCCAAGGTCAAGGTCAAATACATGGTCTCTTTACAAAATTTAACATCAGAAATATGTTATAACTTCATCTAAAATTCTTAATAGTTCATGCATGCATTCCTCTAAGGCTCTACTATCATGATGTGACATATCCCTGCTGATCCCAAGGTCAAGATCACATACTTAGTCTCTTTACAAAACTTAACAACAGAGAAATCGGTTATAACTTCTATTTCTTTGCTCTGATCTGCTTCACTTTCACGTTCGTGCCGCCCCCGCTAAGCCCAGAGCCAAGGTCACAAGCCCACACACTTGGAAAATTTTACATATTTAGGGATACCTGGGCCCACGCGGGGGTTATTCCGTAAGCCTCGCTTACTGACCAATCTAGTTTTGAACTTGACCCATTTTTTTCCACGCAGTCGACTTAGCCATTTTCAATGTTAACTTTTCGCGTTTACAATGTTAAATTTTCGTGTTTAAGTCCATTTCTTTGGTACTGTACCACCTAGGACCACCAAACTTTCACAGCTTCATAACCAAGGGGTGCCCACCACATACAACTGTCGAACATGTGACCATTTGTTTTACCTTCACCTATTATTTCTACGTAATTGACTTAGCCATTTTCAACGTTAATTTTTTAACGTACGTCTGGTTAAAGTTTTGGTTAAAAGTTTTTTGTTATACTATATCTCTGCAACTGCTTTGCCCATTACCTTGAAACTTCACATGGGTGTTTATCATCATCCATATTTTCATTTTAACCCCCCACCGTGCGGCCCCTGTGCCCATTGTCAAATTACTTTGAATATTTTTGTTAAAGTTTTTCGTGTACTATATCTCTGCAACTGCTTCACCCATCTAGTCTACAAAAAGTGGGTATAATTATGTTATCCAAGTGTCTATGCTTGGAAAAAACCTTGCCTTCGTGGCTTTGCCTTGTTTCTTTACATTTAGGATGATTCAAAAATTAAACGTGGGGGGGGCACCCGAATTATTTATTGATGGGTGGTGGGGTGGGTCTGCATTCAATTAAAATGGATGGATGGTTGGGTCCACAAGAAATTCTAATTGATGCATGGTGGGGTCGAGTGAAACACGGCAAATGCATTTGTAACAACATCCCGCATCATTCTACAGAAAGCCCATGGTGCCCGCTAACCCCAAAGGTCAAGGTCACTGACTTAGAAATTTCCGTGTTTGGAAAAGTTAACGCTCAGTTTATGCTTTAATATTCCATACATGCATTTGTAACAACATCCCGCATCATTCTACAGAAAGCCCATGATGCCCGATAATGCCAAGGTCACTGACTTAGAAATGTTTGTGTTTGGAAAAGTTAACGCTCAGGTTATGCTTTAATATGCCATACATGCATTTGTAACAACATCCCGCATCATTCTACAGAAAGCCCATCGTGCCCGCTAACCCCAAAGGTCAAGGTCACTGACTTAGAAATTTCCGTGTTTGGAAAAGTTAACGCTCAGTTTATGCTTTAATATTCCATACATGCATTTGTAACAACATCCCACATCATTTTACAGAAAGCCCATGGTGCTCACTAACCCCAAAGGTCAAGGTCACTGACTTAGAAATTTCCGTGTTTGGAAAAATTAATGCTCAGTTTATGCTTTAATATGCCATACATGCATTTGTAACAACATCCCGCATCATTCTACAGAAAGCCCATGGTCCCCGCTAACCCCAAAGGTCAAGGTCACTGAATTAGAAATTTCTCTGTTTGGAAGATTTAACGCTCCGTTTATGCTTTAATATGCCATACATGCATTTGTAACAACATCCCGCATCATTCTACAGAAAGCCCATGGTGCCCGCTAACCCCAAAGGTCAAGGTCACTGACTTAGAAATTTCCGTGTTTGGAAAAGTTAACGCTCAGTTTATGCTTTAATATGCCATACATGCATTTGTAACAACATCCCGCATCATTCTGCAGAAAGCCCATGGTGCCCGCTAACCCCAAAGGTCAAGGTCACTGAATTAGAAATTTCTGTGTTTGGAAAAGTTAACGCTCAGTTTATGCTTTAATATGCCATACATGCATTTGTAACAACATCCCGCATCATTCTACAGAAAGCCCATGGTGCCCGCTAGCCCCAAAGGTCAAGGTCACTGACTTAGAAATTTCCGTGTTTGGAAAAGTTAACGCTCAGTTTATGCTTTAATATTCCATACATGCATGTGTAACAACATCCCGCATCATTTTACAGAAAGCCCATGGTGCTCACTAACCCCAAGGTTAAAAGCTCCTTATGTACTATCAAACTGCGCCAGGCGGGACATCTTGCTCCGCGGAGCTCTTTTTCAATTGTTGTAACCCGGATATTTGTATCGGGTCAATGCCTGATACAGCAATATGATATTAGTATAGTAAGTAGTCGGCCAGTGGGTGGTTGGTCGGACGAACGTGACGGCTTAAATTAACGGTATGGGTTCCTCCTTAGGATCAAGATTTGCCTGGTTTGGCCCTCAGGTATGTTTTTATCTTTGGCTCTTTTGCTGCCTGGGAGTTGAATTGGATTATTGCCGTTAAACCCCAACAAACAAACAAACAAACAAACACTTACTCCAATTTATTATCATCCATATTTTCATTCTAAGCTTTTACATACCTTATATCTCCACAGCCCTTAAAATTCAAACTTCAAATAAATACACTCTGATACCATCAAATGCCTCGGCGGGCTCGACATGCGGGCCACGGCCATCTGGTTTATTGTAAATCTGGTTTATTGTAAATAATCAGTCAATGAAATGATGTATTGCAGACATTCCGGTGGAGAATGAGTTTACAGCAACTGTTGAGCTCAATGAGAAGGTGGGACTGTGGTACGGTGATATCACGTGGCTTGAACTAGACGCCATTGTCTGTTCCGTTCCATCGGCAAGTACGTTTACCGCAATTTGTATGCCTCCTATACAAGGGGAAGATATTGTATTGCCACAAACATAGCATATTTTTCTTATTTTCCATGAAAACACATTTTGGTATTTCTGATGAAATGCCAGAACATGTTTCCATTTTGAAGCAAACTTTTCAATAATTGTTGTCTGTTGATGTGTAAACAGTAGTGTGATTTTTGTCGCGCCTGCTTTAGCAGAGGCGCGACTATAGTCGGCGCTTTTTCCATCGTCGTCGTCCGGTTTTTTTGTAAGTCAAATGCGTTAAAGTTATTGTTTTTTCACAATATCTCTTTAAACCCTTGCCAGACTTTGATAATATTTCACATCAATGATGCTTCATTACGCACACTCCCACATCCAAACTCTCAAGGTCAAGGTCATTTATTTACTTGTAATGTTCACCGGTTTTGTAACAGAAATGCGTTAAAGTTATTGTTTTTTCACAATATCTCTTTAACCCCTTGCCAGACTTTGATAATATTTCACATCAATATGATGCTTCATTACGCACACGCCCACATCCAAATTCTGAAGGTCAAGGTCATTTATTGTCGCGCCTGCTTTAGCAGAGGCACGACTATAGTCGGCGCTTTTTCCGTCGTGTTCGTCCGCTTTTTTGTAAGGCAAATGTGTTAAAGTTATTCTTTTTTCACAATATCTGTTTAACCCCTTGCCAGACTTTCATAATATTTCACATTAATCTTTGTCTAGGGATGATGTTTCATTACGCACACCCCCACATCCAAATTCTCATGGTCACGGTCATTTATTCACTTTTAATGTTCACCGGTTTTGTAACAGAAATGCGTTAAAGTTATTGTTTTTTCACAATATATCTTTAACCCCTTGCCAGACTTTGATAATATTTCACATCAATGTTTGTCTACGGATGATGCTTCATTACGCACACCCCCCCATCCAATTTCTCAAGGTCAAGGTCATTTATTTACTTTTAATGTTCACCGGTTTTGTAACAGAAATGCGTTAAAAGTTATTGTTTTTTCACAATATCTCTTTAACCCCTTGCCAGACTTTGATAATATTTCACATCAATGTTTATCTACGGATGATGCTTCATTACGCACACCCCCACATCCAAATTCTGAAGGTCAAGGTCATTTATTTACTTGTAATGTTCACCAGTTTTGTAACAGAAACGCGTTAAAGTTATTGTTTTTTCACAATATCTCTTTAACCCCTTGCCAGACTTTGATAATATTTCACATCAATGTTTGTCTACGGATGATGCTTTATTACGCACACCCTTACATCCAAATTCTGAAGGTCAAGGTCATTTATGTTTTTATGCCGAAAAAATATCACCTTTTTAACTTTAATAGCCATTTTTTCTACATTTTTGTATACAATTCTATATAGGGTACACAGTTTGTGTACACAACTCCTCTGAAACTGATCAGTCGATCAAACTGAAACTATACACATGTCTTCTACACATATTGAAGATGTGCACCTTGGTGTTTTTATGCCGAACAAATATTTTTTAACAAAAATATCGCCTTTTTAACTTAGCCATTTTTTCTACATTTTTGTATCCAATTCTATTTAATTTCTAATTTACACATCTCTACCTAAATTAGTATACATGTTTAGCACAACGATAGGAAGAAATAATGCGAATTTTTTTCAAATTCTCATTAATGTTTTTTGCCTTGGTGATAGCTTCACATTTCTGCATCTTCGCTGTCTGCCCCATCTTCGACGGGCGTATTTTGTGACTTCCGGCACTCTTGTTTGATGTGCAATGATCATACTTATAATCTGTCGAAAATATGTTTTTTCAGGTGACGCATATAAATAGTATAAATAATTAAAAAATGTCATGCCTCATTTGCATATGAAAATAACATGATACCACCGCATGTCACTATCAGTAAAATAAACATTACTAATCTATATAGTGTGCACTCGTAATAGTTAGAACTAGTGGAATAGTGACACAATTATACACTTATTTAATTCCTATAAAGAACAGTTTGTGCCTACTGAGTGGGCATGTACCTTTAATAATTGACTTTGACACCCAATTGACATTGACTGCCTTATTTCTTTGATAGTGATATGCAGAGTTATTTGATTTTCAGGGTTTTTTCAACGCTGAAATAACGTTTTGGGACTTGAAATGTCGTTCGAATTACGGAATAGAGGAGTTCCGGATTAGAGGGGTAGAAAACAATGTGTTCATATTGCGGAGAATTCGGGACTTGATTTCACTGTATTAGGCCTACAACCATCCTACTTGCACACTATCATAAATATACAAATGAGCCAGCTACAGAAAACATGTTAGGTAATCAGTACAGCTTCAAATTATGATGGTGTGCTTATTCAATAAATAGAATCTAGCATTTGTACTGACTCGGCATAGCCTCGTTTCTTATGAAATCAGTAAACTTGTTTAATAAATATCATATTAAATCATCGCTCGTGTAAGATCCTCCATATACTCTATTTCCAGTGAATGATGTCCGTGTGGAGGCTGGTCAGCTAATTGACATGGAACTGGATACGATTGAGATGTCGATTGATGGAAAAATTGCGATTACGGCCGGTAAGAACAAACTGTGAAAGTGTTTTGTAATTAAGAAATAAAATCATGGGCTGTTGCGTTTACAGGGGCGAAAACTACATTTGGTCTGTTTAAGGATTGCGAGGAATCTTCAGACTTTTTTTTGGTGAAATTTGGTCAAATATTGATTTTATTACGAAAAATGAGTTCTCTGTGGGAATTTAACATGGGGAAAAAGGAGGCAGATGATCAGGGGGAGGAGTCAAAAAACGAAAAATTCTGCAAATTGTGCAAACCTGGCTAGATAGCTTTGAAATGATCTAAGAAAACTTAGGGCAGGTTTCGTGAAACAGACAGAAGTGACAATGACATCAACCAAACATGGGGCTAATGTAATGCCAGAGCTTCAGATAAGCTTTGTGTCTAAAGAATATTGTACCCCCTGATTTCAAATTAAATGAATTTTTTATTTTCACAAATGGATTCTTCGTTATTAAATAGGGAACAAATGATAAAAAAAACATAAAACAAATTTAAACATATACTTATTTCAGTGTATTATTACTTATTCACATATGTATACGTAATGCAATGAAGTTGAAAAGTTATTTAGTTGAGCTGCAAAAAAGTTTGCTTTTTGCAGTTGAGCTAAGTGAATTTTCAACTTTATTACATTATTTTCATTACTCTATTTGAAAATCAATCCGTATTTTCACATTTCTCTGAGTTTTTCCACTTTTGATAATCAATGTGTATTCTGCTAAAATCAGTGTGTAAAATACGCCAATACGCATCTTATCTGGAGCTCTGAATGCATTATGATATAAATGCAATACATTGAACGGGCATTTCCATTATGGGTATGATATTGACATGTTTCTTTTGTCTTTGTTGTAGGTTACTATCTGCCCGCAAAATGTAAGTGGCTTCTATTGTCCCATCGCAAAGCGAAAATGTACAGAGCCCTACAGGGGACATGGATTTTTTTTTATTAATTCGTTCCCACGATATAGCAATTTGTTCCCTCAATTTAACAATTTGTTCCCTTAAATTAACAATTCGTTCCCACAAATTAACAATTCGTTCTCGCGATATAACAATTCGTTCCCACGATGTTAATTTGTGGGAACAAATTGTTAAAGGTACATGCCCACGCAGAAGGCACAAAATGTTCTTTATAGGAATTAAATAAATGTATAATTATGTCACTATTCCACCAGTTCTAAAAATGACGAGTGCCCACTATACAAATATAATCATTTATTAATTATCAATTTACTGTTAGCGACGCGCGGCGGTAACAGTTTATTTTGATAATGTGCGGGGACGACGACTTTCACATCACGGCTTGCGGTGCGCATGCGCAGTATACTACGCGCGCCAGTAGGCTTCCCAATATGTAAACAAGAATATCAACATGTCGAAACGTCCAGGACGGAAATTGTATGAAACGCCGTCGGCCAATAAAGGTGAAATGTCTGAGGGACAGGCAGTACAGAGAGAGAGAGCGGTTAACATTGGCGACCAGATCACCAAATGGAAAGAGTTACGTGGAGATTTAGATTTGGACTCGAATAGAGATGTTTCTTCTCAACTTCCGATACTTCACTGCGCATGTCAAAGATGTGATATGATTGACCGTGTCACGTGACGCGTATTGGTAAAAATAGCACGAGGTCGGAAAATACCCTTTCTGGTCGTGGCATATAAAATGCGATTTAACACCAATTAACACGCGCCGTAATTAAAAATAACTCGTTAGTGGGTAGACAAATGGCTCATATAAGGCATGACAGAAAATGAAAAGTAGTAGTACAGTGTAACCTACTGCGTGGGCATGTACCATTAATTCGTGGGAACAAATTGTTATTTTGTGGGAACGAATTGTTAAATTGAGGGAAGAAATTGTTAATTTGTGAATGTATTGTTATTTCGTGGGAACGAATTGTTATTTCGTGGGAACAAATTAATATAAAGGATTAATTCTACATCCCTTCGGGGCTCCGTAAAAATGGAATATTTAGATGCAACAATCGTCTGTCTGGGATTTTCCCCCCATCACAACCAGTGAAGTTTTGGATTCCACCCCGTTAACCCAGCCTAAATTGACCTTAGCTGTTGACAGACCATTAAACAGCATTAAATCAATCGATGGGCAAGAGGGATATTGCGTTCGTCCATTTATGTACGTACGTTAGTAACACCTATCATTTTTAGCTCGCCTGCACGAAGTGCAGAAGAGCTTATGTCATACCCCCGGCGTCGTCACGGAACACCTTGTTATTTCATACATGCATTCCTCAGATGACCCTCTATCATGCTATAGCAAATCCATGACCCACGACCCAGCCCTTACCCCAAGGTCAAGGTCACAAACTTGGCACATTCATAAACTTAACGTTGGTAAATGTCTTATAACTTCTGTTTCCTTTCATGGAACACCTTGTTATTTCATACATGCATTCCTCAGATGACCCTCTATCATGCTGTAGCAAATCCATGACCCACCACCTAGCCCTTACTCCAAGGTCAAGGTCACAAACTTGGCACATTCATAAACTTAACGTTGGGTAAATGTCTTATAACTTCTGTTTCCTTTCATGGAACACCTTGTTATTTCATACATGCATTCCTCAGATGACCCTCTATCATGTTGTAGCAAATTCATGACCCACCACCCAGCCCGTACCCCAAGGTCACAAACTTGGCACATTCATAAACTTAACGTTGGGGTAAATGTCTTATAACTTTTGTTTCCTTTCATGGAACACCTTGTTATTTCATACATGCATTTCTCAGATGACCCTGTATCAAGCTGTAGCAAATCCAAGACCCACCACCTAGCCCTTACCCCAAGGTCAAGGTCACAAACTTGGCACATTCATAAACTTAACGTTGGGTAAATGTCTTATAACTTCTGTTTCCTTTCATGGAACACCTTGTTATTTCATACATGCATTCCTCAGATGACCCTCTATCATGTTGTAGCAAATTCATGACCCACCACCCAGCCCGTACCAAGGTCAAGGTCACAAATTGGCACATTCTTATAAACGGTTGGGGGTAAATGTCATACTTTTGTTTCCTTTCATGGAACTTGTTATCATACATGCAATTTCTCAGTGTCCCTGTATCAAGTGTAGCAAATCCAAGACCCACCACCTACCCTTCCCCAAGGTCAAGGTCACAAATTGGACACATCTTAAACTTAACGTTAAATGTATAACTTCGTTTCCTTTCATGGAAACACCCTTGTTATTTCATACATGCATTCTCAGATGACCCTGTATCATGTTAGCAAATCCATGACACCACTAGCCTACCTCCAAGTCAAAGGTCACAAACTTGGCACATTCATAAACCTTAACGTTGGGTAAATGTCTTATAACTTTTGTTTCTTTCATGGAACACCTTGTTTTATTTCATACATGCCATTTCTCAGATGACCTGTATCAAGTTGTAGCAAATCATTTACACCACCTTGCTTACCCCAAGGTCAAGGTCACAAACTTGGCATTCATAAAACTTAACGTTGGGGTAAATGTCTTATAACTGTTTCCTTTCATGGAACACCTTGTTATTTCATACATGCATTTCTCAGATGACCCTCCTGTATTCAAGCTGTAGCAAAGAGTCCGAAGACCCACCAACCATGACCGCCCTTTGACCCAACCCGGTCCAAGGTCAAGGTCCAAACTTATGGGCACATTCATTAAACTTTTAACGTAGGGGGTAAATGTCTTATAAGTACTTCTGTTTTCCTTTAATCATGGAACACCTTGTTATTTTCACTACATGAGCATTCCTCAAATGACTGCCCCTCTCATGATTTGGTTGTAGCAAATTCATGACCCACCAACCCAGCCCGTACCCCAAGGTCAAGGGGTCACAAACTTGGCTCAGTTCATAAAACTTAACGTTGGGGTAAATAGAAATGTCTTATAACTTTTATGTTTCCTTTGCATGGAACACCTTGTTAGTTTGTCATACATGCATTTCCTCAGATGACCCTGTAATCAATGCTGTAGCAAATCCAAGACCCACCACCTTAGCCTTACCCCAGTGTCGAAATGGGGTCAAGGAAACTTTCCAAAAATTGTTTTGGTTTTTTGTTGGCCACATTCATAAACTTAACGTTGGGAGGTTAAATTGTCTTTATAACTTCTGTTTCCTTTCATGGAAAAACCCACTTTTTGTTATTTCATACATGGCTATTTCCTCAGAATGACCCTCTATCATTGTTGTTAGCAAATTTCCAATGACTTCGCCTCCCGGCGGTACTCCAAAGGTCACAAACTTGGACACATTCATCCAACTTAACAGCTTGGGTAAATGTTTCTTATAAACTTCTTGGTTTCCTTTCAATGGGAAACACCTTGGTTATTTATCATACATGCATTCCTCTGACTGACCCTTCTATCATGCTGTAGAAAATCCATGACCCACCACCTAGCCCTTACCTCAAAGGTCAAGGTCACAAAACTTGGCTCATTCAAAATTTAAATTTAACGTTTGGGGTAAATTGTTTATAACTTTTGTTTCCTTTCATGGTAACAACCTCGTTATTTCCATACATGCATTCTCAGATGACCCTGTTTATCAAGCTGTAGCAAATCCATGGGACCCAACCCCTAGCCCTAGCCCTTACCCAAGGTCAAGGTCACAAACTTAGCACATTCATAAACTTAACGCTGGTGTAAATGTTTTATAACATCTGTTTCCTTTCATGGAACGCCTTGATATTTCAAACATGCATTCATCTGATGATAATCTATCATGCTATAGCAAATCCATGACCCAGCGGCCATCCCTTACCTCAAGGTCAAGATCACAAAGTTAGCATGTTCATAAACTTTACATTGGGGTAAATGTTGTGTAACGTCTGTTTCTTTACACTTTGAACGCTTTGATATTTCATACATACATTCATCCGATGATCCTCTATTGTGCTACAGCAAATCCATGACCCACCCCACCCCTTTCCCCAAGATCAACATCATAAACTTAACGTTGGAGTAAATGTCTTTTTATAACTTCTGTTTCTTTACAGGGAACACCTTCATATTTCATACATGCGTTCATCTGATAATACTCCATTGTGCTACAGCAAATCCATGACCCACACCCCCCCCCACCCCCCCACCCCACCACCCCTTTTGCCAAGGCCAAGGTCACAAGCTTTGCACATGTATACAATGCATACCTCATGTGAATAGCTATCATGCTGTTAGAAAATCACCAACTTAGTGTGTTCATAAACCTTAACGCTGGTGAAATTTTTTAAAGTTTTCCTTCTCATTTCAGGGAGTGCATTGATATTTCATGCATGCATTCATCTTAATATGCTATATCATGCTATATCAAATCCACGATCCACCTTCCACCACTGACCTCAATGTCAAGGTCCACCGCACACCCCTTATCCCAAGGTCAAGTTATATAATATTCATGTTTTTTATACAACTGTGACAAGTTTGAATGAAGGCTGCCAACAGGCGAGCTTCGTTGTCTTCTGACAACTCTTGTTCAATATCTCGTGAGTCGCTTCACCGAATTTGATAATATTTGGCCACAATGTGTGTCTTCAGATGGTGCTTTGTTGTTGCATACGACCCATATCCGACCGCCCAAGGGGCAAATTTGGTAGGCAAACATGTTATTTTTAGCTTGAGCTTATGATGTATTCACCCCGGCGTCGGCGTCTGCGTCAGCGTCAGCGTCACGTCACGCCTTGGTTAAGGTTTTTAGTCGAGCTTGTATATGGAATACTCCTGGCCCTACACCCACCATACTTGGACAACTTCATCTCCTAGTGATGTACATCAACAACCCCTGACCCATATTTGAACTTGACCTACATTTAACATGTGTACATCAACAACCCTCGTAGTCGAGCTATGCTGTTCTCATACAGCTCTTGTCTATGCTCCCACCAATACCGGTAAGGCTGATGCGTTTAAATTTTCAATAACTCCGTAACTCTTTCACCAATTTCAACAATATTTGCCCACATTGGCTGTCTAGGGACCGTGCTTTGTTTCGCATACGAGCCGCCACGTCCGAACACTCAATGTCAAGATCACTTGGGACTTGTGTTCACCTTATTTGTAAGGCAAATGCGTTAAGTTTATAATTTTTTCTCAATAACTCGTAACTCCTTCACCAATTTCAATAATATTTGCCCTCCATGTCTGTCTAGCGATGGCGCTTTGTTTCGCATACGACCCATGCCCAAACATCCAAGGTCAAGGTTACTGGGGACTTATGTTCATCTTGTTTGTAAGGCAATTGTGTTTTAAGTTTTTAATTTTTGTCGCGCCTGCTTTTGCAGAAGGCGCGACTATGCCGCTTTTTCTGTCGTCATCGTCCGAAATGTCAAAAAGTTTGTACAAGCTTCATCATGGTATAACTTTAATATACTTGATGGATTTCTTCAATATTTGGACACTTGATACATTTGAGCATTTGGAACAGACTTGTGCCGCCATTAACATGACCTTCACCTTTTTTTCCTTCACATTTTTGCGGAAACACTTTAAATAGCCATTTTTTTGTGTTGTAAAAGTTTCTTCATCATGATATAACTTTAATATTACCTAACCAATTGCTTCAATATTTGGACACTTGATACATGTAAGCATTTGGAACACATTCATGCCACCATTAACATGACTCATATGGTTGTGGAAACACTTAGTCATTGTTTTATGTCAAACAGTTTCTTCAACCTTGACCTTTTTTGTGTCTGATGACTTTTGTGATGCTTACTTTAACATATACCTATGATCATGTTATGGTTAAATGTCTAGGCAGGCGTGACCCTGTTTCCATGGCGAAATTCTTGTCAAGGCTGCAGGTAGGGGGCATCCGTGTTCCATGAACATATTTTGTTGTTTTTATAGCCAAGGCTGTCAGTATGACCCTCGTTCGACCGTCCACTGAGGACTTGTTTGTGTGTTGTTGTTTTTATGCCCCACCACTGTCGGTATGACCCTCGTTCGACTGTCCACTGAGGACTTGTTTGTGTGTTGTTGTTTTTATGCCCCACCACGATAGTGGAGGGGGCATTTAGTGTTACCCTTGTCCGTCGGTCCCGTCCGTCAGTCAGTCCGTCCGTCCGGGCAAACGAGAGGGCACTTGTTGGGTACACTAATGTACCACTCAACCATGAAGTCTTAATAGAAGTGATTTATACCCAGTACGGCAAGAGCAAAAGAGGGTGAATGTCTGTAATTGTATATTTGTGGGGGGGTATACTGGAGTCAGGTTGTCCGTCCGTCCGTCCGTCCGTCCGTAAACTTAACATCAGAGAAATATTGTTATAACTTCTATTTCCTTCATCTAAAATGCTTGATATTTCACACATGCATTCCTGTAAGGCTCTACTACCATGCTGTGCCAAATCCATACGACGTCCAACCCCCGCAAGATCCCAAGGTCAAGGTCAAATACTTAGTCTCTTTACCAAAACTTAACATCAGAGAAATATTGTTATAACTTCTATTTCCTTCATCTAAAATGCTTAATATTTCACACATGCATTACCTGTAAGGCTCTACTACATGCTGTGCCAAATACCACGACCGTCCAACCCCCGCAGATCCCAAGGTCAAGGTCAAATACTTAGTCCTCTTTACAAAACTTAACATCGGAGAAATATTGTTATACTTCTATTTCTTCATCTAAAATGCTTAATATTTCACACATGCATTCCTGTAAGGCTTCTACTACCATGCTGTGCCAAATCCACGACCAATCCAACCCCCGCTGATACCAAGGTCAAGGTCAAATACTTAGTCTCTTTAGAAAACTTAACATCAGAGAAATATTGTTCTAACTTCTATTTCCTTCATCTAAAATTCTTTAATATTTCACACATGCATTCATGTAAGGCTCTACTACCATGCTGTGCCAAATCCACGGGACCGTTCCAACTTCCGCTGATCCCAAGGTCAAGGTCAAATAACTTAGTCTCTTTACAAAACTTAACATCAGAGAAATATTGTTATAACTTCTATTTCCTTCATCTAAAATGCTTGATATTCACACATGCATTCCATGTAAGGCTCTACTACCATGCTGTGCCAAATCCACGGACCGTCCAACCCCCGCAGATCCCAAGGTCAAGGTCAAATAACTTAGTCCGTAAACTTAACATCAGAGAAATATTGTTACTTATATTTCCTTCATCTAAAATGCTTAATATTTCACACATGCATTCCTGTAAGGCTCTACTACCATGCTGTACCAAATCCACGACCGTCCACCCCACCCACGCAGATCCCAAGGTCAAGGTCAAATACTTAGTCTCTTTACAAAACTTAACATCAGAGAAATATTGTTATAACTTCTATTTCCTTCATCTAAAATGCTTAATATTTCACACATGCATTCCTGAAAGTAAGGCGTCTACTACCCCCATGCTGTGCCAAATCCACGACCGTCCAAAACCCCCGCAGATCCAAGGTCAAGGTCAAATACTTAGTCTCTTTACAAAACTTAACATCAGAGAAATATTGTTATAACTTTCTATTTCCTTCATCTAAAATGCTTAATATTTCACACATGCATTCCTGTAAGGCTCTACTACCATGCTGTGCCAAATCCACGACCATCCAACCCCCGCTGATACCAAGGTCAAGGTCAAATACTTAGTCTACTTTAGAAACTTAAACATCAGAGAAATATTGTTCTAACTTCTATTTTCCTTCATCTAAAAATGCTTAATATTTCACACTTGCATTCCTGTAAGGCCCCCCTCTAATTACCATGCTGTGCCAAATCCATGACGTCCAACCAACCCCCGCTGATCCCAATGTCAAGGTCAAATACTTAGTCTCTTTACAAAACTTAACATCAGAGAAATAAGTTATGACTTCTATTTCCTTCATTGAAAATTCTTATTATTTAATTTCACTTGTGCATTCTCTAACGGTTGTACTATCATGCTGTGACAAATCTACGACTGGTCCAACCCCGCTGATCCCAAGGTCAAGGTCACATACTTAGTCTCTTTACAAAACTTAACATCAGACAAATATGTTATAACTTCTATTTCTTTCATTGAAAATTCTTAATATTTCATATGCTGTGACAAATCCCCGCTGATCTCGAGGTCAACGTCACATACATACCGTATAACCTCGAATTAACGCCCCCCTCCTAATAAACGCCCCCACCCCCACCCCCCCCCCCCCCCCCCCCCCCACCCCCCCCCACCAAACCCCCCAAATAAAAAAAAAAATAAAATATTTTTACCAATGACCGCCAATTTTCCAACACAAATAATCCTTAAAAAATACTTATTTGTGTTTGAAATTGGCGTCCTTGGTAATTTTTAGCCAGGTTTTTTTGAAAAAAAATCCAGCTATTGGATTGGCGAAACCGGGCCGGGCGGCGGGGGGGGCGGCTCGCGGGCGGGTCGGCGGGCGGACGGCGTCCCACAATGAATGTTAAGTTTTTCGTGTTTTGAGTCCATTTCTTTGTTACTGTACCACCTAAGACCACCAAACTTTCACAGCTTCATAAAATCAAGGGGTGCCCACCACATATCACTATCCAACATGTTACTTTTTTTTTAAACTTCACCCATTTTTTGTTTTTCCGCGTAATCGACTTAGCCATTTTCAATGTTTAAGTTTTCACGTTTACAATGTTAAGTTTTCGTGTTTAAGTCCATTTCTTTCGTACTGTACCACCTAGGACCACCAAACTTTCACAGCTTCATAATCAAGGGGTACCCACCACATAATCACTATCCAACATGTTACTTTTTTTTTTAACTTCACCCATTTTTTCCAGCGCAGTCAACTTAGCCATTTTCAATGTTAAGTTTTCGCGTTTGTTTACAATGTTAAGTTTTCGTGTTTAAGTCCATTTCTTTGGTACTGTACCACCTAGGACACCAAACTTTACACAGCTTCATAATCAAGGGGTGCCCGCCACCCATATCACTATCCAACATGTTACTTTTTTTTAATCCAGGTTTTTTTGAAAAAAAATCCAGGCTATTGGATTGGTTTGGCGAAAGCCGGGCGGGCGGGCGGGCGGTGTCCACAATCAATGTTAAGTTTGAGTCCATTATCTTTGTTACTGTACCACCATAAGGACCACCAAACTTTCACAACTTCATAATCAATGGGGTGCCCAACCACAATATCACTATCCAATGTTACTTTTTTAGCCAGGTTTTTTGAAAAAATATCCAGGCTATTGGATTGGCGAAAGCCGGCTGCGCGGTGCGGCGGGCGGGCGGGCGGGCGGTGCGGGCGGCGGGCGGGTTGGCGCGGGGCGTGGGCGGGCGGGCGGCGTCCACAATGAATGTTAAGTTTTTTCGTGTTTGAGTCCATTTCTTTGTTACTGTACCACCTAGGACCACCAAACTTTCACAGCTTCATAATCAAGGGGTGCCCCCCACATATCTACAACATATCACATAAAAACCAACGATGTTTTTTTTTACTTCTTTTTAACCACTTTTTCGCCCATTTTTTTTCCGCGTATCGACTTAGCCATTTTCAATGTTAAGTTTTCACGTTTACAATGTTAAGTTTTCGTGTTTAAGTCCATTTCTTTCGTACTGTACCACCTAGGACCACCAAACTTTCACAGCTTTCATAATCAAGGGGTACCCACCACATATCACTATCCAACATGTTACTTTTTTTTTACCTTCACCCATTTTTTTTCTTTCCCGCTCAGTCACTTAGCCATTTTCAATGTTAAGTTTTCCGCGTTTACAATGTTAAGTTTTCGTGTTTAAGTCCATTTCTTTGGTACTGTACCACCTAGGACCACCAAACTTTCACAGCTTCATAACCAAGGGGTGCCTACCACATACAACTATCCAACATGTGACCATTTTTTTACCTTCACCTATTATTTCTACGTAATTGACTTAGCCATTTTCAACGTTAACTTTTTAATGTACGTCTGGTTAGAGTTTTTTGGTTAAAGCTTTTTCGTTATACTATATCTCTGCAACTTGCTTCGCACCATTACCTTGAAACTACCATGGGTGTTTATCATCATCCATATTTTTCATTCTAACCCCCAACCGTGCTTCCCTGTGCCCAATGTCAAGGTCAAATTACTTTGAATTTTTTTGTTAAAGTTTGTTTGTGTACTATATCTCTGCAACTGCTTCACCCAATACCTTGATACTTCACATGGGTGTTTATCATCATTGTCGCACCTGCTTGCGGAAAGCGCGATCCTGTGCCCTATGTCAAGTTCAAATTACTTTGAATTCATTGTCACACCTGCTTGCGGAAAGCGCGATATCGTCAGCATTTTGGCATACGTCCGTCCGTTCGTCCGTATGTCCGGTTAAAGTTTTTTGGTTAAAGTTTTTCCATCTACTATATCTATTTTTTTGGTGTACGTGCCTCGCCCCAAGGCGCGACATGCAGGCCACGGCCATCTAGTCTACAAAAAGTGGGTATAATTATGTTATCCAAGTGTCTATGCTTTGGAAAAAAAAAATTAAAAAAACCTGGCCTTCGTGGGTTTGCCTCGCTTTCTTGTTTTTAACTTGACCCATTTTTTCCCAGTTTTTCCGCAGCAGTCGACTTAGCCATTTTCAATGTTAAATGTTCGCGTTTACAATGTTAAGTTTTCGTGTTTAAGTCCATTTCTTTGGTACTGTACCACCTAGGACCACCAAACTTTCACAGCTTCATAACCAAGGGGTGCCTACCACATACAACTATCCAACATGTGACCATTTTGTTACCTTCACCTATTATTTCTACGTAATTGACTTAGCCATTTTCAACGTTAACTTTTTAACGTATGTCTGGTTAAAGTTTTTTGGTTAAAACTTTCGTTATACTATATCTCTGCAACTGCTTCGCCCATTACCTTGAAACTTCACATGGGTGTTTATCATTATCCATATTTTCAGTCTAGTCTACAACAAGAAACGAGGCAAAGCCACGAAGGCCAGGTTTTTTCCAAGCATAGACACTTGGATAACATAATTATACCCACTTTTTGTAGACTAGATGGCCGTGGCCTGCATGTCGCGCCTTGGGGCGAGGCATGGACACTAAAAAAATAGATATAGTAGATGGAAAAACTTTAACCAAAAAACTTTAACCGGACACACGGACGAACGGACGGACGTATGCCAAAATGCTGACGATATCGCGCTTTCCGCAAGCAGGTGTGACAATGATGATAAACACCCATGTGAAGTATCAAGGTATTGGGTTGAAGCAGTTGCAGAGATATAGTACACGAAAAAAAACTTTTAACAAAAAAATTCAAACAAAAGTAATTTGAACTTGACATAGGGCACAGGATCGTGTTCTTTCCGCAAGCAGGTGCGACAATGATGATAAACACCCATGTGAAGTATCAAGGTATTGGGTGAAGCAGTTGCAGAGATATAGTACCCAAAAAAACGAAAAAACTTTAACTAAAAAATTCAAAGTAATTTGACCTTGACATTGGGCACAGGATCGCGCTTTCCGCAAGCAGGTGCAACAATGATGATAAACACCCATGTGAAGTATCAAGGTATTGGGTGAAGCAGTTCGTTTGCAGAGATATAGTACACGAAAAAAACTTTAACAAAAAAAATTAAATTCAAAGTTAATTTGACCTTGACATTGGGCACAGGAGTCGCGCTTTCCGCAAGCAGGTGCGACAATGATGATAAGCCACCATGTGAAGTATCAAGGTATTGGGTGAAGCAAGTTGCAGAGATATAGTACACGAAAAAACTTTAACAAAAAAAATTCAAAGTAATTTGACCTTGACATTGGGCACAGGATCGCGCTTTCCGCAAGCAGGTGCGACAATGATGATAAACACCCATGTGAAGTATCAAGGTATTGGGTGAAGCAGTTGCTGAGATATAGTACGCGAAAAAACTTTAACAAAAAATTCAAAGTAATTTGACCTTGACATTGGGCACAGGATCGCGCTTCCGCAAGCAGGTGCAACAATGATGATAAACACCCCCCATGTGAAGTATCAAGGTATTGGGTTGAAGCAGTTGCAGAGATATAGTACACGAAAAAAACTTTAAACAAAAAAATTCAAAGTAAATTTGACCTTGACATTGGGCACAGGATCGCGCTTTCCTCCGCAAGCAGGTGCGACAATGATGATAAGCACCCATGTGAAGTATCAATGGTATTGGGTGAAGCAGTTGCAGAGATATAGTACACGAAAAAACTTTAACAAAAAAATTCAAAGTAATTTGACCTTGACATTGGGCTCAGGGGCCGCACGGTTGGGGGTTAGAATGAAAATATGGATGATGATAAACACCCATGTGAAGTTTCAAGGTTAATGGGCGAAGCAGTTGCAGAGATATAGTATAACGAAAAAGTTTTAACCAAAAAACTCTAAACCAGACGTACGTTAAAAGTTAACCGTTGAAAAGTCAATTACGTAGAAATAATAGGTGAAGGTAAAAAAAAATGGTCACATGTTGGATAGTTGTATGTGGTAGGCAACCCTTGGTTATGAAGCTGTGAAAGTTTGGTGGTTCCTAGGTGGTACAGTACCAAAGAAATGGACTTAAACACGAAAACTTAACATTGTAAACGCGAAAACTTACCATTGAAAATGCTAAGTCGACTGCGCGGAAAAAATAAGGTGAAGTTAAAAAAAAGAGTAACATTGGATAGTGATATGTGGTGGGTACCCTTCCTTTGATTATGAAGCTGTGAAAATTTGGTTGGTCTAGGTGGTACAGTACGAAAGAAATGGACTTAAACACGAAAACTTAACATTGTAAACGCGAAAACTTAACATTGAAAATGGCTAAGTCTGACTACGCAGGAAAAAAATGGGTGAAGTTAAAAAAAAAGTAACAATTTTTGTTTGATAGTGATATGTGGTGGGCACCCCTTGATTATGAAGCTGTGAAAGTTTGGTGGTCCTAGGTGGTACAGTAACAAAGAAATGGACTCAAACACGGAAAACTTAACATTGATTGTGGACGCCGCCCGCCGGGCCCGCCCGCCCCCGCCGCGACCGCCCGCCCGCCCCGCCCGCCCGGCTTTCGCCAATCAATAGCCTGGATTTTTTTTCAAAAAATAAAAAACCTGGCTAAAAAGTGGGTATAATTATGTTATCCAAGTGTCTATGCTTGGAAAAAACCTGGCCTTCGTGGCTTTGCCTCGTTTCTTGTTAATTTTTTTTTTACTGGCTAATAAACGCCCCCCCCCCTTTTGTTAAATGTAACGCCTCCGGGGGCGTTAATTCGAGGTTATACGGTATTCTCTTTACAAAACTTAACATGAGAGAAATCGGTTATAACTTCTATTTCCTTGCTCGGATCTGCTTCACATTTCACACACTCATTGCTCCAATGGACCTCTACCACCCTGTGACAAATTCACGTTCATGCCGCTTGCGCTAATCCCAGAGTCAAGGTCACAAGCCCACACACTTGGAAATTTTTACATATTTTAGGGGTACCTGGGCCCACGCGGGGGGTATTCCGTAAGCCTCGCTTACTGACATATCTAGTTTGTATTTGTATCTGACTATTACATGTACAGTCAAACCTGTGTTAAAGACCACCTCCGAATAGCAATCACCTGGCTGTAAAGGCCATAACTTTGTTGTCCCAATGGCACAATTACTGTATAAATGACCTTGCGAATAAAGACCACCTGTGAACAAAGGCCATATTTTTCTCTTCCCATGGCTGGCCTTTATTCACAGGTTTGACTTTATATTATGTACGGTTTGTGGGGGATGGCCCCGACTCACCACAAACCTATTACGGGGAAAATAAATATTTTCAAACCTGAAAAAAAACAAAAAAACAAACAAATGCTCTCTCGTTTGCTGGGCAAGCTTTTTAGGCGTCTTATTGGGTAGGGTTAGGGTTAGTGTTGGGTATTTTTGGGTATTTATTATACAGTAAAAACCCAACAACTATCCATTCGTAGGAACTCCGTCCGTCCGTCCGAGCAACCAAGGGTGTACAAGGGGCATTTGGGGCGGAGCCTAACAAAAAATAATCCTTTGATTTATTTTGTATGGCCCCTTATTCTATTGTTTACAAGGGGCCATCTCTTTGATCTAGAACAATGGAAATGGCCCCATCTTCACTATTCGTGGGCCGTCCGTCCGTCACAAAACTTTAGCGCTCGGGTAAATGTCTCATAATTCCTTCATCCTTCGACCGATCTGCTTCATATTTCATATACACATTGCTCTAATGGTCCTCTACCGCCCTGTCCAAAATCCACGTTTTTCCTGCCCCCGCCAAGCCCAGGGTCAAGGTCACATGCTTGGTGCATCAAAAACTTTAACGCTCTGGTTAAAAAATAATTTTACTTGGAATTTGGCCTCATTTATTATCAAAGCGATATGTGGGGCATCCGTGTTCTATGAACACATTTTCTAGTTTTACTTTATTATCAAGGTGGCCAGCGAGGTGATAAACTTCATTTAATGATGCCATTTCTTGTTTACGAGATGTATTCCACACGAAGGGCCCAATTACCAGTGGGAAGGATGAAGAGCAGGTCCTAGGAAAATGCTACTTGAGCGCGCTCAAGGCTATGAAAGATTTAGGACTGAAAACACTGAAAAACACTGGTAACGTACTACCATAATCGCCCTAAAGATTCGGGTCCATTTACATTCTCAGGGCTCCCAGATAAGGTGTGTATTGGCGTATTTTGCGCACTTATTTTAGCAGAATACGCATTGATTATCAAAAGTGGGAGTACAAAATACTCACAGCAGTGTGAAAATGCGCATTGATTTTCAAGTTCAGTAATGAAAATACTGTAATAAAGTTGTAAGTTTACTTAGTTGAGATTCAAAATGCTTTAGCAGCTGAAATAAGTGAATTTTTAAATTTGTTTTATTTTTTCATTTGTTCCCTATTTAATAAGGAAGAAAATCAATAATACATTTGTAAAAGTAAAATACGCATTAAATTTATGATATAATAGATATGTTATAATACTTTATACAAAACTTATCTGGAGCTCTGATTGCTGATTGTTATTATTCCCTCGCTGATAGGCCAGTAAACTCCATTAAATCAATCGATCTTTATTATCCCCTCGCCGATAGGCAAGAGGAGATATAGGGTTAGTCCATGTACGTGCATACGTTAGTAACACCTTTCATTTTTCAATAACTCGTGAACCGCTTCACCGCTTTTGACAATATTTGGCCACAATGTGTCTAGGGATGGGGCTTTGTTTTGCATACGACCCACATCCAATCACCCAAGGTCAAGGTCACTGAGGACTTACGTTCACCTTGTTTGTAAGGCAAAAATGTAAAAAAATTATTTCTTTATTATTATTTTTATTATTACCGTATTCTGCCGATTATAGGTCGCAAGAGTGTATAAGACGCACCGCTATTTTCAGTCCAAAATCTGGGGGAAAATGTGTACATGAGATTATAAGACGCACCCAATTTTCCTAAAAAAAAAAAAAAAAAAAAAAAAAAAAAAAAAAAAAAAAAAAAGAACTCGCCAAGTTGTTGTTGTTATTTATTCCCCGACACTGTTTTTTTATTCGTACCTTGGACGTTTTTGTCTGTATTTTCCCTATCATAGTTTGCTATGTCCGTAATTTGCCGACTATGTCCGTGATTCCCCGGTCCGTATTTCACCATTTTCTAGTATCTTCAATTACACTGTGAACTCGGTAGTACACGCTTCACTATAACACATGCTCGGTTAGTACACGGTTGTGCATTGGCTCCCGATTTGTTTGCCTATTTGTATATCAAAATCGTGTTAAATGTGTAACAGACTATTGTCATAAATCGTGTTAATATATTTGCAATCATATTGCTGCCGAAAGTGGTATTATATTGTTAATTATTGATTGCGGTATGTATTTTCACTTTTCAACACCATTTACGGAAACTATTTTCAAAATCAATATCTGCGTATAATCCAGCGTGTTTTTTTTAACCCGTTCCTTTCTGAATACACATTTACGGATATGAAATTTATTAATTATTTTATTTTTATTTTTGTTATTTCTCACTGAAAGTATATGTTGTAACCACTCATTTGAACCGTCTCGACGAAACGGTTTAAATGGTGATCGCGGCATATACTTCTGATTGCATAGAAGGAAAATATTTAGGATTTTCCGCAAACATAAGCGTATCCTCAGCATGAAATGGGTTACTGATAGCCCCCAGGATGCAAGGATGAAAGCCGCACGTTCGCCACATCTGCGGCACACATCAAAAAGCGTGTTGACCAATCAGTGCAATTTCAAAACATAGCCTAAAGGTCACACAGTTTACAGCTCGTGCTGAATGATGACATAAGATAATAGCACCTGGTAGCTCACCTGAGCGAAGCTCATGTGAGCTATTGTTACCGCAATGTGTCCGTCGTCCGTCGTCGTCGTCCGTGAACATTTTCAAACATTTTCTCCTCGGTAACCATTGGGCCTATAGTCACCAAACTTCATGGTCATGGTCCTTAGGTAGGGGATTACAAAATTGTTAAAATGACGTCATTACGCAATCCAAGATGGCCGCCGTCTAAAAATAGCACAAATTCTTCAAAAATCTTCTTCTCAAGAACCGCCAACCGGATTTCGACAAAACTTGGTAGGAATGATCGATGTACAATGCATTTTCAAAGTTGTTAAAATGGTGACCCCGGGGTCAAAAATGGGCGTGGCCCGTGGGGTCAAATTGAAATCAAATTTTATTTTTTTACCGAATATGGTCATGTTATAGATCAAATCGAAGGTATCAACGAGGCGATCACTCTGGTGCATTTTTTGTCGAAATCAGATGGTTATGTCATCCAAGATGGCCGCCGAAAGGTAAAACGGTCGTTCTTTTATTAGAGATTTCAAAATTCTTCTTCACATGAACCGCTTGGCCCATGGTAGCCAAACTTAAAAGTTATGGTCCATGGGTGAAGCATTTTCAAATTTGTTAAAATGGAGTCATCGCTAATCCAAGATTGTCGCCGTCTAAAAATAGCATAATTTCTTTAAAATTCTTCTTCTCATGACCCGCCTGCCGGATTTCAACGAAACTTGGTAGGAATGATCGATGTACAATGCTCTTTCAAAGTTGTTAAAATGTTGACCCCGGGGTGAAAAATGGGCGTGGCCCGTGAGGTCAAATTGGGGTCAAATTTTATTTTGACCGAATATGGTCATGTCTATATCAAATCGAAGGTATCACTCTGGTACATTATTTGTCGAAATTGGATGTTCATGTCATCCAAGATGGCTGCGGAAAGGTCAAAAGGTTGTTCTATTATTAGAGATTTCAAAATTCTTCTTCATACGAATCGCTTGGCCCATGGTGGCCAAACTTCTCAGTTATGATCCATGGGTGAAGCCTTTTCAGATTTGTTAAAACGGAGGTCGTCGCTAATCCAAGATGGCCGCCGTCTAAAAATAGCACAAATTCTTAAAAAATCTTCTTCTCATGAACCGCTGGCCGGATTTCGACGAAACTTGTTAGGAATGATCGATGTACAATGCTCTTTCAAAGATGTTAAAATGGTGACCCCGGGGTTAAAAATGGGCGTGGCCCGTGGGGTCAAATTTAATTTTTGACTGAATATGGTCATGTCTATATCAAATCGAAGGTATCAAAGAGGCGATCGCTCTGGTACATTATTTGTCGAAATTGGATGGTCATGTCATCCAAGATGGCCACCGAAAGGTCAAAAGGTCGTTCTTTTATTAGAGATTTAAAAATTCTTCTTCACACAAACCTCTTGGCCCATGGTGGCCAAACTTCACAGTTATGGTCCATGGGTGAAGCGTTTTCAGATTTGTTGAAACGGAGGTCGTCGCTAATCCAAGATGGCTGCCGTCTAAAAATAGCACAAATTCTTAAAAAATCTTCTCATGAACCGCCAGCCGGATTTCGACGAAACTTGGTAGGAATGATCGACGTAGAATGCTCTTTCAAAGGTGTTAAAATGGTGACCCCGGGGTCAAAAATGGGCGTGTCCCGTGGTGTCAAATTGGGGTCAAATTTTATTTTTGACCGAATATGGTCATGTCTATACCAAATCGAAGGTATCAAAGAGGCGATCGCTCTGGTACATTATTTGTCGAAATTGGATGGTCATGTCAGCCAAGATGGCCGCCAAAAGGTCAAAAGGTTGTCCTTTTATTACAGATTTCAAAATTCTTCTTCACACGAACCGCTTGGCCCATGGTAGCCAAACTTCACAGTTATGGTCCATGGGTGAAGCCTTTTCAGATTTGTTAAAACGTAGGTCGTCGCTAATCCAAGATGGCCGTCGTCTAAAAATATCACAAATTCCTAAAAAATCTTCTTCTCATGAACCGCCAGCCAGATTTCGACGAAACTTGGTAGGAATGATCGATGTAGAATGCTATTTCAAATTTGTTAAAATGGTGACCCCGGGGTCAAAAATGGGCGTGGCCCGTGGGGTCAAATTAGTGTCAAATTTTATTTTTGACCGAATATGGTCGTGTCTATATCAAATCGAAGGTATCAAAGAGACGACCGCTCTGGTACATTTTTTGTTGAAATTGAAGGGTCATGTCATCCAAGATGGCCGCCGAAAGGTCAAAAGGTCGTTCTTTTATTAGAGATTTCAAAATTATTCTACGCACGAACCGCTTGGCCCATGGTGGCCAAACTTCACAGTTATGGTCCATCGGTGAAGCATTTTCAGATTTGGTAAAATGAGTCATCGCTTAATCCAAGATGACCGCCATCTAAAAATATCACAATTTTTTTACACATGAACTCGATGTCACATTCTCCTCTGGTGTTCATGGAGTCAGGTGAGCGAATTAGGGCCATCATGGCCCTCTTGTCAAGGATGCCAGCGAGGGGATTAGCTTAATGATAATGATGCCCTTGTTGTGATTGTGATGACAACCATTCTAACCATAAATAGTCTAATTACGAGAAACCACAGGTGGAAGACTCAGACCTGTGACACAAAAGAAATGCCCATTAAAAAAATTCTATTACCAGGGCACGAAAATTCCACTCGTCTGCTTGTCCCGACGAGTTGGAATGCCTGCAGGACGAATTGAATTTCAAATTTTTGTATGTAAATTACTTATTTTTACCATTTCCATCAATGTTGGGACGAGTGAAAATTTTACGAATTGTTGTGCCCTGATTACCCCACCCACTTGGTCTCTTACAGTACTATGTTTTATATATGGCATTTTTTTGTGTCACAGGTCCGAGTCTTCCACCTGTGAGAAACCATAGATTAAAGGTACATGCCCGCTCAGTAGGCACAACATGTTCTTTATATCGGAGACATCATCCGAGACATTTTCTGGCAAAATAAACATTCATTCACCATTACCCCACATATTGATTGGCATTATTATACATTTTATATCAGTCGTAACTTTCCACACTGATGTCAGGGGCGATAACTATGTTTTCTTAAAATGTTAAGGGACATTACTGCTTATTCTATGTATTTATTTTTTGATGTGCAATGGTCATACTTTATAATCTGTTGAAAATATTAATTTTTCAAGTGACACATTTAATTAGTATAAATAATTAAAAAATATCATGCCTCATTTGCATATGAAAATAGCCTATACCACCGCGCGTCACTATGAGTAAAATAAATGTTACTACATGATTATATCTGTATAGCGGGCACTCATAATTGAGTTGTGGGGGGGTATACTGGAGTCAGGTTGTCTGTCCGTCCGTCCGGACGGGCACATATTAGGGTACTTATGTGGCTAGCCCCACAGGGTTATGGACTTGGTAAAGGATAGGGTTGGTTACAATTAGCCACCTAAAAAATCCTTTTATGTGGCTAAAAATCGTTTTATGTGGCTAATATTTAACATATAATAAGCCACATAAGTATAGTACTGTAAGAACGTCCGTCTGTCCGTCCGTCCGTCCGTCCGTCCGTCCGTCCGTCCGTCCGTAAACTTAACATCAGAGAAATATTGTTATAACTTCTGTTTCCTTCATCTAAAATGCTTAATATTTCACACATGCATTCCTGTAAGGCTCTACTACTCTACAAATCCACGACCGTCCAACCCCCGCTGATCCCAAGGTGAAGGTCAAATACATGGTCTCTTTACAAAACTTAACATCAGAGAAATATGTTATAGCTTCATCTAAAATTCTTAATATTTCATGCATGCATTCCTCTAATGCATTCCACTATCATGCTGTGACATATCCCCGCTGATCCCAAGGTCAAGGTCAAATACATGGTCTCTTTACAAAACTTAACATCAGAGAAATTGGTTATGCTTCATCTTAAAATTCTTATATTTCCATTGCATCGCATTCTCTAAGCATTCACTATTCATGCGTGTTCGTATCCCCCGCTGATCCCAAGGTCCAAGGCAAATACATGGTCTCTTTAGAAAACTTAACATCAGAGAAATTGGTTATACTTCTATTTCCTGCTCGGATCGCACTTCACGTTGTGCGCCACCTAAGCCCAGAGTCAAGGTCACATACACACTTGGAAAATTTTACATATTTAGGGGTACCTGGGCCCACGCGAGGGGTATTCCGTAAGCCTCGCTTACTGACCAATCTAGTTAGAACAATAGTTGGTATGTACCTTTAAAGTGTGTTTCCCAGAACAAACTGTATCCAAATATTTAGGGCTATTACTTAACCTGTGGCTGTGGAGAAATAGGGCTTATGGGTTTTGTGACCAGTGCAGATCCAGATCCGTAGTCTGTCAGGATCTGCACTGTTTGCCATTCCATCAATGAAATCCCCTTCATGTTTCTTACAAGAAATATAGATCATTATCAGGCTACAGGAGTGTGCTATTTGATCGGGAGCTATATTGGTCACAAGCCCCACTTCTCCAGTGACAGCCACGTATACAATGGACACCCGGGGAGGGACTGCCCACGTATAACTGGACACCCAGGTTGAGAAAGTCCACTGTAATTCAGTTATCTCGAACCCTCCAAAACATGTTTGAATGCTTTGCAATCATGAACAGTTATGTTATTGTTGGACATGAATTTCAGTAAAACCCATCAATTTTAACACAATTTTCAAATACAAGATTTGTTTCCCTGAAAATACCATATGCTAATCCTAGCCCCGCACTAATACTAGCCACGCTTCTATATTTTCAGTAAATTCCTTTATTTTCACGTAGTAAAGTCATCTCGATATTCAAATTTCTGTGTTTTTACGCAATTATAATGCCAAAAATAATTCCTATGATTTTATAGCCTAACACCTTTCATTTTTAGCGCGCCTTCCAAAGGAAGTCGTGCTTATGGCATACCCTCGGCGTCGTAGGCGTCCGTCCGTCCGTTCCGTCCGTTCCGTCCGTTCCGTCCGTCCGTCCGTCCGTCCGTCCGTCCGTCCGTCCGTCTTCAAAAATTATAATGGCCTATATTTTCTGTTTCCTTGCTTGGATTTGCTTCATATTTCACACACGCATTGCTCCAAGGTTCCTCTACTGCGTTGTGGCAAATCCACGACCGTGCCGCCCCGTCTAAGCCCAGGGACAAGGTCGCATCTCGAAACCTTAACGCTCGGACGCTCGGGTAAATAATGGCCTATATTTTCTCTTTCCTTGCTTGCATTTGCTTCATATTTCACACACGCATTGCTCCAAGGGTCCTCTACTGCGCTGTGGCAAATCCACGTTCAAATGTGCCCTCTGTTCCTTTGCTGCCACCGGGCGCGTTTCGTTGTCCTCTGACAACTCTTGTTCAATAACTCATAAACTGCTTCACTGATTTTGATAATATTTGGTCACAATGTTTGTCTAGGTATGGTGCTTTGTTTTACACACGACCCACGTCCGACCGCGCAAGGTCAATGTCACTGGGCACTTGTGTTCACCTTATTTGTAAAGCAATTTTTTTATACCCCACCACGATAGTGGAGGGGACATTTAGTGTTACCCTTGTCCATCCGTCCCGTCCGTCCCGTGGGTCCCGTCCGGGCACACATTAGGGTACTTATGGGGTAGGGGGCGTGGTCTAAGACAATGGGTTAGGGTTAGAACACAATGGAACTTAATCCGTACCCCGTAAGCCTATTGTGTCTTACGGGGTATTTCCTTTGATCTTTTATATAGCAAGTACCCCCTAAGGTCCGAAATGTAAGTTCGTCCGTAAATCCGTCCTCGCCGTAAGCCCGTCTCCGTCCGGTCCGTCTTTCCGCCGTCCTCCCCGTCCGTCCGTCCGTCCGTCCGTTCCGTCCGTCCGTCCGTCCGTCCGTCCGTCCGTCCGTCGTCCGTCCGTCCGTACCTTTTCCCGTCCGTCCGTCCGTCCGTCCGTCCGTCCGTCCGTCCGTCCGTCCGTCCGTCCGTCCGTCCGTCCGTCCGTCCGTCCGTCCGTCATGAAACTTTAACGCTCGGGTAAATTTGGCCTCATTTAGTGTCGCGCCCGCTTGCGGAAAGCGTGATATAGACGGCACTTTGTTCGTACGTACGTATGTACGTGTGTCCGGTTAAAGTGTTTGGTTAAGTTTTTTGGTTAAAGTTTTTTTTTGGTTAAGTTCTTTGGTTAAAGTTTTTGGTTAAGTTTTTTGTGGTTAAGTTTTTTGGTTAAAGTTTTTCGTTATACTATATCTCTGCAACTGCTTTGCCCATTACCTTGAAATTTCCATGGGTGTTTATCATCATCTATATTTTCATTCTACCCCCCTTCCGTGTGGCCCCTGTGCCCAATGTCAAGGTCAAATTACTTTGAAGTTTTTGGTTAAATTTTTTGGTTAAAGTTTTTGGTTAAGGTTTTTGGTTAAGTTTTTTGGTTAAAGTTTTTCGTTATACTATATCTCTGCAACTGCTTTGCCCATTACCTTGAAACTTCACATGGGTGTTTATCATCATCTATATTTTCATTCTACCCCCCTTCCGTGCGGCCCCTTTGCCCAATGTCAAGGTCAAATTACTTTGAAGTTTTTGGTTAAGTTTTTTGGTTAAAGTTTTTCGTTATACTATATCTCTGCAACTGCTTTGCCCATTACCTTGAAACTTCATATGGTTTTTCATTATACTATATCTTTTTTTTTAGTGTCCATGCCTCGCCACAAGGCGCGACATGCAGGCCACGGCCATCTAGGTATCAAAGCGATATGTGGGGCATCCGTGTTCTATGAACACATTTACTAGTTTTTAGCTCACCTGAGCAAAGCTCATGTGAGCTATTGTTACCGCAATGTGTCCGTCGTCGTCGTCCGGCGTCCGGCGTCGTCCGTGAACATTTTCAAACGTCTTCTCCTCGGTAACCATTGGGCCTATAGTTACCAAACTTCATGGTCATGGTCCTTAGGTAGGGGGATTACAAAATTGTTAAAATGACGTCATCACGTAATCCAAGATGGCCGTCGTCTAAAAATAGCACAAATTCTTCAAAAATCTTCTTCTCAAGAACCGCCAACCGGATTTTGACAAAACTTGGTAGGAATAATCAATGTACAATGCTCTTTCAAATTTGTTAAAATGGTGACCCCATGGTCAGAAATGGGCGTGGCCCGTGGGGTCAAATTGGGGTCAAATTTTATTTTTGACCGAATATGGTCATGTCATATATCAAATCGAAGGTATCAATGAGTCGATCACTCTGGTGCATTTTTTGTCGAAATCGGATGGTTATGTCATTCAAGATGGCCGCCGAAATGTCAAAAGGTCGTTCTTTTATTAGAGATTTCAAAATTCTTCTTCACACGAACCACTTGGTCCATGGTGGCCAAACTTCACAGTTATGGTCCATGGGTGAAGCTTTTTCAGATTTGTTAAAACGGAGGTCGTGGCTAATCCAAGATGGCCGCCGTCTAAAAATAGCACAAATTCTTAAAAAATCTTCTTCTCATGAATTGCTAGCCGGATTTCGATGAAACTTGGTAGGAATGATCGATGTACAATGCTCTTTAAAAGTTCTTAAAATGGTGACCCCGGGGTCAAAAATGGGCGTGGCCCATGGGGTCAAATTGGGGTCAAATTTTATTTTTAATCGAATATGGTTATGTCTATATCAAATCGAAGGTATCAACGAGGCGATCGCTCTGGTACATTTTTTGTCGAAATTGGATGGTCATGTCATCCAAGATGGCCACCAAAAGGTCAAAAGGTCGTTCTTTTATTAGAGATTTCAAAATTCTTCTTCACACGAACAGCTTGGCCCATGGTGGCCAAACTTCACAGTTATGGTCCATGGGTGACGCCTTTTCAGATTTGTTAAAATGGAGGTCGTCGCTAATCCAAGATGGCTGCCATCTAAAAATAGCATAAATTCGTAAAAAATCTTCTCATGAACTGCCAGCCGGATTTTGACGAAACTTGGTAGGAATGATCGACGTAGAATGCTCTTTCAAAGGTGTTAAAATGGTGACCCCGGGGTCAAAAATGGGCGTGGCCCGTGGGGTCAAATTTTATTTTTTACCAAATATGGTCATGTCATATATAAAATTGAAGGTATCGATGAGGCGATTGCTCTGGTGCAATATTTGTCGGAATCGGATGATTATGTCATCCATGATGGCCTCCAAAAGGTCCATTTATTCGAGATTTTGAACGTCTTTTTCTCAGGAACCACATGGCCGATGCTGGCCAAACTTCATAGTAAGTTAAGATCCTTGGGTGAAGCATTTTCAGATTTGGTAAAATGAGTCATCGCTTAATCCAAGATGACCGCCATCTAAAAATAGCACCATTTTTTTAAAACACATATGAACTCAATGTCACATTCTCCTCTGGTGTTCATGGAGTCAGGTGAGCGAATTAGGGCCATCATGGCCCTCTTGTTATTATTATTATCTAGGCAGCCAGCGAGGTGATGACTCGTAATACTGATGCTTTTGTTATAATAATTATGGTACCGTGGAACGTCTCTAAATGGGACACACAGGCAATCTCTGTATATTTGATTGTATGGGTTTCATTGCCATCTATCGCTGATGATTATGCTTGTTCCAGTTCGCAATGCACATCCTCTTGCCTTGGTGTGGTTATGTCTGATTTACAGCGGAACCTCTCTAAACCTGACACCATGGGGACAGGGTATCCGGTTTAAGGAGGTTCCACTGTATTTGCAAATCTGCTAAAAAACAAGAAAATTTCAACCAAGAATTAAATTTGCAATGGTTTAAACGGCAGTTAGTGAACATTTCATTTCTTGGGTCCATACTAATCCTATTTTAGGGGAAGGGGCCAAGTGACTTTGGTGTGGTATGGACCTGGCACCAGGTCAGGTTATTCTAATTTTAGGGCTGAATATATTTGTTCTCAATATAAATATTCCGTTCTGATTTTGGGATTTTCCCCCCATAGCAGCAAGTTAAAACTGGATCGAACCCGTTTGCCCGGCCTTACATGTCCTTAGCTGTTGATAGGCCGTTAAACACCAATAAACAAACAAACAAACATACTGAGATGAAAGTCCATTAATCTCTTATTTTGCATAGAAGTATATGTTGTTACCACTCATTTGAGACGGTTCAGATGAGTGGGCATAATTGTACTTTCATGGAGAAATGAAGAAGATAGAAAAAAGATTTGTGGAAATATACCGCAGGAAGCTGGTTAACTTAAACATATTCTCCGTTTCAGGCGGGGATGGGTTGTGGCCTAGGGGTTAGAACACCTGACTTCCAATTCGGAGGTTGTTGGTTCAAACCTCGCCGGAGGCATCAAAAAATACTTTCATAGCATTTAAATCCCACTGGTCTGTCGGATGAGACTTTAAACTGTGGTCCCGTCTCTTATGACCTTAGTTGTTGCCGGGACATTAAACCCTTTCACTTTTTCTGTTTCAGGCATTTCCCTGTATCTCTATGGGTGTTGAGGGTAAGTTGTAAACCAAATTTTCTGGATGTCGCATATGAAGACTGCCAACCAGAACTTATAGATATAGTAATTTCCAATAACCTCCGAAGGTTTAATATTGAATACACATTATTTTAAAGTCACTCTTTTTATTAGCTCACCTGAGCAAAGCTCATGTGAGCTATTGTTATGGCAAAGTGTCCGTCGTCCGTCGTCCGTCCGTCCGTGAACATTTTCAATCATCTTCTTCTCCCGAACTGCTGAGCCGATATTGGTTAAACTTCACAGAGATGATATATGAGTCATGCCATTTCAGATTTGTTAAAATGGAGGTCATCGACAATCCAAGATGGCCGCCATGGAAAAGTAGGTCAAATTCTTAAAAAATCTTCTTCTCACGAACCGCCAGGCCGATTTCGACGATACTTGGTATGAATGATCGATAGTTAGCACTGTTTCAGATTTGTTCATATGGTGGCCCGTGGGTCAAAAATGGGCGTCGCCCGAGGGGTCAAATAGGGGTCAAATTTTATTTTTTAACCGCATATAGTCATGTAATAATACAAATCGAAGGTATTGACGAGACAATCACTCTGGAACATTTTTTTGTCTAAATCATATGATTACGTCATCCAAGATGGCCACCGATAGTTCAAATGGTCATTCTTTTACTAAAGATTTCAAACGTCTTTTTCTTGTAAACTGCTTGGCCGATATTGGCCAAACTTAACTGTAATGGTCTGTGGTTGAAGCCTGTTCATTTTTGTTAAAATGGAGGTCATCACCAAATCCAAGATGGCCGCCGTTGAGAAGTAGGTCAAATTCTTAAAAAATCTTCTTCTCACGAACCGCCAGGCCGATTTCGACGATACTGGGTATGAATGATCGATAGTTAGCGCTGTTTCAGATTTGTTCATATGGTGGCCCCTGGGTGGGTCAAAAATGGGTGTCGCCCGAGGGGTCAAATAGGGGTAAATTTTATTTTTAACCGAATATAGTCATATAATATATCAAATCGAAGGTATTGACGAGACGATCACTCTGGAGAATTGTTTGTCTAAATCAGATGATTACGTCATCCAAGATGGCCACTGATAGTTCAAAACGTCATTCTTTTACTAAAGATTTCAAACGTCTTTTTCTTGTGAACTGCTTGGCCGATATTGGCCAAACTTAACTGTAATGGTCTGTGGGTGAAGCCTGTTCATTTTTGTTAAAATGGAGGTCATCACCAAATCCAAGATGGCCGCCGTTGAGAAGTAGGTCAAATTGTCAAAAAATCTTCTTCTCACGAACCTCCAGGCCGATATCGACGAAACTTGGTAAGAATTATTGATAGTTACCGCTGTTTCAGATTTGTTCATATGGCCCTGGGTCAAAAATGGGCGTGGCCCGAGGGGTCAAATAGGGGTCAAATTTTATTTTTGACCGAATATGGTCATTTTATATATCAAATCGAAGGTATAGCAGTAAATCACATGCACATTCGCAATATATGTTAGATCAGAAGGTACCAACAAATTCTGTGGAACATTTGAAGTTGTAAGTGAAGAGTCTTTGTGAAATCAAGATGACCACTATGGAGGCTTTTAGGTGAGCGATTTGGGCCTCTTGTTAAATTTCCCACCACATGGATATACAGTTGAGCACCAGTATCTCGAAGTCGAAGGGAGATCGTCCATTTAGTTGAGATAGGAGTAGGTTCGAGATAGCGATAGTGACATGGTTGAATATTTTCGCAAAAATATGAATTCATGTTACCCAATACACCACGAGTAAACAATAAAGGATTAGTGAAACAAAACAACAAAACATGTGTTGATTTTATAACTACATGTATTTTATTTTACATGTACCAATTAATTGACAAACAACATTATGAACATTACGTGCTTTGTACATTCAGTAGAAAATAGTTAATACTGTACATGTAGGCCTACTCACCAACAAAGAAGTAAAATTGTATTTACATGAATGAGTAACATTATAATACTAGCAACAGAATTGTACATGTTTTAAACAAAACAAAGTTTACACCGTCACTCGAAGTCGGGTTTTAATCACTAACAACTAATGACATTACAAGGTTGCGTCACGACTCAGTGAATTGCTTAAATGACCAGCGTGATAAGCTTAATGAATCGTGTTAAACATTCAAATAAATACAGGTGGACCAATTAAGCAAACAACTTGAGGTAGGTGTGAATTTATTTTGTTTGATAATATGTTTGGAAAATTAGTGTCAACCAAAATCGATCTTGGCAGCCAGGCAGGCACTTAAGCGACTTATCCAAGCTATCATGTTATCGAGATAGCAAGATTTTTAACATATTTCTATATGGAGGGGACAGAATGAACAGTCGAGATAGAGAACATATACGAGAAGGGGCATGTTCGAGATTGCCGAGGAAATTTATATTAAACATATAAGGCTATAATTCGGGACTTTAGTGAATCATCGTGATAGCGGATATCATCGAGATATTCAAGATACTGGGGCTCGTCTGTATATAGTTATACATAGATATATTCTGCAAAAACCAGGAACACACTTTTCCGACGTTCAGCACAAGGCATTTATCAAGGAATTAGTTTCTACTAAACGCTAAGTGGCATCCATTTTAGATTTCACAAGGCCTTTATCAAGGAATTAGTTTCTACTAAACACTATAAGTGGCATCCATGTGTGATTTCACAAATCTAAAATGGATGCCAATTAGTGTTTAGTAGAAACTAATTCCTTAAAATGGATGCCACTTAGCATTTAGTAGAAAGTAATTCCTTGATTTGCAGACTTGTTCAACATATCGTATTATTGAGAAACGCTTACTACATAGATATAGTTTTTGTATTTTCGTGCGTGCGTGCGTACGTCTGTCTGTCCATAAGGGACATGCGAGACAGAGACAGTATGCCACACATCCATGTTGCCCTTAATATGACCTTTTGACCTTCACAACTTTGAACTTTTTCCCACTTTAAGTTCACCGTAGTTTCTCAAATCTGTCATAACTTCTAGATTATTTGAAGGATTACTTAACTATTTCAACACAGCATACAGTGTACAAATGCCACACATCATGCTGCCCTTAATATGACATTGACCTTTTGACCTTGACAACTTTTAACTTTTTCACATACATGTATTAAAAAGTTTGCCGGAATTTCTCAATTCTGTCATAACTTCTATATCCCTTGATGGATTACGTTAATCGTTCAATACATCATGCTTGTGAACAAATGCCACTCATCCATGCTGCCCTTAATATGACCTTCAACATTTTACGTTCACAACTGTGCTTATGAATACTTATCACTATTGGTTAGTTAACTTTGCCACAGTTTCTCCAATTTGCCACTGGGGGCATTTGTGTGCCGACAGGCCACATTTTCTCGTGTTTTTTTTTTTCATTAATAAACTATTTAACAATATATATAAAAAAGAAATAATTATTTTTCCTTTTCAGGTCACCCATTGGCTCATATCTGTTCTGTAAGCCGATACAAATTGACTGTTAAATGCTCTGTTACCAAATGTTTGGCACACATTTTATTCACATGTTACAGTGCAGTCTGCATTTTTGTTCCACCGTAGACAACACTTGCAAACTCAACGCGAATGCAACGGTTTGCTGTAGCGTTGTATACGTTGTTTAAACGTATAATACGGTTCGTACACGTGTAATACACATTGTCAAACCGTTTAGTTTAAAAGCATTGTATACGTTGTTTAAACGTATAATACGGTTCGTACACGTGTAATACACATTGTCAAACCGTTTAGTTTAAAAAGCATTATATACGTTGTTTAGACGTATAATACGGTTTGTACATGTGTAATACACATTGTCAAACCGTTTAGTTTTAAAGCGTGTAATACGTTTAGCTTCAAGGCGTATAACACGCTTTGGCGTATACATATGTAGCGAGGTGAAAGCATTGAAACGTGTACAACGCTTTACCTGGAAGCGTGTAGCTATATGAAAGCGTTGAAACGTGTACAACGGTTACACGTTTTAACGCGAATACCTGTTCGGCCCCGATCGCTTCGAGGCGGCCTTGTTTCGTCCCTTTTAAAATATCTACGCATTCTACGCGATACACGGTTGGCATACCAAAACGTGTAATGCGTTGAAACCCGTGGAAACGTGTTATACGTATAACACGGTTTCATCTGTACGGTGCTGTGTACATGTAGAAGCGTGTAACCGTTCGTCAAAGAAAGCGTTAAACCGTTTAAACGTTTTACCTTAGCGTTGTATACGTTTACAACCGTTGTACACGGATTACACGCTTTTGAAACTCTGCGTTGTTTACAACCGTTGTACACGGATTACACGCTTTTGAAACTCTGCGTTGTTTACAACCGTTGTATACGTTTACAACCATTGTACACGGATTACACGCTTTTGAAACTCAATGCGTTGTTTACAACCGTTGTATACGTTTACAACCGTTGTACAGGGATTACACGCTTTTGAAACTCAATGCGTTGAACACGGTTTGTTCGACTTTGTTCGAAAACGTATTACACGTAGACGACACATGGTTTGAAACGCAACTAACGGATACACAACGCACACCACTTTGTACACGTATAAATGCGGAAAAGTTTGACAGAAACGACTGTAGTGCCCAATTTAATAACATTTACACTGACAGCCACCGTTGGACAATCTTGAGTGGATGTGTTCACATGTAATGATCTTTACATGTAGATGCAAACATTAACGTTAGCTAACCACGTCAATGAGTGAAGCAAATAAATAACAAAAAAATTGTACAACATTTTTATCGTAAGAAGTGAAACGGGCCCCTGGACTAAGCTGGGGCCCCACATACCAGGTTATAATAATATAGGGAGACAGATAGTTTTGTATATTCTGTAGATATGACATTTTCTGGCAAAATACACATTCATTCACCATACCAAACGTATTGATTGGCATTATTATACATTGTATATCAGACATAAATTCCCACATTGATATCAGGGGCGATAACCGTGTTTCCTTAAGATGTTCAACATACATTGCTATTTATTCTCTGTATTTATTTTTTGATGTGCAATGATTTTACTTTGTAATCTGTCGAAAATATTATTTTTTTCAGGTGACACATTCAATTAGTATAAATAATTAAAAAATGTCATTACTCATTTGCATATGAAAATAGCCTGATACCACCATGCGGTACTATCAGTAAAATAAATATTACTAAATGATTACTCATGTAAGATCCTCACTTTATTACTGTAATAAATACTGTAATAAATACACTTATTGTTGTAATAAATACAATTATTCAGGGTTCGACACTAACTGTTTTTCTTAGAGGTCCAGCAGGAATCCCTACATTTGAAAAGTGGGATCCCGCCTCAGAGTTAGGGATCCCGCCTAAATTATATAAAATAAAAACATTTTTGTTTCAGTACTTGTTTATTTTTCTTATTTTGTTTTTACAATAATTGTTCCAGCATGTCATATGCCTTGCTGCACATCATGTCGTCTCCTGGCACCTCATCAGGGATCTGTTCCTGACCCTCCAGCTTCTCTGCCATAGCAAAAACATCCTCGGGCTCAAACACCATCTGAAATAGATGGACAGTTCACACCTTAGTTTAATGCTTGCTTTTAGATCCATATGTTTATGCTGTTTTATTTTCAATTATCAGGCACAAGGGCAATATTTTCACAGGTTGCCGGTTCAACTTTTTGAGGTTAGAGTCTGGTCCTGTAGTTACAAAGTGAGGTTAGAGTCTGGTCCTATAGTTACAAAGTAGGCTAGCTGTTCCATAATTCAACCCTGAACAGCCAGCTTACAAACTGCACTGTAGCAGTTTTATATGTGATGATGTCTTAGCCTTAGGCAAACCTTAACGTTTCCCCTCCCATGACCCAGGCCTTCTAGGTGTGGGTAGGTAGCCTGGGTAGCCTTTTTTTCTAACATCGATAGCATTGTTTTTGTGGAAGATAGCTGACATCTTGCAATGATACATTATTTTATTTTTAGCCTTAATAATATTACCTTTGAGTTTCTCTCATCACTAAAAAATAGCCGCCTTGGTCGGTCGCCACTGGTGTTCCAGTGATGGATGGCAGCCTCCGGGTCATAGTCTACCACCGCTGGCACTTCGCGATTTTTTTTTCCGGCGGTGGAGATGCGTTTTCATTACAATTACAATGACTTTGAAATTTAATCTCATCCAAAACAAACACGCGCTTTACGGTAACACATCTTAATAAGCATCTATAGATTGTGAGCATACTTCAGAATGCTTCTATTTTCTACGTTATGTTCGCAAAGATACTTCAGAATGCTTCTATTGTCTACGTTATGTTCGCAAAGAAACGCTAGGTGGCGCTCAGTACACTACTTGAAATCGAATCGGCGATCGATCAAATCGTACGTACATTGACGCGCACTCGCGTCAAATCGGCCCTAATGTGAATTTAACGACGAGATGGGCGATTTTTCATTTTTTTTAACAAATCCTGAACAAAAAAATAGGAGGCCCGGCGGAATCCCCAGCTTTTAGAAGTTGGGATTCCTCCTGAAAATCTGGGATCCTCGGGATCCCGGGACACCGTTAATGTCGAACCCTGTTATTACTGTAATACATGTCTTTATTACTGCCAAAAAATATGTCTGTTGCTGTAATAAATACATTTGCTACTGTAATAAATGTATATTGCTGTAATAAATGCATTTATTACTGTAATAAATATGTTTTCAGGATCACACGAATCTGTGAGTGCTAAAGTGGCGCTGAAAACCACTCGACAATGGTTACAGGATAACCATTCACATGTAAGTGTAACATATATGAAACACGCCATGCGATTTTGTACCTAAGGACATGTGCAATTTTTCATAAAATTTATTTACACAATCTGTGACATTTTCTGTAAATGATGTCGAAAGATGACGAAATTTCAACTTTCGACGTCATTTACGTAAATTTTGTAACTCATTGTCGCGCCTGCTTTAGCAGAGGCGCGACTATAGTCGGCGCTTTTTCCGTCGTCCGCGTCGTCCGCGTCGTCCGTTTTTTTTGTAAGGCAAATGTGTTAAAAGTTATTGTTTTTTCATAATATCTCTTTAACCCCTTGCCAGACATTGATAATATTTCACATCAATGTTTGTCTAGGGATGATGCTTCATTATGCACACCCCCACATCCAAATTTTGAAGGTCAAGGTCATTAATTTACTTGTAATGTTCACCTGTTTTGTAACAGAAATGTGTTAAACTTATTGTTTTTTCACAATATCTCTTTAACCCCTTGCCAGACTTTGATAATATTTCACATCAATGTTTGTCTAGGGATGATGTTTCATTACGCACACCCCCACATCCAAATTCTCAAGGTCAAGGTCATTTATTTACTTGTAATGTTCACCAGTTTTGTAACAGAAATGCGTTAAAGTTATTGTTTTTTCACAATATCTCTTTAACCCATTGCCAGACTTTGATAATATTTCACATCAATGTTTGTCTAGGGATGATGCTTCATTACGCACACACCCACATCCAAATTCTCAAGGTCATTTATTTAATTGTAATGTTCACGGTCAAATGCCTCGGCAGGCGCGACACCGCTTCCGTGGCGGAATTCTTGTTTTCATGAAAAATGGCACATGTTCAAAATGGTACAAAATGGCATGACGTGTGTCATATGTGGCGCTCACTGGAGAAATGGGCCTTATGGGGTTTGCGAGTCCTGTGTAGTTCCTGATCAAGTTGTTGCGTCCCTAATGACCTTAGCTGTTGCTGGGACGTTAAAACTTGTGCACTTTCACTTTTGATCAAATAGCACACTCCTGTAGCCTGATAACGATCTGTGTTGCTTGTTAGAAGCCTGGCGTGTTTTTAGCTCGCCTGCACGAAGTGCAGAAGAGCTTATGGCATACACCCGGCGTCATCGGCGTCGTCGGCGTCGTCGGCGTCGTCGGCGTCGTCGGCGTCCACAAACTTGAAGTTGATGACCCTCAGATGACCCTCTATCATGTTGTAGCAAATTCATGACTCCCACCCGGCCCGTACCCCAAGGTCAAGGTCACAAACTTGGCACATTCATCAACTTAACGTTGGGTAAATGTCTTATAACTTCTGTTTCCTTTCATGGAACACCTTGTTATTTCATACATGCATTCCTCAGATGACCCTCTATCATGCTGTAGCAAATCTATGCCCCAACCCTTACCCCAGGGTCAAGGTCACAAACTTAGCACATTCATAAACTTAATGTTGGGGTAAATGTCTTATAACAGCTGCATTCCTCAGATGACCTTGTATCATGCTGTATCAAATCCACAACTCACCACCCAACCCTTACCCCAAGGTCAAGGTCACAAACCTAGCACATTCATAAACTTAACGTTGGGGTAAATGTTGTGTAACTTCTGTTTATTTACATGGAATACCTTCATATTTTTCACACATGGGTGGTGGTGGGGTGAATGAGACGGTGTAAATTAACGGTATGGGTTCCTCCTTATATGAATCACGATTTGCCTGGTTTGGCCCTCATGTACGTTTTTATCTTTGGCTCTTTAGTTACCTGGGAGTCGAATTGGGTTATTTCCCATTATAAAAGTAGTAAGATTATTACTAATCCTACTGCTTTTGGGAGGGGCCAAGTGATTCTGGTGTGGCGAGGACCTGGCATCAGATCAGGATTATTCTGATTTCAGGGCTGAATATATAGTTTTGTTATTGTAAATGTTCAGTTCTGATTTTGGGATTTTCCCCCCATTTGTACATGTACTTGAACATGTGCATGTACTTGTACAGGTAATATATAGGATTTAGTACTAAACCCATTGACCCGGCCTTAAATGACCTTAGCTGTTGATAGGCTGTTAAACCCCAACAAACAAACAAACAAACACAAATGCATTCATCTGATGATACTCTATCGTACTATAGCAAATCCATGACCCAGCTCCCACCCCTTTCCCAAGTTCAAGGTCACAATCTTAGCACATTCATAAACTTAACGTTGGGGTGAATGTCTTATAACATTTGTTTCCTTTCATGGAACGCCTTGGTATTTCATACATGCCTTCATTTGATGATTCTCTATTGTGCTATAGCAAATCCATGACCCACCTCTTACCCCAAGGTCAAGGTCACAAACTTAGCACATTCATAAACTTAACATTGGGGTAAATGTCTTGTAACATCTGTTTCCTTTCTTGGAACACCTTGATATTTCCTACATGCGTTCATCTAATGATACCCTATCGTGCTATCGCAAATCCATGACCCACCGCCCACCCCTTACCCCAAGGTCACAAACTTAGCACATTCATAAACTTAACGTTGGTGTAAATGTCTTATAACATGTTTCCTTTCATGGAACGCCTTGATATTACACACATGCATTCCTCAGATGACACTCTATCATGCTGTAGCAGATCCACAACCCACCACCCAACCCTTACCCTAAGGTCAAGGTCAGAAACTTAGCATGTTCATAAAGTTTACGTTGGGGTAAATGTTGTTTAACTTCTGTATCTTTACAGGGAACGCTTTGATATTTCATTATCCCCCACCACTCCCCCCCCCCCCACCCAGATCCCCCCCCCTCCCAAGATCAACATCAGAATCTCTTAACGTTGGAGTAAATGTCTTTTTATAACTTCTGTTTTTTACAGGGAACGCCTTGATATTTCATACATGCATTCTCTAATTGCTCTAATGGTCCTCTACCGCCCTGTGCCAAATCCACGTTCGTCCTGCCCCCGCCGAGCCCAGGGTCAAGGTCACATACTTGGTGCTTCAAAAACTTTAACGCTCGGGTAAATATCTTATAATTTCTGTTTGCTTTCACTGATCAGCTTCATATTTCATATACGCATTGGTCTAATGGTCCTCTACTGTCCTGTGCCAAATCCACGTTCGTCCTTCCCCTGCCAAGCCCAGGGTCAAGGTCACATACTTGGTGCTTCAAAAACTTTAACGCTCAGGTAAATATCTTATAATTTTTCTTTCCATTCACGGATCAACTTCATATTTCATATATGCGTTGCTCTAATGGTCCTCTACCGCCCTGTGCCAAATCCACGTTCGTCCTGCCCCTGCCAAGCCCAGGGTTAACATCACATACTTAGTGCTTCAAAAACTTTAACGCTCAGGTAAATATTTTATAATTTCTGTTTTCTTTCACGATCAGCTTCATATTTCATATATGCATTGCTCTAATGGTCCTCTACCGCCCTGTGCCAAATCCACGTTTGTCCTGCCCCCGCCAAGCCCAGGGTCAAGGTCACATACTTGGTGCTTCAAAAACTTTAACTCTCAGGTAAAAGAAAATTTTGACTTGGAATTTGGCCTCATTTATTATCAAAGCGATATGTGGTACATCCGTGTTCTATGAACACATTTTCTAGTTTATTAAACTTCACACATGCATAGATGACGACCCAAAGGTGTGTCGCTCGTAAGAATGACAACTCTTGCATCGTTAATTTCTTTGTTATCTCCCTTTGTTGTTTCGTGCACTGATTTCGTGTCTGGAGCATAACTCAAACACCCTTTGGAATATTTTCATGAAACTTCACACATGCATAGACCACAACCATAAAGGTGTGTCACGCAAGAATGACTACTCTTGCATCACTAATTTTTTAGTTATCTCCCTTTGTTTTTTCCGTCACTGATTTTGTCACCGGAGCATAACTCGAACACCCTTTTTTCAAACTACTTGTGTAACTGGGGAGGGGGATACACATGCGCTTGTCGACAAGCGTCCATTTCTAGTTAGCCAGGTTTTTTTAAAAAAAATCCAGGCTATTGGATTGGCGAAAGCCGGCGGGCGGCGGGTGGCGGGCGGGCGGGCGGCGTCCACAATCAATGTTAAGTTTTCGTGTTTGAGTCCATTTCTTTGTTACTGTACCACCTAGGGCCACCAAACTTTCACAGCTTCATAATCAAGGGGTGCCCACCACGTATCACTATCCAACATGTTACTTTTTTTTTTAAATTGACCCATTTTTTCCGCGCAGTCGACTTAGCCATTTTCAATGTTAAGTTTTCGCGTTTTCAATGTTAAGTTTTCGTGTTTAAGTCCATTTCTTTGGTACTGTACCACCTAGGACCACCAAACTGTCACAGCTTCATAATTAAGGGGTGCCCACCACATATCACTATCCAACATGTTACTTTTTTTTTAACTTGACCCATTTTTTCCGCGCAGTCAACTTAGCCATTTTCAATGTTAAGTTTTCGCGTTTTCAATGTTAAGTTTTCGTGTTTAAGTCCATTTCTTTGGTACTGTACCACCTAGGACCACCAAACTTTCACACCTTCAGAACCAAGGGGTGCCTACCACATACAACTATCCAACATGTGACCATTTTTTTACCTTCACCTATTATTTCTACGTAATTGACTTAGCCATTTTCAACGTTAACTTTTTAACATACGTCTGGTTAAATTTTTTGGTTAAAACTTTTTTGTTATACTATATCTCTGCAACTGCTTCGCCCATTACCTTGAAACTTCACATGGGTGTTTATCATCGTCCATATTTTCATTCTAACCCAAAACCGTGCGGCCCCTGAGCGCAATGTCAAGGTCAAATTACTTTGAATTTATTTGTTAAAGTTTTTTTGTGTACTATATCTCTGCAACTGCTTCACCCATTACCTTCATACTTCACATGGGTGTTTATCATCATTGTCGCACCCGCTTGCGGAAAGCGCGATATCGTCGGCATTTTCGCATACGTCCGTCCGTCCGTCCGTGTGTCCGGTTAAAGTTTTTTCGTTAAAGTTTTTGCCTTTATCTACTATATCTATTTTTTTTGGTGTCCATGCCTCGCCCCAAGGCGCGACATGCAGGCCACGGCCATCTAGTCTACAAAAAGTGGGTATAATTATGTTATCCAAGTGTCCATGCTTGGAAAAAACCTGGCCTTCGTGGCTTTGCCTCGTTTCTTGTTTTTGTTTGCTTTCACGGATCAGCTTCATATTTCATATATGCATTGCTCTAATGGTCCTCTACTGTCCTGTGCCAAATCCACGTTCGTCCTGCCCCCGCCAAGCGCAGGGTCAAGGTCACATACTTAGTGCTTCAAAAACTTTAACGCTCAGGTAAATATCTTATAATTTCTGTTTTCTTTTACGGATCAGCTTCATACTTCATATACACATTGCTCTAATGGTCTTCTACTGCCCTGTGCCAAATCCACGTTCGTCCTGCCCCCGCCGAGCCCAGGGTCAAGGTCACATACTTGATGCCTCAAAAACTTTAACGCTCGGGTAAATATCTTATAATTTCTGTTTGCTTTCACGGATCAGCTTCATTCTTCATATACGCATTGCTCTAATGGTCCTCTACCGCCCTGTGCCAAATCCACGTTCGTCCTGCCCCCGCCAAGCCCAGGGTCAAGGTCACATACTTGGTGCTTCAAAAACTTTAACGCTCAGTAAAGTTTGACTTGGAATTTGGCCTCATTTATTATCAAAGCGATATGTGGGGCATCCGTGTTCTATGAACACATTTTCTAGTTTAACATCTGTTTCCTTTCATGGAACACCTGGATATTTCATACATGTATTCCTCAGATGACCCTCTATCATGCTGTAGCAAATCCACAACCCACCACCCAACCCTTACCCAAAGGTCAAGGTCACAAACTTGGCATGTTCATAAACTTAACGTTGGGGTAAATGTTGTGTAACTTCTGTTCGTTACAGGGGGGAACACTTTGATATTTCATACATGCATTCATCTGATGATCCTCTATTGTGCTACAGCAAATCCATGACCCCCCACCCCTTTCCCCAAGATCAACATCGTAAACTTGACTGACATACGTCTTTGACATTTTGTATGTGACAGTTGAATCTGGTTATACCCCTTATCAGAGTATTACGATATTCGTAATCCTATTTTAGGGGAAGGGGCCGAGTGACTTCGGTGTGGTATGGACCTGGCACCAGGTCAGGTTATTCTAATTTCAGGGCTGAATATATTTGTTCTCGATGTAAATATTCCGTTCTGATTTTGGGATTTTCCCCCCAATGCAGCATGTTAAAATGGGATCGAAACCCGTTTGCCCGGCCTTACATGACCTTAGCTGTTGATAGGCCGTTAAACACTAATAAACAAACAAACAAACATAAAGTTGACGTTGGAGTAAATGTCTTTTTGTCGCAACTATAGTCGGCGCTTTTTCCGTCGTCGTCTGCGTCGTCCAGTTTTTTTTGTAAGGCAAATGTTAAAGTTATTGTCAAATGCCTCGGCAGGCGCGATACCGCTTCCGTTTCGGAATTCTTGTTATAACTTCTGTTTCTTTACAGGGAACGCCTTGATATTTCATACATGCATTCATCTGATGATACTCTATCGTGCTATAGCAAATCCATGACCCACCGCCCACCCCTTACCCCAGGGTCAAGGTCATAAACTTAGCCCATTCATAAACTTAACGTTGGGGTAAATGTCTTATAACATCTGTTTCCTTTCTTGGAACGCCTTGATATTTCATACATGCTTTCCTCAGATGACCCTCTATCATGCTGTAGCAAATCTACAACCCACCACCCAACCCTTACCCCAAGGTCAAGGTCACAAACTTAAATAACATCTGTTTCCTTTCATGGAACGCATTGATATTTCATACATGCATTCATCTTAATATACTATATTATGCTATAGAAAACCCACAACCCACCTTGCACCACTGACCCCAATGTCAAGGTCCACCGCACGCCCCTTAACCCAAGGTCAAGTTATATAATATTCATGTTTTTTTATGCAACTGTGCCAAGTTTGAGTGAAAGCTGCCAACAGGTGAGCTTCATTGTCTTCTGACAACTCTTGTTCATTGATGGAATGGCGAACAGTGTAGTCTGTTCAGGATCTACACTGGTCGCAAAATTCATGGGCCCAATTTCTCTAGTCAGAATTACAAATCAGATAACATTCATGCATTGACTAAATACACGCCGATAACAAATTATCATATCTTGCATTGAGTATAGACTGTTTCACATTTTGCTACCGACAAACTTTTGGCTATTAAATACATTAAATCTAGAAAATATTTACATGTATGTACTTTTAAAGTTAACATGGGCGAAAATGAGATGGAGGAGCTGGAGGAGGAGTCAAAAAAGACGGAAAAAAATGGAAATTGACTCCTAAACCTGGATAGATAGCTTTGAAAATCTGTCCTCAAATTCCAAAATTATAAAAAAAATCTATTTTAGCCCCCATGTTAAATTCCCATATAAATTTTTTCGCAATAAAATATTTGATGGAATTCCATCGAATACTTTTTTTGGGGAGGGTGACTTTTTTGTTATTGACGAAAAAGTACATGTACTTTCATTTAAATATTTTTTTAGATTTAATGTGTTTAATTGCCAATAGTTTGTCGGCAGCAAAACGTAGAATAGATAGTAGGGGCATTGAACTTCAATACTGAATGTTGCGAGTTCAATCCTCACCCTAGGCATGAAAAATACTTACATAGTATTTCCATCCCACTGGTCTGTCGGATGGGACTTTAAACTGTGGCCCTGTCTCTAATATGACTGTAGCTGTTGCTGGGACGTTAAACCCATTCACCTTTTCTTGTCGCGCCTGCTTGCGGACAGCACGATATCGTCGGCATATTGGCGTATGTCTGTACATGTGTCCCGTTAAGGTTTTAGTTAAAAGGTTTTGTTTAAAGTTTTTCAGTATACTATTAAAGCCTGAGCGGGCGTGACATGCGGGCCGCGGCCATCTAGTACTTGGTCATCACCTCGCATAAAATGTGGCCTGATAAATAGAATACCAAGCTAATGTATTTCGATATTAATTTTACCAGGCTGGTAAACATCATTAAATAAAAAAATATATTCTCCATTTCAGGTGGACAAGATAGTGTTTTGTGTCTTTGATGAACGAAACTGGCAGGCATTCCAAAAAGTAATGCCGACCATTTTTCCAGTCCGAGCCTCAAGTGCCCCGAAACGTAAGGCCATAGAAAGCTAACCCTTTAAACCTACATAACTGGAATGAAATTTGATATGTTAATTTTCCGACCAATCCTATTGCCACAAAATGTTTTTCAGACTAAAAAAACTAAAAATTACTGCAAATTACTTGCAAAAAGTGCAGATCCTGGTGAGAGGGCTCATTATCTGGATCTACACTATTTGCAAACACTGCTATAGAGGTCTGGAGTTTTGAAAGGGTTAATTACAGTGGATCCGGACGATGTATGTTGAATGGATGTGATTAATCAAGCAAGCAACCAATCAATCAAGCAAGTAGTAGGAAGGGAGTCAAAATGATACCACCTACGGTGATATCATTTATAACCCTCTATTCTACCCCCACCACCCCCGAAAAAACAAAAATTGGTTAACGAGGAAATTGTCTCCCGACAGCAAATTTATGTATTTTTGAGAAAAGTCGAAATCATTTCAATGCGTCCGCGCGCGATAGTTTATATTCCAACACCCCATTTTTCTCCTCCAATATAGCTAATTGATTTCGTAGATCAGCAACTAATTCTACCAGCTCTAGTCTACCACGTTCACCTTTAGCCACAGGGCAGCATAGTTGCTTATGTCTACAAAGAGTTTGGGCACTAACGAATTTACAAGGGCATCTGGGGCATTGAAATTGTGGGGGGACACAAGGAATTTTTCTACGTCTCGCTAGATGCCTTCGTAGATAGTCTTTACGCGTAAACGTCTTACAACAAGTCTCACACTCCATTATATATGTATATGTATATGTTTATATTCAATTGGTCGTGAAAAAAAACATAATGTTTTCACGACCAATTGAACAGATAAATTTCATAGGTTATACAAAAGTATATTACAGAAAATATGATAACGCCAGAAATCGAAAGTTTGAGAAGAGAAGCCGAATCTCTAGGGATTACTTATAGTGAACGGTTGAGAGTTAGGGGGTTGACAAATCTGATAAACGCCACAAAGAATGAGGCGTTTATGAAGCGGTTTACCCGCGCCCACAAACAAGGAGCCTTTAAAGACCTCTCACTAGCAGAGGAAGTTGGTAACAGAATTCAAAAAGAAAGTATTGCGGGGTTAAGGGCTAGTGTAATAAAACCTTCAAGCACCAATAATTTGTCCCAAATTAAACGCACAGGTGACCCAATAACAAATAATAAGAAAAAATCTATCGTTCGCACGATAGTGGAAAAAGGTGAAGAAATATTGGGGGCTCATGATGAAACGTTGGAAAAGGTAGAAAATGGAAGACGGGTAGTTACATTATCCTTTCGTAAAAACATTGACATCAACGAGTCCGAACGCATGTCCGATAAACTCGCTCCGTATCTAACAACAAATTTTTATTTGAGATATTCATATTCTTACAAGCTAGAACATTATGGAGGAAACTAAAAACAAAGGAAAAACCTATAACTCTAATATTTCACAAAAATCTGGTGGTAGCGAACCACTATCATCAATGAAAACCGTTAAAAAATGGCTGTCAGATAAGGAGCAAACACGAATAATGTCTGATAAAATAGACCATACCAAAATCAAACAAAGTGGAAGTTTGTAAGATGGGTAGAGGTTTTTGTAAAAGATTAATACAGGGCAATAGGGGAATAGATTTGGGACTACAATCCAAAGAAGCAGCGGGAGGAGAACTTCCAGAATGGTTGAAGAATAAAAAAGGTATGTATTCTTTAGATAAGTATAATGACGACCTTTGTCTGTTCAGATGTTTAGCGATGCACACAACAGGTAAAAGACCTGACAGAAGCACAGAAAAAGCGAAAGAACTTAGTAAGCAATATTTCGGTAGTAATGTTGTTTCACCAATTCCTTTTTCAGATCTAAAAAAGGTTGAAGAGTTTTTTAAAATCGGTATAGAAGTATATCAACCGACACAAGGTGGTGTTTGGTGGTTAAAAAAGGTACCAGCGCACTATGATGCACTAGGTAATAAACCAATGACAATAGGACTGTTTAATAATCACGCATTTCTGATAAAAAACCTTAAAAACCTATCTAAAATTTACGCCTGCGATAATTGCAAACAGAATTTCACGAAAGCGAGTAATAATAAACAAAGACACCGGAAGCAACATGTATGAAAGGTGAGACAAAAGTAATATGTGATGGTCATTATTTAGAGCGCCCGCGTTCGTCGTTCGAGAAAGCGTTTTACCCAAAAAGTTCTAACAGTTATGGGGCGATCGATTGGATGTACTCTGTGGAAAAGCAGGAGGGAATTCACATTCACCACGAACAGTGTGGACACGGGGGTGAAAGATGGATTTTAGGAGCTCCAGTAGATGGATACTGCCAAGAAAACAATACCGTATATCAATATCACGGCTGTTACTGGCACGAGTGCGAGATTCATGCAAAGCATAGACGAAAAGAACGCGCATCCACTATGAGAAGAGATACATTTATTAGAAGAAGCAAAGAATTCAACCTAGTAGTTATGTGGGAATGTGAATTTCAAAGAACGGGTAAATACATAAAGATCGGTTGTGACATTACTCTTTATCCATATCAGATAGTATATGATTTTGAGGCGTATTTCAACCCAGAATTTAAAACACTAGGTAATAGTTTAGAGTACGAAGCTGAGCACGTTCCGGTAAGTGTTAGTATAGGAGATAATTTCTCAGGAACAGTAACTCATATTTGTGATAAAGATCCTGCAAAACTTATAGAAAAATTCGTAGAAGATTTGAAAGTCAGGGGAAAAGCTACAAGAGAAGAAGTGTGGTTAAGATATGGGTTTAATACAGAACATTTACATAAAAAGAAAGTAATGGTCGGAAAACGGGCAAACGCGACAATATTTCTATTTACTCCGGAGTTTAGATTTCTTAATGTAATACTTTACCTAGGACCGGGTGTAAGTTACGATAGTTGGATAAAAGCCTACGACTGCAAAGGACAGAAATCTTTCTTTCCTTACGAGTGGTTCGATTCTCCAGACAAACTTGATTACCCAGGACTGCCTGATATAGAGAATTGGTATTCCAAACTATCGGGGAAAATGTTACTAGATGAAACAGAATTAAGTAAATGTCGTAGAATTTTCAAAGAAAAGAATATGAAAACTTTCAGAGATTGGTTGAAATATTATAACGATTTAGATGTAGCACCGTTCCTAGAAGCGGTGGAAAAAATGTGTGAATTTTATAAACACAGAGGTGTGGATATTTTCAAAGATGCGGTAACACTACCTGGAGTAGCTATACAATATTTATTGAGAGGAACCATTAAAGAACAAAAATCTATAAAGGTGGTTATACCGGAGGATGCTCTATATGCACCAAAAGAAGAAACATACGAAATGATGAAAGACGCTCTAGTCGGGGGTCCATCAATCATATTTACACGCTATGCAGAAGCCGGTGTTTCAAATATTAGATCTAATTCCACAGGAATTAACAAACCTTGCAAGGCTATTTTGGGGTATGATGCAAACGCGTTATATTTATCTACATTAAATAAAGATATGCCGTGTGGGAGAGAAACTATACACCATATAGATACCCCACATAATCCTAAATTTATTAAAAAGTTTTGTAAAAGAATTTTATCTGGAGACTGGTTTGGGTTTGCGGAGGTGGATATAGAAGTTCCACACAACTTAAAAGATAAGTTTTCTGAAATGTCCCCAATATTTATAAACAGAGAAGTAGGTGTTGATGAGGTTCCAGAACACAGGATAAAATATTTGGAAGATACTGGAAGAACTAGAGGAACTGGAAAAAAATTGGTGGGATCTATGTCGGCCACCAAAGTACTGCTGTACGCGCCACTATTAAAATGGTATTTAAAACACGGCCTAGAAATAACGGGAGTTCATTGTGTTATAGATTATATTAGTGGAAAACCCTTTGAATGGTTCGCAAAAGAAGTTACAGCCGCAAGACGAACAGGCGATGTAGAACCAAATAAGAAACCAGTAGCCGACATAATGAAATTATTAGGAAACTCGTGTTGTGGAAAAATGATAGAGGCAACAGAGAGACATTTAAATACGACATATACACAAAACGAAACCTGTGTTGACAAAGCGTTAAGATCTGCATTCTTTGACGATTTGGAGAGATAGGAGATGCGTACTAAATATCTTCCCGAAAACCCTGGTGTGCAGTAAAGAGCCCCTTCCACTGTGGAATAGCGGTTTATCAACTAGCTAAATTGAGAATGTTGGAATTTTATTACGAATTTCTCGACAAATACGTAAAAAGAGAAGACTTTGAATTAATACAGATGGACACGGATAGTATGTATATAGGAGTTAGTGGAAAAACGATAGAGGAATTGATTAGACCCAACTTACTAGACAAGTTTGAAAAAGAAAAAAATAAATGGTTGGCTTGGGATAAATGGAGCGAAAGAGAGCCAGGACTTTTCAAAATGGAATTTAGCGGAGATAGGGCGATAGCTTTATCTAGTAAGTGTTATTTCGTAGAAAAATTTAATTCCACTAAAATTAATAAAAACTCTGCGAAAGGAATGTCGAAGAGAACTAACAATTTAAATTGGGATAGATATAAACGAGTACTAATCGAAACTACAGAAGATGGAAAACACATTATAGATGTAGCACAAAATAGAGGATTTAAAATGAAAGACGGCGTTATGAAAACGTACTGTCAGTAAAAATTAGGACTCTCGGCGTACTACGATAAAAGACGCGTGTTACCAGACGGAATACATACAGAACCTCTTTAATAATTTTCTTAAAATTAATTATCAATCTAAAGACTATGACGATCCGGGGGTAGCTGGGTGTCAGAAGGTACCATAAGAAGTTCTTTGCGAACAAAACCGCGAAATGGACCATCAGCCAAATAATAGAGCACAGGCTCATCGGGTTTGGTAATAGATCGATCTAGATGATATACATTCAGAGACCACACGGGATCAGTTGCGCGGCGGCGGCCACCCTCGAGCTCTCCCGGTTGATAGAGGTACCGGACGTCAACATCCGATGGAAGCCGTTGCTCCTGTAAACCAACGGGTCGCCCGCGCGAGACGGCAGAGGGCTTGCTCGTCACCTTTTTAGACTTGATGGCATCTACGGGCTTCTTACCTATCAATCTGGTCACCTCTCCGTTCAGTGCGGAGACCACGGCGGGCAGTCTGGCCACCCACTCGGTCGATCGCGAATGAGGATCTACAAGTTCTTTGGCATATTGGTGTCCGAACAGCCTCTCAGCCAGGGTTCGATTGAACCGCTCCACGATCCCCTGGTCCCGGTGGATGTTGACGAGGCCGCGTCTGATAGAAACTTCGTGCTTAGACAATAGATGAGAGACCGCGCCCATGAACTCGCGGCCGGGATCGACCTGGAGAAGATTCGGCCATTTGAGAGGACTCCTTATATATTCGGGAAAGAGCCTCGGACACCTCCTTAGACTCTTTAGTGGCCAATGGCTCAGCCCCCTTATAACGACTCGCTACGTCAACGATTGTCAGCGCGTACTTATACGTCTTGCGACCGACGCGATCGTGAGGGAGAAACAGGAGGACCACTTGGTGAACTTGGTTCGGCACAGGCACGTCGAATTTCGGGCGCGGAATATTGTGAGGCGCGGGTAAATAGATCTGCCACATGGCCTGCTTCTTGAGCCATTCCTTGACAGCGTTTTCTGAAACCTTGGTCGCCGCCGCGAGGTTCTTGAAGGCCGCGAGTCCCTTCCAGTAGCCGAGGGGGCTGTAGTACGTGTTCGCCAGCTTGTGAACCGAGGGTTTGGTATCAAGTTTGCGCGTGTTCATCGTATAAATATATCGGACAATCTCCAACATGCCCTCGCCAGATCGTCCGGTAACTGCGTCGTTAATAATAAACCTTTGTTAGAAGTACAATTGCGATTGGGGGTTAAGTTCTGAAGGAACTTGGGAAAATCTAACTCGGAGGAAACTAATTCGGAGGAATCTAACATCCGCTTTGCGAAAAGGGTGGCCACTTTTTCATCCTCCCGCCACGTCTCAAGAGAATCTCGGGCCAGACGAATCATACCCTTTGCACCAGCTATACGGTGTTTAAGGGCAGTGTAGCCTACATCAAATAAAGTTTGTCAACTGACATCGTTCTATATACAGTCAGAATTCGTTACAGCGGCACACGTTATAGCGACATATTCGCCTACTGGCACAATAAGCCGCCAAACCAATCGGCATGCTCTTTAATCTGCTCGATATACCGGCAAATTCGGCTTCCGGCACCGGCAGGGTATTCCCGCAAACGAATACACAGTTTAAGTCTTATTTAATGTGCGTTATAACGGCGCCGGTACCCGGCGTCGCTGGTACCAGCGCTGTGACCCAGCTGGTACCCGGCGTCGCTGGTACCAGCTCTGTTATCCGGCATTACGTGCCGGAAACCGATATTCGGGAACCAGTCACTGACCATATCTAAACAATTTCACAGCTGATTAACCCCGACCTGCTGTCATAAATCGCGGCAATTAACGTGTCGGTACCCTGTCACCTGCTGTGATGTACTATTTGTGCAAACATCAATTAAGAAATGAACAGTTAGCAACTAAATTTACAAGTGATTAAATCCAGCAAGGACCGATAGATTGTAAATAAAAAAAATATCATAATCGTGAACAATTTAAATAATTATCGTGTAGCATTGCCTCTGGGGCGAGTTCAGATAGAGACGAATCGTCATGTAAATATTTAAAGGGAAACCACTCTACATGTTTTTGCTTTGCAATTTTATAAATTTTAGCATGTAAATTAAAACAAACTGTTTATTCAAATATGTGTTTCTTTTATAAATGCACATGTTTGCGAATTGCTAACAATAAAGAAACAATTTCACAGATAATCCGGTATTCACCACGCGCTCTACAATTAACAACAGGTTCGCCTGCAACCTAGACATTGTCAAATACGGATTAGCTTTGAATTTTGTATGTTTCCTTGATATAAAATTCGTATATATGCATTGCTTTATCAATGTGGTGACAAATAAGTATATATCTCGCCGATAATGCTAATGTAAAATGACAGCAAATAGCGTCGATACAATGCGTGGTTACCAATTACCGACATGTTCCAATTACCGGAATTATCACGACAGTCTGATAGCGAGGAGAAAATCGCCGATTCTTTATACCGGCATATTCGTTATAACGGCATATTCGTTATAACGGCAGATTCATCTCTGACGAACTATGCCGTTGTAACGAATTCTGACTGTATATATATTTATAAATTATTTTTTTTTAAAATAATTATTAAAAATTATTAATTAATTTGTTGAATATAGTTGCCGACGAGACCCACCACACCCATTCCCACGACGATGAACGCGATCTCGCGGTCTTTTTGGGCCTCTGACGGTACATAGAAATCTGAAAGTTGGGGCTCGCGATCCAGCGGCGCGAGACTTCTCTGCGGATATGCCAGCGTGTACTCGCGGTTGGCTTCTTCAACGTTCTGGAAAGTTTGCGCGGCGTGATTCTCACGGCGAAGCTCTTCGTTGACCCAGTCCAGATGGGCGGTTCGTTTTTTCGACCACGCTTCCTTTGCGCTATTGAGTTGTTCTACAGCTAAATCGTGATGCTTGCGCTCCTCATCCACGTTCGAGCTTCTCATTTTCGAGAATATAAAGTTGCTACCGCTGAACGCCAATGCGTTTACAAGCGCACCACCTATCATTATTCCGATCGAAGCCATTTATTTCCATATATTAGCAGGTAGAATTCCAACTTTATTAGATAATCTCGGGTCCAAACTGCGGCCGCTACATCTAAGGTCGCGAGCCCTGCGTCTCTCACAGTAAAGTTCAATTTGGGAGTGGACCCTCCTAGGGCCATCTTTGATAGTCGAGCATACCCGATACTGAAACCCGATATCACCACGGCGCGATAAAGCGCATTCGCTATCATTTTACCATCTTGTTCAGCCATTATTGCATATAAAAGGGATCGCGATCAATGTTTAAATGGGGCGCATCCAATCGTTTCGTAACTTTTTTAGGAACCTCCGTTGGAGTTCTGTTGTTGAAATGGTAAAGCACACACAGGGTGCCCACAACTGTCAGATCACCACCAACAACCCACGGGATCCAATCAGTATTGGGTGTTGAGTGCGCTTTCAATTCAATCGGGGGTGTTGTTGCACTCGGGATTGAAGTTGAACTCGATTGCAGATGTTTTGCTGTCTCCGTCCCCAATCTCGATTGGAGTTTGGCCTCCCGAAGCTCGGCGAGTATTTTATCGAGTCTTTTTGGGTTTTTATGTCGTGCAACCCCCAACTCCAATCGCGATTGGTATTGGGTTGTAGGATCAATCGGGTTCGAAATTGGAGTTGGAGCAATCCCCAACGCCATTGGAGGTGCAATCGGGGATTGCTGTTCTGTCACTCTCGCGGGTGTGTCTTGTGTCATCATTTATAATATTAGGGCTTATAGTTTGTGGGCATATATGTCCAAATTGACAGTGTTTACCCGTGGTCTTCGCGGTTGTCAGTGGAGCTAAGTACATTCCAAACTTGTGATAAATTGAGCAGCAGGCTGTTCTAAGAGTGTGTCCTATAAAAGGGTCAGTCTCTAGATCGTGAATCAACCCCTCGGTGTTTGGTATAGGGAGAAGTATACTAACGGCGGTAGCGTACAAATGAATAGCCGCTGATCCGAGAGTTTTTGTCATCTCTGCACCTAACCGAGATTCGTATCGCGCATACATTTTATCGATCTCCGCATCTGACATCTTATCCACCTGACAAACTGAGAGACACCTACCGAGATAATGCTCCGATTGTCCCCCAGCAACCAGCGCAGCTAGCCGCTCTCGTCGCGCCGCGTTTTCATTTTCATTCGGAGTCGTTGCACTCAACCCAACTGTCGTTGGAGTTGAAGTTGAACCTGATTGGGTTGAGGTTTCATTTCCTCCCAATTCGCGATTGGAGTTCAACGGAGTTGAGGTTTCTTCCATTAGCTGATCGAGAAGTTTGTCGCAGTTCATTATTGCTAATTTTCTTTTAACTATCTAACAAGTCTCATCACTTTAACATATTGCCAAGCGCACCACCCGATACTTATGATCACCATTATGCTCGCAACAAAGCTCGCAGCGGAGCACCAAATTGTTAACATTGTTAACCATTGTTCAGCATTTGTTCAACATTTGTTCAGCAATTGTTCAACATTGTTAAGCATTTACTCAGCAGTTACTCACGAGCGTTAATTAATTGATAACTTTATAAGCAGTTGGTTGATCAGTCTTTAGCAATAGCGTTGGGATAACGTCGTTCTCTCGAAGACAGTCATCGAATGAGTCTCGGTCCTTGCAGTGAAAGAGGGCGACCCATTTCGTTTGCTCGCGCAGATCCTTGAGGACGGCGTTGTATTTTTTAGTGGAGATCCATACGCTTTGCCTCGCATGGCGGCCAGAAAATGCGAGCTCGGAGAGCATGTCCCATTTTTAGTCATCGCCGCCTTGGCCGAGCAATCGTCAATCACATATAGGGTGGGCTCACCCTGGAATCTTTGATATAAACCACGCAACCAATCGTGAAGCCTATCACCGGGGTCAATAACGTATACCTCAGGGTCGGTCCATATCCATGGGCGCCGCTGATAAGTATCATTGTGCCGCACAGTGGGACATAGGATCACAATGTGACGAAAGGCATCGCGGTAGGACCCCTCGAGTAAGTCGAGGATGAAAACCGTTTTTTCCACATCCTGTCTGCCCACATATTATGGCAGAGTGGGCATCTCCAATCGTGAATTGGTATTGATTGCTAATTTTCTTAAAATCAGTAGATCGCTGATACGTATCGGCCATCTTCGATGTTCAGTTGTGCATCTGTAATTATATATAAGTACACGTTCAATGCGCCATTTCCATCCGCCTCTTTGGTTATCTGGATCGTCACACCCTCGCTAGCGTTCTCAACTTGACGTCCGCTACCGTGCATTTGGTCGTCGTCGCTGGCTCGCATGTCTAGCCATAACGCATATTTGGTAGTCAGGAACTCCGCGAGGGAGACGGCCAATAGCTGCAGGTCTTTGGCAACCGCGGCAACCTCCGGGGAGCGTTTAGAGCCGGCAGCAAACTGCTTTCTGACTTCGTTCCACTGCTGGTGCGCGCGAAGACCCGCGCTGTAGAGTTGATTGGGGACTCCCTCGATCGTCACCTCTACCTTCGTGATTTTGGGGTTATAGAATTTGTCGGTTTTTCTAGCACCGAACGCGAACCTAGCATCCTCAAACAGCATCAGTATACCTTTCATAGAGCGGGCGGGGACGTTGACATTAATATTCCACAATGTGTCGCTTTTGTCTTTCGTCATCTTGCGGTGGCGAAGAACTCGGTCGTAAAGTATGGCAACGCGCCCGGCGTACTGGGTTCTGATCAATCGCGCGAGTTCGGGCATCGTGACCATGTCGTACTCCAGCGAAACATTGTCAATCGTATACGTCAATAACATGTCGGTGGCTATGAGAACACGGCCGTAGTCGTTGAACGTTAGTTCGTATTCGAGGCGATCCGCCAAAGCACTCTGATAGTATGGCATGTGACTCCAGCAACTCAAAGTCGAGCGGGATGTAGAAGCGGTTGCCGTAAGCGGCCGCGATCGCGTTGTCACTCGCGTTGTTATCTGCCTTGTTACCAGCCCCGATTCTAAGTTTGGTTACGTTCTTATTTTTGCTGGTGTCAATACCCTGATAGACAGCGTTTTCGCGCTCTTGCGCCGTCTTCCACAGGTCCTGGTAGCAATGGTAGACGTCGCTGTCGTCGATCGACATCACCTCATTACCAGAAATCTTTATCATAGTCTTCTTGACAATGGCGCGACCCAGGTTCTGAACGACAGTTCGGTCCGCGTCCGTCGACGTTAGCGAAATAGTGAAAGCGAGGCAAACAGTACCCGGCACAATGACGGCGTGAGTTCCGAGGTTGGGGAAGCGGACTAAGAGCTGCTGGTTCTGGTCGATCGTCGATGGGTTGTTTGTAATAACGACACTCTGTCTCACGCCTTTTGCCCCGAGGGGCTCACGCAATCTGCGGTATGGATTGAGTTTGCGACCATATTGACTCGAAGACATAATTTAGTGAAACTATTAAACCCGTATGGTTTTGTCTTTAATACATAATTAATTTTAAGAAAATTATAAAGATGGCTGATTACGATATTAACATGGATGAAATCGGCAGAGACAATTTCCGCGATGATGATGACATCGATGATGACATCGATAACTATGACGAAACGACCTTCATAGAGACACCAGCACCCCGAATTACACCTTTGTTTAATCCAGGCGCACCACGAAATACGCCTTTGGTTAATCCAGGCACATCTTTGTTTGGTCCAGACGCACCCAAAAATACGCCCTTCCCACCTTTCCCTATGTGGGAGGCCCCACCCGAAACTCCGGCATGGGCGGGCGGTGCCGAGATTCGTGCGGGGATCTCCAAGGATGAGCTGGCGCCTCTCACGGAAACGGAGTCTCGGGTGAAACTGTGGGAGAGTGAGGTGTCTAAACACGGCATCAATGCCACGTTGGAGTTCCGCAGCACTAAAAGAGGAGACCTGTGGGTTAAATGGGGCAAGAACTGGAAGTTGCTGACGTTTAAGAACAACCCGACCCAGTTCCTCAGCCCCTCTTCCTTGAACCGATATGGAGTGGACCTCGCTCGAGCTCTCGGAGTGATCGGGGACCGGTCGCAGGTGTCTCAAAAAATGGTAAAAACCCTACAGTCTACCGACGAAACGCTGGCGAAGACGGCCGCCTCTATAGAAACGAGCGAGCTCAGCGATGTCCCTCGTATAGCCACCGACGGTATTCACACAATTGAAACCACGGTCAACGAAATAAACGGCACGAAATATGACCCACCGTTACCTCTTCGCGAACTCCTGGGACTCGATAAGGCTCTGCAAACAACTCGGGGCGAACTGGTCAATAACCTCTCCAAACTCACGGCGCTGGACAAACATATCGCGCTAGAAGAAAGAAAACTTGGGGAAATCCGTGGCGATAGAGATTCTACCGAGAGGATCAACAAACTCCTGCGGTCGTTGCGGGATGAAAGAGAAGCTCGCTTGGAGGCTGCCTCGACTAACCGTGAGACGCTTTCCGGCCAATTAAGTCGGAGCCGCGAAACAATCTCGAGGGTCCTGCACGAGGACACGACACTCGGTGAGCGTCTTCGCACTCTGTTCAGAGAGAAGGGCGTCACAATAGTAACCATCATCGCAGCTTTCAGCATGATTATATCGACCCTAATTCTATCTATGTCGTCTCTATTTATACCCCACGCAACGAGTTGTGGGGGGGTATACTGGAGTCAGGTTGTCCGTCCGTCCGTCCGGGTAAACTTAACATCAGAGAAATATTGTTATAACTTCTATTTCCTTCATCTAAAATGCTTGATATTTCACACATGCATTCCTGTAAGGCTTTACTACCTACCATTGCCTGTGCCAAATCCACGACCGTCCAACCCCCGCAGATCCCAAGGTCAAGGTCAAATACTTAGTCCGTAAACTTAACATCAGAGAAATATTGTTATAACTTCTATTTCCTTCATCTAAAATGCTTACTATTTCAGACATGCATTCCTGTAAGGCTCTACTACCATGCTGTGCCAAATCCACGACCGTCCAACCCCCGCAGATCCCAAGGTCAAGGTCAAATACTTAGTCTCTTTACAAAACTTAACATCAGAGAAATATTGTTATAACTTCTATTTCCTTCATCTAAAATGCTTAATATTTCACACATGCATTCTTGTAAGGCTCTACTACCATGCTGTGCCAAATCCACAACCATCCAACCCCGCTGATACCAAGGTCAAGGTCAAATACTTAGTCTCTTTACAAAACTTAACATCAGAGAAATATTGTTATAACTTCTATTTCCTTCATCTAAAATGCTTGATATTTCACACATGCATTCCTCGTAAGCCTCTAACTACCATGCTTCTACCTTACATGAATGTGCCAAATCCACGACCATCCAACCCCCGCTGATACCAAGGTCAAGGTCAAATACTTAGTCTCTTTACAAAACTTAACATCAGAGAAATATTGTTATAACTTCTATTTCCTTCATCTAAAATGCTTAATATTTCACACATGCATTCCATGTAAGGCTCTACTACCATGTTAACATGTGCCAAATCCATAAAACGTTCCACCATACACGTCCTATCCCCCACCCCCGCTGATCCCAATGTCAAGGTCAAATAGTCTTTACAAAACTTAACATCAGAGAAATAAGTTATAACTTCTATTTCCTTCATTGAAAATTCTTATTACCGTATTCTTGCGATTATAAGACGCATTTTTTTACTCAGATTTGTATCCCAGAAAGCCCCTGCGTCTTATAAATACATGTAGATACATGAGCATTTTTTTCCACCCGAAATATTGACATAAACGACCAAAAATAAAAAAATAAAAAAATGCGTTCCTATATTTGTTGTTGTTGTTAGTCTTTGGGGTAAAATCCGGTATTGGAATATTGATTTCGTATTCTAAACAGTTCGCGCCTTTACTCGCGCCTTACTCGTTCCGGCCATGTGTCACATTCGGTACACATTTTCTATACCGAAGGCGAACAGTGTATACCAAGATCAGATCCGGTCGACATTTTCTCTGCCGAATCACAATCTTGCCTCTATCATTTTAATTATCTTTTGAAAACATTTACCGGTCCCATATCGGTCGGTGTCATTTTGCCGTTAAAAAATATTGCATGACGCCATTAACGGTAAATCCCAATATGCATAATGCAATTCCACGAAAGTTATAAAACTCCATCATTTGTTTCGAAACTGTGTGTTTACAAGATGCTGATGAAAGTGGCTTGCCTAAGTCAGCTGGCCGACATCAAACACACCGCGTGTCAAGATTTACACCACAAAGCCATATCAAATATCAACACACGCGGTTGCTGACGTCCGTTTCGTATTCGTCACTAAACTGGTACCCTGTCTAATGCGTTCCAGTGAAACAATACTACCGAGAACCAGACTCTATTTATGACACGGCAAACGTGTTTATGTGAATTGGGTCTCTATCTCTGACAAATCCCGGCTTATTGCATTAGCGGCCAGACCAGGCGGTGGATTCGCGTAGTCTGCACATGGTTTACAATGTTCGCCAATCTCTATTTAAAAAATTATAATTACGTCAGCGGACAATGCAAATTCGTCATAGCTATAGGCTGCTTTCAGCGTCATTTACGGAAGATACAACTGATTTTGAAATATTACATACTGTAGACGAAAGTTGTGTGTTGCTTTGTGGAAAAAAATTGATAACACCCAACCGTGTCAACAGGTGCTATTATCTTATGTCATCATTCAGCACGAGCTGTAAACTGTGTGACCTTTAGGCTATGTTTTGAAATTGCACTGATTGGTCAACACGCTTTTTGATGCGTGCCGCAGATGTGGCGAACGTGCGGCTTTCATCCTTGCATCATGGGGGCAATCATTAACCCATTTCATGCTGAGGATACGCTTATGTTTGCGGAAAATCCTAAATATTTTCCTTCTATGCAATCAGAAGTATATGCCGCGACCACCATTTAAACCGTTTCATCGAGACGGTTCAAATGAGTGGTTACAACATACACTTTCAGTGAGAAATAACAAAAATAAAAATGAAATATTTAATAAATTTCATATCCGTAAATGTGTATTCAGAAAGGAACGGGTTAAAAAAACACTCTGGATTATACGCAGATATTGATTTCGAAAATAGTTTCCGTAAATGGTGTTGAAAAAATACATACCGCAATCAATAATTAACAATATAATACCACTTTCGGCAGCAATATGATTGCAAATATATTAACACGATTTATGACAATAGTCTGTTACACATTTAACACGATTTTGATGTACAAATAGGCAAAAAAATCGGGAGCCAATGCACAACCGTGTACTAACCGAGCACGTGTTATAGTGAAGCGTGTACTACCGCGTTCACAGTGTAATTGAAGATACTAGAACATGGTGAAATACGGACCGGGGAATCACGGACATAGAGTCGGCAAATTACGGACATATCAAACTATGATAGGGAAAATACAGACAAAAACGTCCAAGGTACGAATGAAAAAACAGTGTGGGGGGATAAATAACAACTTGGCGATTTTTTTTGATTTTTTTTTGTTTCATTTTGTTAGGAAAATTGGGTGCGTCTTATAATCTCATGTAGACATTTTCCCCCAGATTTTGGATTGAAAATAGGGGTGCGTCTTATGCACTCTTGCGACCTATAATCGCAAGAATACGGTATTTCACTTGTGCATTCCCCGCTGATCTCGAGGTCAACGTCACATACATACCGTATAACCTTGACTTAACGCCCCCCTCCTAATAAACGCCCCCCCCCCCCCCACCCCCCCCCCAAATAAAAAAAAAGATAATAATTTTTTTTTACCAATGACCGCCAATTTCTTTAAACACAAATAATCTTTAAATCCTAATTTGTGTTTGAAATTGGCGGTCCTTGGTAATTTTTTTTTTTTACTGGGTAATAAACGCCCCCCCCCCCCCACCCCTCCCCCCCAATAAAATAAAAAACACAAATAAGGATTTAAGGATTATTTAAGGAAATTGGCGGTCCTTGGTAGTTTTCTTTTTTTCTTCTTTTTTACTGGCTAATAAAAATGTAACGCCTCCGGGGGCGTTAATTCGAGGTTATACGGTAGTCTCTTTACAAAACTTAACATCAGAGAAATCGGTTATAACTTCTATTTCCTTGCTCTGATCTGCTTCACATTTCACACACTCATTGCTCCAATGGACCTCTACCACCCTGTGACAAATTCACGTTCATGCCGCTCGCGCTAATCCCAGAGTCAAGGTCACAAGCCCACACACTTGGAAATTTGTACATATTTTAGGGGTACCTGGGCCCACACAGGGGGTATTCCATAAGCCTCGCTTACTGACCAATCTAGTTCTAGCTGTCAATACTGGTGCCGCACCAGCGACCGCACCAGCACCCGCACCAGCACCCTGCCATCGACTCCGGCGGAGCCAAGGAGTGGGTAAAAAAACAACTAAAAGCCCTCGCCAGTCTCCTGGCTAAATTAGCAGGAAAGGTGGCTGCTGCGCTGCCTGGGTTAATAGGAGGTCTCCTCTCCTTCTTGTTATCTATATTATCAAAAACGGTCGGATGGCTCGCCAATAATGCTTGGGCTTTAATCGTGGTGATCGCCGGTCTCCTACTATTCTCCGCCCGAGAGTTCCTAAAACCAAAGCGCGAGTAGTCCGACCACTACGAGGGCGACGACGAGCCCTAATTTCTCCTCCTCGTGTGTTGTGCTTCCAATCTCGATTGGTGTTTCAACACTGTTGACGATTGACTTGGGGGGACTCAATTCGTGAATTGGGGGTGCTGGGTTCAACTTCAATCCCGATTGTGTTGAGTGAGGCGCATCCAATCGCGATTGGCTTGGGTTTTTTATGACTGTCTTGGTGGGGGGTTTGATGATATCCGTGTTCACGTTACCGTTGTGGCCGATTTTTTGATTGGCGGTGGCGATTACGATCTGATTATTGTAACCGTCAACCGGGTCGTCTCGTAGTATCATATTTGCTCGGCGCCATATAAAGACCTATTCCATACATAGTCTACTGGGGTGCTGGCATTCTGCAAAACGTCTTGATAATTCTGGATCGCCTTCTCCAGGTCCACCCTAGCTGAGATGGCGTCCTCTACAAGTGCCAAGAATTGTTTTTGTACATCAAACGCCGTTCCCGTGCTCAGTATAGAACTGCGAGTTTGCTTCTGTGCGCCGAGGATGGCCCAGACGTACGTGCGAATGGAGTCTTTGAGGCGAGTAACCCCGGCCTGCGTGAACCCTAGACCCGTATCTAACATAAATGTACCCCACGCGTCCTGAACCTCAGCAGCCTGCTGTATGTAATCGACGTGAGCCCGTTTCGGAGGTAACATTTTACAAGAAAACACGCCACAGTGCCGACCTCCAGACACTTCCAGCCCGAAAGTCATCGTCGCGGGGTCAAAATTCCCGGCGTTCCGACTGACGATGTGGTCGCCGGAGTGATTGTGTCTAAAATCAGTCTGCGTCCAATTCCCGGACTGACCCCGAATGAGAACGTCCCCGAGGCCGGTGGTGGTAGGAAATGCTTTCCAGTCTCCAGTCCGCGTCTTTTGAAACGTTAAATTCGTTACACAGTCTTTCAAACGCCATACGGTCGTATGCGTTGGAAATGGGATCCCAGGCGTCGTCTTGAGGTAGTGAAATACCTAGTTCTTTGAGAATCCTCCTAATTGTGTAATACACGTGAAAGTTGTAGACACTTCGGAGCATGACATTCTTGGATGTCAGATGGTCTTGATGCGAAACTCCACACCCGGCTGTTGCGCACCATACAGTGAAATTTATTTGGTTCTGCCAAAACTGCATCGGTGTTGCTTTCCACCCGTTTATCGCCTCCATCGTAGTAATCTTGGGCAGCCTATATTGTTCAAAGATGTTAGGGAAATTGGTGGCAAAGCCACTTTTCGGTCTAACTGTTACAGTTGGGTGTACAAGGTGGTTAACAACGTCTTTTTGCGTGTATTTACCTCCGACCGCGTACTTTGATAACCATTGAAAGATATTATTATGTTTGCTACTATCACTAATGTTCAAAAAGAGAGTTGTGAACTTCAAAAATCAATCGACAACTGCTGCGGAAAACGCCGGGTGGTCCTCAGATCAATCACCTTCACGGTTGGATGGCAGAATGTGGGAAAGAGTGAAGGGTTTTACTATGTGAAGGATGAACAACAATTCGGTGTAAAGCTGCCTCACGGACTGTGGGGAATAAGACAGCTCAATGATTTTGTCAACTCGGAGCTTGACGGTATAATCAACCTCACAGTATCGAAGGCTACCGGGCTCGTAACAATGACCATCAGCTCTGATAATAAGTTAGTGATCTCCCCGGGGTTGGGTATTCAACTCGGTTTTAGAGAGACATACTCCGCAAATAAAGGAGTGTTTACCCCGGGTGAGTACGTCGGTGATAACCCGGTGGACTTCGCCTTCACGAAAACTCTCAGGGTGCACCTGGATCGGGTGAACACATCACATTGTACAACACGATAGATGGATCCCCCAGCACATTACTGAAAACCGTGCAAGCCAGCGACTGTTTCTTTGGGGATACGGTGACCTTAGACTTCCCACACCCTGAGATGAAAGTTTTGGAACTACCCGATTTCGGTAGTTCTCGAAATTTCCAATTGAGTATAGGTGCCCCAATATTATGATTTAATTTTAATTATGAGCATATACGGACCAGGTAGTTCTTCCGATTGGGTGACAGATTCAAAGAATTTGGAGCCGGCAGAAGGGGGATTCGTCCCGACAGAGAGCGACTTTTTAACTACCGGAAAAACCAAGGCCTTGATCAATAAAACTATATCGAAGGCCACAAACGGGATTCACAGGAGTATAGCAGATGTTAGAGTAGAAGTGCTAACGGCGACTGCACAAGTTGGGGAAGAGGCCCGGGCGAAAATTGAGGGAGTCCGAACGGATATTGAGAAAGATCAGGCGGCTTATAAGGTGTTGCGCTCAGAGGACTCTCTCATCAGAGAAGCACTTACTAAACTAGGAGGAAAAATAACAGAATTTCGAAAAGAGGCCCGGTTGGGGGTTGAGGGAGTCCGAACGGGTATTGAGAAAGATCAGGCGACCCTTACGGAGGCTTATAAGGTCTTGCGCTCAGATAACTCTTTCATCATAGAAGCAGCACTTACTAAAATAGACAAAAAATAACAGAATTTAAAAAAGAGGCCCGGTTGGGGGTTGAGAAAGACCAGACGGCCCTTACGGAGGCTTATAAGGTGTTACACTCAGAGGACTCTGTGGCACTTACTGAACTAGGCGAAAAAATAACAGAATTTCGAGAAGAGGCCCGGTTGGGGATTGAGGGTCAGAACAGGTGTTGAGAAAGATCAGGCGACCCTTACGGAGGCGTATAAGGTGTTGCGCTCAGATAACTCTCTCATCACAGAAGCAGCACTTACTAAAATGGACAAAAAAATAACAGAATTTAAAAAAGAGACCCGGTTGGGGGTTGAGAAAGATCGGGCGGCCCTTACGGAGACTTATAAGGTGTTGCGCGAAGAGGACTCTCATCAGAGAAGCAGCACTTACTAAACTAGACGAAAAAATAACAGAATTTCAAAAAGAGACCCGGTTGGGGGTTGAGGGACTCCAAGAAGACCACCAGGCGGCCCTTATGGAGGCTTATAGGGTGTTTCGCTCAGAAGACTCTCTCAACAGAGAAGCAGCACTTACTGAACTAGATGGAAAAATAACAGAATTTCGGAAAGAGGCCCGGTTGGGGGTTGAGAAAGCCCGAAAAGACCACCAGGCGGCCCTTACGGAGGCATATAGGGTGTTGCGCTCAGAAGAATCTCTCAACAGAGAAACAGCACTTACTGAACTAGATGAAAAAATAACCGAAGAACTGAAACGTGTTCGTAGAGCCGCGACCAAAGCGCTTGAGGAGACCTCTGAAAATATTCGTGCTGAGGCCCATACCTCTATCGGGGGGCTTGCCGGATTGGTGGAAACATTGAAAACGCAAAAACGTGTCGTCACAGTTTGGGCTGAGAAGCGGGGCCTATTGAATGAGGGGCTCTATGAATATTCGTTCGGTGCCAAAGCGAGCAATAAATGTGGGGGATACGCCATGCCAGCTCCAGGTACACGTCTCCGAATGACTGTCTGCTCGGTTAATGCTAATGGTAAACCTGTGGGCGCGGTCGTGATAAATCTTGTAGTGGATGGGGAAGAACGGGGGTTTTGTTCGCCGGTGATGATCTAATTAGACTTTCCGAAGGTAGTGTTATTAACTTTGTTACGAAAATCGCTGACCCAGCGAGTTCTTCCACTATTGTTACATTGTTAATTGAACTTAATTTGTAAAATACTAATATATTGAAAATCATGAACGAATCACCGTATCCGATTGTCAATACCGCTCCATCAACACTGTATCCAATTCTCAATACCACTGCATCAACACTGTATCCAATTAACGAAAGAAGTTCAGATTTTAGGTTGAATAATATCGTCGCTATGCAGGATATTTTAGTTAGAGAATGTGCAAATAGAAAAAGAAACGCTAAAAAATATAGGCGCGCGGCGAACATAGCTGAAGCATCTAGCACGGCTCTGGCGAGTGTTTCTGTGTTGTGTAGGGCGGGAACAGCTGCAACTATATCCACCATTATAACGGTTCCTGTAGCAGGGGGTTTTATGTGTGGTGTCGGCCGTTTCTGGGTTGTTGTGTATGGTAATTAGGGCGGCGGGTGGAAAACTCGAGAAAAAAAGTAGAAAACATGATAGAATATCCGTTCTCGCTAGGTCTAAGAAAAATAGCATCGACGTTATGGTGTCCAAAGTGTTGTCCGATAAGAAAATATCAAATTTATAGTTTGAATCCGTGGTGGAAGAAATGGGGAGATATGAAGAATTAAAAAATGATATTAGAATCAAGGCGCGCGCCACCATGCCCAAAATTGAGTGTACTGATTGGGATAAATTTAGGGTAAAACTTGGAAATAAAGTCGGAGGAAATGTTACAGCACCATTGTGATATTTTATAAAATAATTTTTAAAAAATAATTAATTTTCTTATAATTAATTATATTGGTGCTGTAAACAAATTTACATACCTATACAACATGTGTTTCACTGAGAATTATGCCGTAATCGCATAACAAATTCAGTCGAGGATTACACTGTAATCGCATAACAAATTCAGTCGAGGATCACACTGTCTGTGTAAATTGATACACTCGGCTATCAATTTACACATGGTTCATAACCCGTGTAATTGATACACTCGGCTATAAATAACTGTCTGTTTACCTCGTCTATAAATTTATGCATGTTTCATAACCCGTGTAATTGAAACATTGTCGTTACAACATAAATTAATTACTATGTAATAATAGGGGGTGTTCAGCTTTAAATTATTAAAACAAATTACAAAATTAATTATAAAATTAACAAAATAACGAACCATCACATGTTTTCTTTCGCCAATAGGTATTAATAAATAATTATAATTTGCACACCATTTGTATGTTGTATAGTAAACTGATGAGTATATATACGTTTGTTGACCTTACAACAATTGGTCTCATCTCGTGCATGCCATGTTGTTGATCCGGTATGACGTCCGTCTCGTCTGTTTTAATGGTAGCAGTCTATACATATGTGTGTATTTGGCGATGTAATTGCGTAGCTCAAAGGTGCCGGCCTAAAAGATTTCTGCCTAAGAGCTTGCAATTTCGAAAACCAAATTCACAAAATAGGCTCGCCTTACTTCGCTGGTTTCTCTGAATTGAGGAATTGGCAATGGGGTTAAAGGCGACCCGTAAAACTAGACTGTGAGCCAACAGATGCGTGGGCTTAAAGAAAAGGTCCCAACACCCCACCCAGTGGTCTGGTGCCGCTAAGAAATTCTGGCCCAGACTCCGCCTGGGGGGTTGTTGTGTGCACGAGTGGAGGCTTTTGCTATTTTTTGTTCAATATATCTTATAAGCGATATCGTAGAAATGTATATCGTAAACGAATCGTTGGGTTTTAACAATTTTATATAATACACCTTAGTTTTATATCCGATACGCATTATCCGTCTTAATGTTTGTATTTGCCTCTTGTATAGTTCGCATAATTGCCGGTATAATATTGTAAATGCAACGTTTTTATCGGAGCGTAATAAATTACGCTGATATTTCATGTATTCGATATCGCCTAGTGTTTTCATTTTATAGAATTTATATATTGGACTATAACCCCCGTATTCTTCGTAAACTTCTTCGACACAGGCATTATAAGCTTTCAATTCCAATTGTATTTTATTATCCATTTTCTCTAATAATTGGTATTGTTTTTTCTGTTCAATTTCCAATATAATTGGGACTCATTTTGACTCCCTCTTTTCAAAATTATTTTCTCAAAAATTCATAAATTTGCTGTCGGGAGACAATTTCCTCGTTAACCAATTTTTTTTTTTCTGGTGTGGTGGGGATAGAATAGAGGGTTATAAATGATATCACCGTAGGTGGTATCATTTTGACTCGCTTCCTACTACTAAGCAAGCAATTGAGCCACCAACCAAGCCACAAACAAATAAATAATTCAAGCTATCAAGCATGTAGGCAAGCAACCAATCAATCAGTCAAGCATCCAACCAACCAAGCAATCACCCAACCAATCAATCAGTCAAGCAACCAACCAAGCAATCATCCAACCAAGTAACCAACCAAGCAACCAATCGACCAACCAAAAAATCAACCAACCAACCAACCAAGAAATCAACCAACCAACCAAGCAATCAATCGACCACCAAGCAATCAATTGACCAACCAAGAAATCAACCAACCTACCAACCAACCAACCAACCAACCAACCAACCAACCAACCAACCAACCAACCAACCAACCAACCAACCAACCAACCAACCAACCAACCAACCAAGCAATCAACCAACCTACCAACCAATCAATCGACCAACCAAGAAATCAACCAACCAAGCAATCAATCGACCACCTAAGAAATCAACCAACCAACTAAGAAATCAATCAACCTACATACCAACCAAGCAATCAACAAACCAATCAACCAATCGACCAACCAAGCAATCAACCAACCAACCTACCAACCAAGCACACAACAAACCAATCGACCAACCAATCCAGCAATCAGCCAACCAAGAAACCAACCAACAAAGTCTCCCCATTGCATTCTCGTCTCTATTATACAGATATAAAACCCCAATTAATCACCCCCACCTGTCATACTGATGTATCCCCGTTTCCCAACTGTATGTTACATTGCTGTGCTTATGACCCAGTAGTCCTACAGCTTTCACCGATATATGCTGCCAGCAGGTGCATCCGTCTTGTTCATTCTATTGCCCACCCATGTGGTCCCAATGGCCAAAGTCAAGTTCAAATTACTCTATTCTATTCTAATTTGCATCAGAATTCTGTAAAATCTGTGTTTAAAGTTTTTAGGTAAGTACCTAACATCTCCACAACACAATTGACTAAGGGTGATTCCAAAATTAAATGTGGGGGGGGTCACCCGAATTATTTATTGATGGGTGGTGGGGTATGCATGAAATTAAAATGGATGGGTGGTTGGGTCCACAGGAAATTCTAATTGATGCATGGTGGGGGCCCAGTGAATAACGGTAATTATTTAATTATGGGCTCCAGTGAAAACCGGCAATTATTTAATTATGGGATCGAGTGAAACACGGCAATTATTTAATTGTGGGTTCGCAGTGTAAAACTGCAAAACATTAATGGTGGTATCGGTAATTACCATACATCACGTCACGCACGTTTTTGTCCACTCGAGCGAAAAAAACAAGTACGCGAGGGACATTGTGGGTTCGCAGTGTAATTAAAACTGCAAAAAAATTAATGGTGGTATCGGTAATTACTAGTGGTGCAACGCTATACTGGTATATTGCGATATGTCATCCTGACGATACGTATCGCAATATTTACTCCATATTCTCGGTCGCCATCTTGTGTTAAAATAATAGTGTAAAATTATTCAAAATCATTCAAAACATAATTTTTAATATGACACGCCACAATTAGATGACTAATATGAGTAATCTCGGATGTCCAATTTCATGTGTCCCTATTCGATTGACAGCATGACTTTGCATAAAAAAAACATATCACCGGTTTAACATTAGCCCAGCACAAATTACTGTCTTATATACTGTGTCATTCCTATAAATTGTTTGATTTGGTCTTCCTCTGGTGGGTTAGGGTTAGGGGGGTTAGGGTTACCCTAACCCCCGTGCTACACACCAAACAAGGAGTTCGAAGTTATACAAATTTGCACTAAAAACAAACTTTCTAGACCAAAATGTGCGTACGTGAAGTCCTGACTTAGGGGAGATAACTCTTGTTTACTAATGGACTAATTATAGTGGAACATTTATTTTTGAAAATAACTTTATAATAAACGGATAAAGAAGGAATAATACTATATAATGTTAATAGTACGTACATTAGTACTCGTTTAAAAGCTGTAGCAATATAATTGTTAACAAATTTAATATTTTGTGTTCATGTTAATACTCCTTTTTAGGCACCATCTCGTTATTACATTCATACACATGACTCCATTTTCTTGTCCAACATGAAAACGCCAGTACGCCCAAAGGTTAGCTTTACTAATCGAGGCATAAATTATAGACTTTATATTGTCTAAAATTATGTTGTATTTATTGTTATTTACTGATTAATATGCTTATTAAAAATTCAAGATGCATGTAATAAACTTATTGAACCTACTTGTGAAGAAATTTGTTGTATATAATTCCACCATATTTGTCATTTGTGTTAATCGCAAACACACAGCAGCCATGTGTAAACTGCTTCCCAAGGCGATAATAACTCCTACTAGTGACATGCACCTGATAAATGGGCCATAAACAATCCCCCCCCCCCCAGCCAAATATTGACACTGTGGACCACGGTGGATATACGTAGGTACAGATAGTGTGTATTCACTGTTTATTGATTAGGTTTAACAATAGACATAGTTACTACCTGAATACACGACATTCCAGCATAGCCCCATATCCGTGTATGCGCAGGCGAATCAGGGGCTATGCTGGTCGCACATGTCATAAGGTATTGATGCATGAATACTTGTCAAAACTTTACAAAAATAGTAACACAGTCACTCCGCAACCTAGCAACCGAATGTTACCGAGTGCGATCTGAATGTGCTCGATGCTTGAATTAGCATCTAAAATCATCGGTCGTCATTAATTATTCACAGGATGGCAGACATGTGACGTCACTTTGAAAATTTACAACCAAACAATAACCGACTGGAAAGATTTGACCGATACGAGATCAGGAATGGAATTGAATTGGTGTTTAACGCCCAATGTGGATAAATGTGGCTTTGGATGGAGAAATGGGGGTTATGGCATTTGCGGCTTGTGTATATCCAGATCATCTTGCTTATTATTCGGCACTTTTGATGCGTAAATGTCAATTGTCACATAGGCCATTTCAGTTTACCGCGCGTTACGTCAGCTGTTATTCTAAGTACGTATGGTCGCTCATTATGGGAATTACTTTCCTTCGTTTATAAGGTGGGTCAGTAATTTTTATTGATGGGTGGTGGGGTTGACATTTTTTTTTTATGGATGGGTGGTGGCCGGGGCTGGTTTTTTCTTCTTTCTAAATGATGGGTGGTGGGGTTCGGTAATATGTTAAATTGATGGTTGCTGGGGGTCAACGAAAATTGTTATTGATGGGTGGTGGGGTTTGAAAAAAAGTGCCCCCCCCCCCCCACGTTTAATTCTGGAATTGCCCTAACTGCATACATACACAATTGGATCATCAAATCATAGCACTTCAGGTCTCCAGATAAGAAATTAGTAATTGAGTATTGTCACTCCATCATTTCTGAAGCAATTGGGTATTTCAAAATTTTAATTGGATAAAATAAAATCACACAACTGTTTACACATCAACAGACAGGAAGTATTTAATAATAGTTTGCTTCGAAATGAAAAGATGTCTTGTTATTTCATTAGATGTGTTTTCATGGAAAATAGGACAAATATGCTATACATGTATTTGTGGTCTGTTTATTGTTTTCTGCAGCATGATTAAGGTACCACAAATTTTTTTATTGCTTTTTGATACGCGCTACTTCTGATTTCAATTGGGTTTTGACAATTTTAATTGGGTATTTAAGCAAATACGCAGCTTATCTGGAGCTCTGGCACTTTGGCCGGTGTGATGTGCTGGCCACAGCCATCTAGCTGATGTACTCTTTTGTTTCACTGTGAAATCCGATTTGATGCATACAAAGTTTCGTTTTTTTCCCTTAAATGAGATCAAACTCGGAGAAAATGACTTGAAGTTAAAAAAACAACTACAGAATCTTACTCGTTTCCATTTGATGGGCAATTTATCAACCATTTTATGCCAGACACCTGACTTGTTTGTATCTAATTGGACTACCCATGTGACATTTATTGTACCTGAGATTTTTCGTGAAAATTTTTTTTACTAAATTTACTGTATTTCCATTAATGACATCAAAAGTTGACGAACAGTTTGAAATTCCTTGGTATTTTGACGTCATTTACAGAAAATATAGCATTTTCTGTAAATATTTTCCACACACATTGCACACATTTTCCTTGGTACAAAATCACATAGCTTGTCGCAAATAGAACTCGCTTGACATGTTTTATTTATAGAACACGGTAGTTTTCCTTGAATGAAAAAACATATACAGTGGAACCCCTCTAAACTGGACACCAAGAAAACACCTGAGGTCTTATTTTTGATGTGTTTCTTGGTCATTTATCTCGGATGATAATGTCTGTTAGTGATCGTTTAGCACACAACTGGCTCTGAATGATCAAATGCCTGATTTACAGTGAAACCGCGCTAAGCCGGACACCCTGGGGACCTCCCAGGGTGTCCGGTTTAGAGATTCCACTGTATAAGTTAAAAAAAATGATTTTAGCGCCACCTTTACCGACTGAAATCCTACGCATGGATGACCAATCCATTCAGCTGTACAAGAAGGCGTAAATTTTTTTTACTAAGTTTACTGTATTTCCATTAATGACATCAAAAGTTGACGAACAGTTTGAAATTCCTTGGTATTTTGACGTCATTTACAGAAAATATAGCATTTTCTGTAAATATTTTCCACACACATTGCACACATTTTCCTTGGTACAAAATCACATAGCTTGTCGCAAATAGAACTCGCTTGACATGTTTTATTTATAGAACACGGTAGTTTTCCTTGAATGAAAAAACATATACAGTGGAACCCCTCTAAACTGGACACCAAGAAAACACCTGAGGTCTTATTTTTGATGTGTTTCTTGGTCATTTATCTCGGATGATACTGTCTGTTAGTGATCGTTTAGCACACAACTGGCTCTGAATGATCAAATGCCTGATTTACAGTGGAACCGCGCTAAGCCGGACACCCTGGGGACCTCCCAGGGTGTCCGGTTTAGAGATTCCACTGTATAAGTTAAAAAAAATGATTTTAGCGCCACCTTTACCGACTGAAATCCTACGCATGGATGACCAATCCATTCAGCTGTACAAGAAGGCGTTATCGGAAGGCAAAGTTTCCGTTCACTCGATACGGGTCATGGTTGTCGGTCACTCTGATGTTGGCAAAACGACCTTGACCCGTCGCCTGTTTAAGGAGGACGTTGACCTTTCAAAAAGTGACTCGACCAATGGGATTGAAGTACACGTGAGGCGGTGTCGCGTATCACTTGCCGATCAGTCGTGGACAGTTTTAAACAAGGGTGAATATCAAATACCGTATTTATTCTAGTAATTCCTGGCTGTCTGGTGGGTGGTTGGTCGGGCAAACGTGACGGCGTAAATTAACGGTAGGGATTCCTCCTTATAGGAATCACAATTTGTTTGGTTTGGCCCTCAGGTAAGTTTTTAGCCAGGTTTTTTTAAAAAAAATCCAGGCTATTGGATTGGCGAAAGCCGGGCGGGCGGCGTCCACAATCAATGTTAAGTTTTCGTGTTTGAGTCCATTTCTTTGTTACTGTACCACCTAGGACCACCAAACTTTCACAGCTTCATAATCAAGGGGTGCCCACCACATATCACTATCCAACATGTTACTTTTTTTTTAACTTCACCCATTTTTTCCGCGCAGTCGACTTAGCCATTTTCAATGTTAAGTTTTCGCGTTTTCAATGTTAAGTTTTCGTGTTTAAGTCCATTTCTTTGGTACTGTACCACCTAGGACCACCAAACTTTCACAGCTTCATAATCAAGGGGTGCCCACCACATATCACTATCCAACATGTTACTTTTTTTTTAACTTCACCCATTTTTTCCGCGCAGTCGGCTTAGCCATTTTCAATGTTAAGTTTTCGCGTTTACAATGTTAATTTTCGTGTTTATGTCCATTTCTTTGGTACTGTACCACCTAGGACCACCAAACTTTCACAGCTTCATAACCAAGGGGTGCCTACCACATACAACTATCCAACATGTGACCATTTTTAGCCAGGTTTTTTGAAGAAAAAAATCCAGACTATTGGATTGGCGAAAGCCTGGCGGGCGGGCGGGCGGCGGGCGGGCGGCGGGCGGGCGGCGGGCGGGCGGCGGGTGGCGTCCACAATCAATGTTAAGTTTTCGTGTTTGAGTCCATTTCTTTGTTACTGTACCACCTAGGACCACCAAACTTTCACAGCTTCATAATCAAGGGGTGCCCACCACATATCACTATCCAACATGTTACTTTTTTAGCCAGGTTTTTTGAAAAAAAATCCAGGCTATTGGATTGGCGAAAGCCGGGCGGGCGGCGGGCGCGGCGGGCTGGCGGGCGGCGGGCGGCGTCCACAATCAATGTTAAGTTTTCGTGTTTGAGTCCATTTCTTTGTTACTGTACCACCTAGGACCACCAAACTTTCACAGCTTCATAATCAAGGGGTGCCCACCACATATCACTATCAAACATGTTACTTTTTTTTTAACTTCACCCATTTTTTCCGCGTAGTCGACTTAGCCATTTTCAATGTTAAGTTTTAGCCATTTTCAATGTTAAGTTTTCGCGTTTACAATGTTAAGTTTTCGTGTTTAAGTCCATTTCTTTCGTACTGTACCACCTAGGACCACCAAATTTTCACAGCTTCATAATCAAGGGGTACCCACCACATATCACTATCCAACATGTTACTTTTTTTTTTAACTTCACCCATTTTTTCCGCGCAGTCGACTTAGCCATTTTCAATGGTAAGTTTTCGCGTTTACAATGTTAATTTGTTTTTCGTGTTTAAGTCCATTTCTTTGGTACTGTACCACCTAGGACCACCAAACTTTCACAGCTTCATAACCAAGGGGTGCCTACCACATACAACTATCCAACATGTGACCATTTTTTTACCTTCACCTATTATTTCTACGTAATTGACTTAGCCATTTTCAACGTTAACTTTTTAACGTACGGCTGGTTAGAGTTTTTTGGTTAAAACTTTTTCGTTATACTATATCTCTGCAACTGCTTCGCCCATTACCTTGAAACTTCACATGGGTGTTTATCATCATCCATATTTTCATTCTAACCCCCAACCGTGCGGCCCCTGTGCCCAATGTCAAGGTCAAATTACTTTGAATTTTTTTGTTAAAGTTTTTTCGTGTACTATATCTCTGCAACTGCTTCACCCAATACCTTGATACTTCACATGGGTGTTTATCATCATTGTCGCACCTGCTTGCGGAAAGCGCGATCCTGTGCCCAATGTCAAGGTCAAATTACTTTGAATATTTTTGTTAAAGTTTTTTCGTGTACTATATCTCTGCAACTGCTTCACACCCAATACCTTGATACATCACATGGGTGTTTATCATCATTGTCGCACCTGCTTGCGGAAAGCGCGATCCTGTGCCAATGTCAAGGTCAAATTACTTTGAATTTTTTTGTTAAAGTTTTTTCGTGTACTATATCTCTGCAACTGCTTCACATAATACCTTGATACTTCACATGGGTGCTTATCATCATTGTCGCACCTGCTTGCGGAAAGCGCGATCCTGTGCCCAATGTCAAGGTCAAATTACTTTGAATTTTTTGTTAAAGTTTTTTTCGTGTACTATATCTCTGCAACTGCTTCACCCAATACCTTGATACTTCACATGGGTGCTTATCATCATTGTCGCACCTGCTTGCGGAAAGCGCGATCCTGTGCCCAATGTCAAGGTCAAATTACTTTGAATTTTTTGTTAAAGTTTTTTCGTGTACTATATCTCAGCAACTGCTTCACCCAATACTTGATACTTCACATGGTGTTTTATATCATCATTGTTCGCACCTGCTTGCGGAAATTAGCGTGACTCCTTGCAAGTGTATAATTTACCCTTTGAATGTCAAGGTGTTTTTGTTTTTTCTTTTTTTAAAAAGCATTTCCGCACTGCTTAATAGCCGTAAATTGTGATATCTTGTGATGTTCAAACAGAGTCAAATAAAACTTTGAAGTTAAAAAGTTTTTTTCGTTTTTTGTACTATATCTGCAACTGCTTCACCCAATACCTTGATACTTACATGGGTGCTTTATCATCATTGTCGCACCTGCTTGCGGAAAACCGCGATCCCTGTGCCCAATGTCAAGGTCAAAATTAACTTTTGAATTTTTTTGTTAAAGGTTTTTTTTCGTGTACATATCTCTGCAACTGCTTCAAACCCAATACCTTGAACTTCCACATGGGTGTTTTATCATCATTGTTGCACCTGCTTGCGGAAAGCGCGATCCTGTGCCCAATGTCAAGGTCAAATTACTTTGAATTATTTAGTTAAAAGTTTTTTTTGTGTACTATATCTCTGCACTGCTTCACCCAATCACCTGATACTTCACATGGGTGTTTATCATCATTGTCACACCTGCTTGCGGAAAGCACGATCCTGTGCCCTATGTCAAGTTCAAATTACTTTGATTTTTTTTGTTAAAAGTTTTTTCGTGTACTATATCTCTGCAACTGCTTCACCCAATACCTTGATACTTCACATGGGTGTTTTATCATCATTGTCACACCTGCTTGCGGAAAGCGCGATATCGTCAGCATTTTGGCATACGTCCGTCCGTTCGTCCGTGTGTCCGGTTAAAGTTTTTTGGTTAAAGTTTTTCCATCTACTATATCTATTTTTTTTAGTGTCCATGCCTCGCCCCAAGGCGCGACATGCAGGCCACGGCCATCTAGTCTACAAAAAGTGGGTATAATTATGTTATCCAAGTGTCTATGCTTGGAAAAAACCTGGCCTTCGTGGCTTTGCCTCGTTTCTTGTTTTTAACTTGACCCATTTTTTCCGCGTAGTCGACTTAGCCTTTTTCAATGTTAAGTTTTCGCGTTTACAATGTTAAGTTTTCGTGTTTAAGTCCATTTCTTTGGTACTGTACCACCTAGGACCACCAAACTTTCACAGCTTCATAACCAAGGGGTGCCTACCACATACAACTATCCAACATGTGACCATTTTTTTTACCTTCACCTATTATTTCTACGTAATTGACTTAGCCATTTTCAACGTTAACTTTTTAACTTACGTCTGGTTAGAGTTTTTTGGTTAAAACTTTTTCGTTATACTATATCTCTGCAACTGCTTCGCCCATTACCTTGAAACTTCACATGAGTGTTTATCATCATCCATATTTTCATTCTAACCCCCAACCGTGCGGCCCCTGTGCCCAATGTCATGGTCAAATTACTTTGAATTTTTTTGTTAAAGTTTTTTCGTGTACTATATCTCTGCAACTGCTTCACCCAATACCTTGATACTTCACATGGGTGTTTATCATCATTGTCGCACCTGCTTGCGGAAAGCGCGAATCCTGTGCCCAATGTCAAGGTCAAATTACTTTGAATTTTTTTGTTAAAGTTTTTTTCGTGTATTATATCTCTGCAACTGCTTCACCCAATACCTTGATACTTCACATGGGTGTTTATCATCATTGTTGCACCTGCTTGCGGAAAGCGCGATCCTGTGCCCAATGTCAAGGTCAAATTACTTTGAATTTTTTTGTTAATTTTTTTTCGTGTACTATATCTCTGCAACTGCTTCACCCAATACCTTGATACTTCACATGGGTGTTTATCATCATTGTCGCACCTGCTTGTGGAAAGCGCGATCCTGTGCCCTATGTCAAGTTCAAATTACTTTGAATTTTTTTGTTAAAGTTTTTTTGTGTACTATATCTCTGTACTATATCTCTGCAACTTGACTTCACCCAATACCTTGATACTTCACATGGTGTTTTATATCATCATTGTCGCACCTGCTTGCGGAAAGCGCGATCCTGTGCCCAATGTCAAGGTCAAATTACTTTGAATTTTTTTGTTAAAGTATTTTCGTGTACTATATCTCTGCAACTGCTTCACCCAATACCTTGATACTTCACATGGGTGTTTATCATCATTGTTGCACCTGCTTGCGGAAAGCGCGATCCTGTGCCCAATGTCAAGGTCAAATATTTTTTTTAAAGTTTTTTCGTGTACTATATCTCTGCAACTGCTTCACCCAATACCTTGATACTTCACATGGGTGTTTATCATCATTGTCGCACCTGCTTGCGGAAAGCGCGATCCTGTGCCCTATGTCAAGTTCAAATTACTTTGAATTTTTTTGTTAAAGTTTTTTCGTGTACTATATCTCTGCAATTGCTTCACCCAATACCTTGATACTTCACATGGGTGTATCATCTCTTATTGTCACACCTGCTTGCGGAAAGCGCGATATCGTCGGCATTTTGGCATACGTCCGTCCGTTCGTCCGTGTGTCCGGTTAAAGTTGTTTGGTTAAAGTTTTTCCATCTACTATATCTATTTTTTTAGTGTCCATGCCTCGCCCCAAGGTGCGACATGCAGGCCACGGCCATCTAGTCTACAAAAAGTGGGTATAATTATGTTATCCAAGTGTCTATGCTTGGAAAAAACCTGGCCTTCGTGGCTTTGCCTCGTTTCTTGTTTTACCTTCACCTAATATTTCTACGTAATTGACTTAGCCATTTTCAACGTTAACTTTTTAACGTACGTCTGGTTAGAGTTTTTTGGTTAAAACTTTTTCGTTATACTATATCTCTGCAACTGCTTCGCCCATTACCTTGAAACTTCACATGGGTGTTTATCATCGTCCATATTTTCATTCTAACCCCCAACCGTGCGGCCCCTGTGATCAATGTCAAGGTCAAATCAAATGTCAAGGTCCGTCCGTCCGTCCGTCCGTCCGTCCGTCCGTCCGTCCGTCCGTACCGTCCGTCCGTCCGTCCGTTCGTCCGTCCGTCCGTCCGTCCATCCGTCCGTTTGTACGTCCGAGTGTCTGGTTAAAGTTTTTTCGTTAAAGTTTTTCCATCTACTATGTCTATTTTTTTAGTGTCCATGCCTCGCCCCAAGGCGCGACATGCAGGCCACGGCCATCTAGTCTGCAAAAAGTGGGTATAATTATGTTATCCAAGTGTCCATGCTTGGAAAAAACCTGGCCTTCGTGGCTTTGCCTCGTTTCTTGTTATCTTTGGCTCTCTTGTTACCTGGGAGTTGAATTGGGTTATTGCCCATTATAAAAGTAGTACTGATGCTACTGCTTTTGGGAGGTGGCCAAGTGATTCTGGTGTGGTGAGGACCTGGCATCAAATCAGGATTATTCAGATTTCAGGGCTGAATATAAATATTTTTTAGCTCACCTGAGCGAAGCTTATGTGAGCTATTGTTACCGCAATGTGTCCGTCCTCTGTTGTCCGTCGTCGTCCGTCGTCGTCCGTCGTCGTCCGTCGTCGTCCGTCGTCGTCGTCCGTGAACATTTTCAAACGTCTTCTCCTCGGTAACCATTGGGCCTATAGTCACCAAACTTCATGGTCATTGTCCTTAGGTAGGGGGATTACAAAAGTGTTAAAATGACGTCATACGTAATCCAAGATGGCCGCCGTCTAAAAATTTCACAAATTCTTCAAAAATATTGTTCTCAACAACCGCCAACCGGATTTCGACAAAACATGGTAGGAATGATCGATGTACAATGCTTTTTCAAAGTTGTTAAAATGGTGACCCCGAGGTCAAAAATGGGCGTGGCCCGTGGGGTCAAATTGGGGTCAAATTTTATTTTTGACCGAATATGGTTATGTTATATATCAAATCGAAGGTATCAACGAGACGATCACTCTGGTGCATTTATTGTCGAAAAGGGATGGTTATGTCATCCAAGATGGCCGCCGAAAGGTCAAAAGGTCTTTCTTTTATCAGAGATTTCAAAATTCTTCTTCACATGAACCGTTTGGCCCATGGTAGCCAAACTTAAAAGTTATGGTCCATGGGTGAAGCCTTTTCAGATTTGTTAAAATGGAGGTCATCGCTAAAGCAAGATGGCCGCCGTCTAAAAATAACATACATTCTTATAAAATCTTCTTCTCATGAACCGCCAGCCGGATTTCGACGAAACTTGGTAGGAATGATCGATGTACAATGCTCTTTCAAAGTTGTTAAAATGGTGACCCCGGGGTCAAAAAATGGGCGTGGCCCGTGGGGTAAAATTTAATTTTTGACCGAATATGGTCATGTCCATATCAAATGGAAGGTATCAAAGAGGCGATCGCTCTGGTACATTTTTTGTCGAAATTGGATGGTCATGTCATCCAAGATGGCGGCCGAAAGGTCAAAAGGTCGTTCTTTTATTAGAGATTTAAAAATTCTTCTTCACACGAACCGCTTGGCCCATGGTGGCTAAACTTCACAGTTATGGGCCATGGGTGAAGCCTTTTCAGATTTGTTAAAACTGAGGTCGTCGCTAATCCAAGATGACCGCCGTCTAAAAATATCGCAAATTCTTAAAATAAAATTCTTCTCATGAACCGCCAGCCGGATTTTGACGAAACTTGGTAGGAATGATCGATGTAGAATCTCTTTCAAAGGTGATAAAAATGGTGACCCTGAGGTCAAAAATGGGCGTGGCCCGTGGGGTCAAATTTTATTTTTGACCGAATATGCTCATGTCATATATAAAATTGAAGGTATCGATGAGGTGATTGCTCTGGTACAATATTTATTCAAGATTTTGAACGTCTTTTTCTCGGGAACCGCATGGCCGATGCTGGCCGATGCTGGCCGATGCTGGCCAAACTTCATATTAAGTTAAGATCCTTGGGTGAAGCATTTCCAGATTTGATAAAATGAGAGTCATCACTTAATCTAAGATGACTGCCATCTAAAAATAGCAATTTTTTTTTAAAACACATGAACTCAATGTCACATTCTCCTTTGGTGTTCATGGAGTCAGGTGAGCGAATTAGGGCCATCATGACCCTCTTGTTTATTGTAAATATTCAGTTATGATTTTGGGATTTTCTCCTCATATGTACAGGTAATCTCTGGGATTTAGTACTAAACCCATTGACCCGGCCTTAAACGACCTTAGCTGTCGATAGGCCTTTTAAGCCCCAACAAACAAACAAAAAGTGGCTGTCTGGTTACCAAAATTCATAATGACAATATTGCCCTGTATCCTATTTCACCAACATGGCAAAGTATACTAATATCTAGCAAAGTATACTTTGAGGGAGTAATCATTTATTTTTCCCGAAATGCATTATTTAATATAGAACTAACAACTGCATATATTTGATTATTAAAAGTATGCAGAATTATTATACTGAATTTATTACATTATCACAGCAAAAATGGTGGCTGTGATAATGTAATAAATTCAGTATAGTAAAAATTAATAAATTTATCCTTCAATTGAAAATTTCTCCCTCAAAGTATACTTTGCTAGATAAGTATACTTTGCAATGTTGGTGAAATATGCTACAGATCAAACATGTGGGCCCCTTTCTTTGTGTACTCCAGTTTCCAGGTCACATTTCTAGTTTAAATTTGCTATGGTATTTTCCAGGCTCAGCTCTCAAACGATAGGACTTCCAATATAGCCTAGAATATCTCTATGTTATTATACCCATATCTTACAAAGTATGCCGAGGGGCATATAGTTTCGCCTTTCCGTCTGGTTGTCCGACCATTCATCAGTCTGTCCGTAAAATTTAATTTAATGTTGGGGTAAATGTCTTATAACTTCTGTTTCCTTTCATGGAACACCTTGTTATTTCATACATGCATTCCTCAGATGACCCTCTATCCTGCTGTAGCAAATCCATGACCCACCACCCAACCCTTACCCCAAGGTCAAGGTCACAAACTTAGCATGTTCATAAACTTAACGTTGGGGTAAATGTTGTGTAACTTCTGTTTCTTTAAATTTTGTTTTACTTCTGTTTTCAGGGAGCGCATTGATATTTCATACATGCATTCATCTTGATATGCTATATCATGCTATAGCAAATCCACGTCCCACCTTCTACCACTTACCCCAATGTCAAGGTCCACCGCACACCCCTTAACCCAAGGTCAAGTTATATAATATTCATATTTTTTATACAACTGTGCCAAGTTTGAGCAAAGGCTGCCAACAGACGAGCTTCGTTGTCTTCTGACAACTCTTGTTGTTGACCCGCTTGCGAAAAGTGAGACATAGTGATCACAATGACGTCATCCGTCAAATTCAAATTTTGCCTCGTTTACTATCAAAGTTTTAACCAATAACAGGTAAGAAGTTTGACACAGTGTTCAAGAAGTTGGCGGTTGTGTTGTCGCGGAAATCGTCCAATGAGGATGAGTCTTTGGTGAAGGTGGCGAGGCCAGATGACGCCAATGGCAATGGCAACGCTGATGGCAACTATAACAACAACAGCACATCGGGAGTCAAAACTAACACCGAACTGAAGGAAGTCGCTCGCTCACCAGCTGGTCAGTGCTCACGTAGCCATGAAATGGCCGGAAACAAAAATAATTGTCTGCTGTTTATTTATGTTTGACAGATTTCTTAATAAAAATATAATTTGGCAGCGGCTGAGAATAATAACTTCTAATAAAGTTGGAAATTCTCTTACATGAGCTGCAAAAGCTAATTAACCCAGTTAATAATAGCTACACATTATTAATGAGGTTATCATAATTAATGCATTTAATAACTAATTAAACTCGTGCAATCCAGATATATTAGGGTTTGTCGTGGCATTGTTTATTTTTTTAGCTCACCTGAGCCAAAGGCTCGAGTGAACTATTGTTACCGTTTTCCGTCCGTCCACAACTTCAAACGTCTTCTTCTCAAACCGCTGAGCCAATGTTGGTCAAACTGTACAGAGATGATATATGGGTGGGGGCATATCAGGTTTGTAAAATTGGAGGTCGTCGCATAATCCAAGTAAAAAGATTTCTTCTCACGAACCGCTAGGCCAATTTCAACGAAACTTGGTGGAATAATTGATAGCCATGCTGTTTTAGATGTGTTAAAATTAAGGATGGCAACGAATATTCGAATATTCGTTTATTGACCGAATATACGAATATAAGTCTGGTATTCGAATGGAAAACTTATTTCCAGGTATTGTTTGGTTTACCTATTTCTCACCGCCGCACATACAGCAATTGATCCCGGTACATGTCAAAGTTTTTGTTGTCCGTTATCGACGATTAATACGGTATCGCGTCAAAGTTTGCTTGTCCCTAATATCGACAATTAATAACACGGTAGTGTTTAATACGTACCTTAATAAAGTTTAATTGCATTAAATAGCGTAATTGTTGATCCTTGGTAAAGAACTCGCGCTGCTTTGTCGGTACACGGTGTTTCGTGATGGTATAATTATGTGTTTGTTGAATTCTCATTGGTTAACGAATCAGTAAACCTTAGAAGCAGAAGCATGGTTTCTCAGTTGATTCGCGAAACGTGTAATTCCTGATCAAACTGCGCGGAGGCGCATGCTGGTCTGGAGCTCCACTTTTCCCAAACTCAATACACCCATTATTCTCGTGTCGGTATACACATTTCATCATTCCGCTGTGTGATGCGTGACGTCATTTGAGATTTCCAATTTTCCACTCGCTTGAAAAAATAGTTAATTGATTATTATTTGAAGCACGTGGGAACTCAATTTATGCGAGACGTGTTAACAGTATCAATTCCGTAATAGTGAGGAGATTTAGAGGTTGTGTGGTTCCGAATATTCGAATATATAGCCAATCGAATATTCGAATACCATTTTTACCATTCCATGCCATCTCTAATTAAAACTTAAAATGATGACCCTGGGGTAAAAAATCTGGGTGGGGGAGGGTAATGGGTAAAATTTCAGATTTGACTGAATATGGTCATATATCAAATCGAAAGTATCGACTAGACAATCACTCTGGGAGTATTTATTGTCGAACTCAAATGATTATGTCATCCATGATGGCCACCGAAAGGTCAAAAGGTCATCCTTTTTGTCGTGCCTGCTTTGGCAAAGTCGCGCCCCTGCCAAAGCAGGTGCGACAAAAAGTATTTTTTTCCGTCGTCCGCGTCGTCATCCGTGTCATCCGTTTTTTAGCTTGACTATTCGAAGAATAAGTAGAGCTTATGTTGTCACCCCGGCGTCGGCGTCGGCGTCGGCGTCGGCGTCGGCGTCACCGTCACGGTCACGCCTTGGTTAAGGTTTTTAGTCAAGCTTGTATATGGAATACTACTGGCCCTACACCCACCATACTTGGACAACTTCATCTCCTAGTGATGTACATCAATAACCCCTGATCTATATTTGACCTTCACCTACATTTCCTCTTGAATTACTTGGTTAATTCCCCTTGGTTAAGGTTTTTAGTCAACCTTGGTTAAGGTTTTTTTCAAGCTTGTACATTGAATACTAGTGTGCATCCACACACCATACTTCGACAACCTTTTCTCATAGGTATGTACATCAATAACCCCTGATCTATATTTGACCTTGACCTACATTTCCTCTTCAATTACTTACTTAATTCCTTTTGGTTAAGGTTTTTAGTCAACCTTCTATATGGAATACTACTGGCCCTACACCCACCATACTTGGACAACTTCATCTCCTAGTGATGTACATCAACAACCCCTGATCTATATTTGACCTTGACCTACATTTCCTCTTGAATTACTTAATTCCCCTTGGTTAACGTTTTTAATCCAGCTTGTACATGGAATACTCCTGGCCCTACACCAACCATACTTGGACAACTTCATCTCCTAGTGATGTACATCAACAACCCCTGACCTATATTTGACCTTGACCTACATTTAACATTGAATTACTTACTTAATTCCCCTTGGTTAAGGTTTTTACTCATCCTTGGTTAAGGTTATTAGTCAAGCTTGTAGATGGAATACTCGACCTTGGTTAAGCTTTTTGCTCAAGCTTGTACATGGAATACTATTGTGCATACAGACACCATAATTGGACAACCTTTTCTCATAGTGATGTACATCAATAACCCCTGATCTATATTTGACCTTGACCTACATTTCCTCTTGAATTACTTACTTAATTGTATCCCCCAGACTACCGTCGGGGGATACTATGGATTTGACAGCGCGCCGCGTCCGCGTCCGCGTCCGCGTCCGCGTCCGCGTCCGCCGCAGACACTTCTTGTCCGGAGCATAACTCGAACACCCTTTGGAATATTTTCATGAAACTTCACACATGCATAGACCACGACCCGAAGGTGTGTCGCGCACAAGAATGACAACTCTTGCATAGCTAATTTTTGAGTTATCTCCCTTTTTTGTTTCTCGCACTGATTTCGTGTCCGGAGCATAACTCCACCACCCTTTGGAATATTTTCATGAAACTTCACACATGCATAGACCACGACCCGAAGGTGTGTCGCGCACAAGAATGACAACTCTTGCATAGCTAATTTTTGAGTTATCTCCCTTTTTTGTTTCGCGCACTGATTGACCATAACTCGACCACCCTTTGGAATATTTTATGAAACTTAACACATTCAATTAGACCACGAACCGAAGGTGTGTCGTGCACAAGAATGACAACTCTTGCATAGCTAATTTTTGAGTTATCTCCCTTTTTTGTTTTCGCTCACTGATTTCCTGTCCGGAGCATAACTCGACCACCCTTTGGAATATTTTCATGAAACTTCACACAATGCATAGACCACGACCCGGAGGTGTGTCGCGCACAAGGAATGACAACTCTTGCGTAGCTAATTTTTCAGTTATCTCCCTTTTTTGTTTTGCGCACTCTACAAACTGGACAATAATGCATGAAGACCTGTTTTCTCGTCTGCTCTGTATACCTTTTCTCGTGTGCTCTGTACACCTTACCTGTAGAGAGAACAATAGAAACTGGGAGAACCATGTGCTAAGCATGGGCTAGCATGTGCAGATGTCCACTGCTTGACCACTGCTTGACCACTGCTTGACCATTACTGACCAGGTAATTTATACATGTAAATCACTACATTGGGTACTGTGTTGAAAATATTGTGGCATTATGTGGACCTCTGCAGATATATGTAGATAAATATAGGACTATTAAAAAAAAATCTGGTCTCCAATAGCAAGCATTATTATTTTTAAACTTTTTTTTGTCATTTTTTTTTTTTTTTTTTTTTCATTATTTTTTTTTTCTTTTTTTTTCATTTTTTTTTTCAAATTATTTTTCAATTTGACTGGAAAAAAAATCTGGGCTCCAGTAGCAAGCATTATTATTTTTAAACTTTTTTTTTTCCATTTTTTTTTTTTCATTTTTTTTTTATTTTTTTTTTTCAAATTATTTTTCAATTTTTGTCCAGTAGCAGAATGGTCGTAAGTGCTATATACAGACTATTCACCTGTACATGTGCTAGCATGTGCAACTGACCACTGACCACTTACAGGTAATTTATACAGGTAAATGATTATATTACATTTCCGTAAACTGTGTTGAAAATATTGTGGCATTATGTGGACCTGTGCAGATATATGTAGATAAATATAGGACTATTAAAAAAAATTCTGGCTCCAGTAGCAAGCATTATTATTTTTAATTTTTAAACTTTTTTTCCATTTTTTTTTTTCATTTTTTTTTTTCAAATTCTTTTTTCAATTTTTGTCTAGTAGCATAAGGTCGTAAGTGCTATATACAGACTATTATCATATAATAAAACAATTATTGACTAGTGAGCCATAGAATATAATCTGATATTCTATGGTTCACTAGTCAATAATTGTATAATATGTTGGGCGGGCCAGTGAAAATTGCTTTCGGGCCCAGGCTCGAGGTCAAGGCGGGACAAGGCGAGGCATCTGATTCCGCGGAATTCTTGTTTACTTATCTCCCTTTGTTGTTCGTGCTCTGATTTTGTATCCAGAGCATAACTCGAACACGCATATCGCATTGCTCTAATGGTCCTCTACCGCCCTGTGCCAAATCCACGTTCGTTCTGCCCCCGTCAAGCCCAGGGTCAAGGTCACATACTTAGTGCTTCAAAAACATTAACGCTTGGGTAAATATCTTATACTTTCTGTTTTCTTTCATGGATCATGGATCATCTTCATATTTCATATACGCATTGCTCTAATGGTCCTCTACCGCCCTGTGCCAAATCCACGTTCGTCCTGCCCCACCAATCCCAGGGTCAAGGTCACATACTTGGTGCTTCAAAAACTTTAAATTTTTCGCTCAGGTAAAAATATCTTATAATTTTTATTTCCATTCACGGATCAACTTCATATTTCATATACGCTTGCTCTAATGGTCGTCTACCGCCCTGTGCCAAATCCACGTTCGTCCGCCTGCCCCCGCCAAGCCCAGGGTCAAGGTCACATACTTAGTGCTTCAAAAACTTTAACGACTCGGTGTAAATATCTTATAATTTCTGTTTTCTTTCATGGATCATCTTCATATTTCATATAGCATTGCTCTAATGGTCCTCTACCGCCCTGTGCCAAATCCACGTTCGTCCTGCCCCCGCCAATCCAGGTGGTCAAGGTCTTTCACATCTTGGTACATTGGTGCTTCAAAAACTTTAATGCTCAGGTAAATATCTTATAATTTTTCTTTCCATTCACGGATCAACTTCATATTTCATATATGCGTTGCTCTAATGGTCCTCTACCGCCCTGTGCCAAATCCACGTTCGTCCCGCCCCCGCCAAGCCCAGGGTTAACATCATATACTTAGTGCTTCAAAAACTTTAACGCTCAGGTAAATATCTTATAATTTCTGTTTTATTTCACGGATCAGCTTCATATTTCATATATGCATTGCTCTAATGGTCCTCTACCGCCCTGTGCCAAATCCACGTTTGTCCTGCCCCCGCCAAGCCCAGGGTGAAGGTCACATACTTGGTGCTTCAAAAACTTTAACGCTCAGGTAAAAGAAAATTTTGACTTGCAATTTGGCCTCATTTATTATCAAAGCGATATGTGGGACATCCGTGTTCTATGAACACATTTTCTAGTTTTATTAAACTTCACACATGCATAGAAGACGACCCAAAGGTGTGTCGCACGTAAGAATGACAACTCTTGCGTCGTTAATTTCTTAGTTATCTCCCTTTGTTGTTTCGTGCACTGATTTCGTGTCTGGAGCATAACTCGAACACCCTTTGGAATATTTTTCATGAAACTTCACACATGCATAGACCACGACCCTAAAGGTGTGTCCCGCAAGAATGACAACTCTTGCATCACTAATTCTTTAGTTATCTCCCTTTGTTTTTCCGTCACTGATTTTGTCTCCGGAGCATAACTCGAACACCCTTTTTTCAAACTACTTGTGTATCTGGGGAGGGGGATACACATGCGCTTGTCGACAAGCGTCCATTTCTAGTTCTCTTTGGTTAAGGTTTTTACTCAAGCTTGTAGATGGAATACTCATGGCCCTACACCAACCATACTTGGACAACTTCATCTCCTAGTGATGTACATCAACAACCCCTGACCTATATTTGACCTTGACCTACATTTAACCTTAAATTACTTACTTAATTCCCCTTGGTTAAGGTTTTTACTCATCCTTGGTTAAGGTTATTAGTCAAGCTTGTAGATGGAATACTATTGTGCATACATACACCATACTTGGATAACTTTTTCTCATAGGGATGTACATCAATAACCCCTGACCTTTATTTTACCTTCACCTACATTTAACCTTGAATTACTTGGTTAATGTTTATAGTCAAGCTTGTATATGGAATACTTCTCTGGGCCTACATCAACCATACTTGGACAACTTCATCTCCTAGTGATGTACATCAATAATCCCTGACCTATATTTGACCTTGACCTACTTTTATCCTTGGATTACTTAGTTATCTCCCCTTGGTTACGGTTTTTACTCAAGCTTGTATATGGAATACTCCTGGGCCTACAGCAACCATACTTGGAAAACCACGCACCTACGTCCAAGGTCAAGGTCACTGTTGAAGGTCAAAGGTCAAACCTATTGAAATTCCCTTCCGCTCTATATCTTCTACACCGATGCATGGATTATCAAATGGCTTGGCACAAATGTTTCTTATGATGAGAAGGTGTGTCGCGATGATCAATAACCACGCACCTACATCCAAGGTCAAGGTCACAGTTGAAGGTCAAAGGTAAAAAATATTGAAATTCCAAATGGCTTGGCACAAATGTTTCTCACGATGAGAAGGTGTGTCGCGATCAATAACCACGCACCTACGTCCGAGGTCAAGGTCACTGTTGAAGGTCAAAGGTCAAACCTATTGAAATTCCCTTCCGCTCTATATCTTCTACACCGATGCATGGATTATCAAATGGCTTAGCACAAATGTTTCTCATGATGAGAAGGTGTGTCGCGATCAATAACCACATGCCTACGTCCAAGGTCAAGGTCACAGTTGAAGGTCAAAGGTCAAACCTATTGAAATTCCCTTCTGCTCTACATCTTCTACACTGATGCATGGATTATCAAATTGCTAACCACGCACCTACGTCCAAGGTCACAGTTGAAGGTCAAAGGTCAAACCTATTGAAATTCCCTTCCGCTCTATATCTTCTACACCGATGCATGGATTATCAAATGGCTTGGCACAAATGTTTCTCATGATGAGAAGGTGTGTCGCAATCAATAACCACGCACCTACGTCCAAGGTCAATGTCATAGTTGAAGGTCAAAGGTCAAACCTATTGAAATTCCCTTCCGCTCTATATCTTCTACACCGATGCATGGATTATCACACTATGCCCAGGGTCAAGGTCACAGACTTGATGCGTTTGAAACCTTAACGCTCGGCGAAATGGCTTATAATAAAAAATGCCTCGTTTTCTTTGGCTGCCAGTGGGGGTATTCGTGTGCCGACAGGCCACATTTCTAGTTTCCCTTGGTTAATGTTTTTAGTCGACCTTGGTTAAGGTTTTTATGCAGGCCGCAGCCACCTTCTTTGTCAAGCTATGTGTACATCGACAACCCTCGTAGTCGAGCTATGCTGTTCTCCTACAGCTCCTGTTTTGTAAGGCAAATGCGTTAAAAGTTATTGTTTTTTCACAACACGGTCAAATGCCTCGGCAGGCGCGATACCGCTTTCGTGGCGGAATTCTTGTATTAGAGATTTCTAATGTTTTCTAGTGAACCGCTGTGCTGCCAATATTGGTCAATCTTCACAGGTATGATCTATGGGTGGGGGCGTGTCAGATTTTTAAATTTGGAGGTCGTCCCTTAATCCAAAATGGCTGCCGTGGAAAAGTAGGAAAAATTCTTAAAAAATATTCTTTTCATGAACTACCAAACGAAACTTGACAGGAATGATCGGCAGTCAATGCTCTTTCACTCTGGATCATTTTTGGTCGAAATCAGATGATTAGGTCATCCAAGATGGCCACCGAAAGGTCTTCTTCCTCGTGAACCGCTTGGCTGGTGTTGGTCAAACTTCCCAGGGATGATCTATGGGTGGGGACATGTCGGATTTGTAAATTTTGAGGTCGCCTAATCCAAGATGGCCGCTGTGGAAAAGTAGGTCAAATTCGTTAAATAATCTTCTCAGAAACCGTTGACAGACTTTAACGAAACTTGACAGAAATGGTCGACAGTCAATGATATTTCAGATTTGTTAAAATAATGACCCCTTGATCAAAAACAGGCTGGCCTGGTCAAATTTCACATTTTACCAACTATGGTCATGTTGTATATTAAATCGAATGTATTGATGAGACGATCTCTCTGAAGCATTTTTTATCAAAATTGGATGATCACATCATCCAAGATGGCCGCCAAAAGGTCAAACCGGTTGCTTTTTATTTGAGCTTTCAAACAGCCTTTCCTTACTAACCGCTTAACTTCATAGTTATTGTCTTACGATGAAACATTACAGATTTTTAAATTGGAGGTTGTCCCATAATCCAAGATGGCCGCCATGTAAAGTTTAACAAAATCTTTAACCCTTACACTGCTATCTTAATTTTTTGTCGTCTGCTGTTTATTTTCTATTTTTCATTTTTAGCTCGCCTGCATACCCCGGCGTCATCGGCGTCAGTGTCCACAAATTTAACGTTGGGGTAAATGTCTATAACTTCTGTTTCCTTTCATGGAACACCTTCTTATTTCATACATGCATTCCTCAGATGACCCTCTATCATGCTGTAGCAAATCCATGACCCACCACTCAACCCTTACCCCAAGGTCAAGGTCACAAACATTCATAAATTAAACATTGGGGTAAATGTCTTATAAAATATGTTTCCTTTCATGGAACGCCTTGATATTTCATACATGCATTCATCTGATGATACTCTATTGTGCTACAGCAAATCCATGAGCCACCGCCCACCCCGTACCCCAAGGTCAAGGTCACAAACTTAGCACATTCATAAACTTAACTTTGGGGTAGATGTCTTATAAAATCTGTTTTCTTTCATGGAACGCCTTGATATTTCATACATGCATTCCTCAAATGACCCTCTATTATGCTGTAGCAAATCCACAACTAACCACCTTGCACTTACCCCAAGGTCAATGTCACAAACTTAGCATGTTAATAAACTTAACATTGTGGTAAATGTTGTGTAACTTTTTTTTCTTTACAGGGAACGCTTTGATATTGCATGCATGCATTCATCTGATGATACTCTATCGTGTTATAGCAAATCCATGACCCACCCCTTTCCCCAAGATCAACATCATAAACTTGACGTTGGAGTAAATGTCTTTTTAGGACTTCTGTTTCTTTACAGGGAAAACCATGATATTGCATGCATGCATTCATCTGATGATACTATATCGTGCTAATCCATGACCCACCTTCCACCATTGACCCCAATGTCAAGATCCACCGCACACCCCTTAACCCCAGGTCAAGTTACATAATATTCATGTTTTTAGCTCACCTTAGTGAAGCTCATGTGAGCTATTGTTACCGCAATGTGTCCGTCCGTCGTCCGTCCGTCGTCCGCGAACATCTTCTTCTCGGTAACCATTGGGCCTATGGTCACCAAACTTCATGGTCATGGTCCTTAGGTAGGGGGATTACAAAATTGTTAAAATGACGTCATTACGTAATCCAAGATGGCCGCCGTCTAAAAATAGCACAAATCCTTCAAAAATCTTGTTCTCAAGAACCGCCAATCAGATTTCGACAAAACTTGGTAGGAATGATCGATGTCCAATGCTCTTTCAAAGTTGTTAAAATCGTGACCACGTGGTCAAAAATGGGCGTGGCCCGTGGGGTCAAATTGGGGTCAAATTTTATTTTTGACCGAATATGATCATGTCATATATCAAATCGAAGGTATCAACGAGGCGATCACTCCGGTGCATTTTTTGTCATAATCGGATGGTTATGTCATCCAAGATGGCCGCCGAAAGGTCAAAAGGTTGTTCTTTTATCAGAGGTTTCAAAATTCTTCTTCACACGAACCGCTTGGCCCATGGTGGCTAAACTTCACAGTTATGGTCCATGGGTGAAGCCTTTTCAGATTTGTTAAAACGGAGGTCATCGCTAATCCAAGATGGCCACCGTCTTAAAATAGCACAACTTCTTAAAAAATCTTTTCATGAACCGCCAGCCGGATTTCGACGAAACTTGGTCTGAATGATTGATGTAGAATGCTCTATCAAAGGTGTTAAAATGGTGACCCCGGGGTCAAAAATGGGCGTGGCCCGTGGGGTCAAATTTTATTTTTAACCGTATATGCTCATGTCATATATCAAATTAAAGGTATCGATAAGGCGATTGCTATGGTGCAATATTAGAATCGGATGATTATGTCATCCATGATGGCCGCCAAAAGGTCCATTTATTCGAGATTTTGAACGTCTTTTTCTCAGGAACCACATGGCCGATGCTGGCCAAACTTCATAGTAAGTTAAGATCCTTGGGTGAAGCATTTTCAGATTTGGTAAAATGAGTCATCGCTTAATCCAATGTCACAATTTTTTAACACATGAACTCGATGTTACATTCTCCTCTGGTGTTCATGGAGTCAGGTGAGTGAATTAGGGCCATCATGTCCCTCTTGTTTATACAACTGTGCCAAGTTTTTAGCGAAGGCTGCCAACAGGTGAGCTTCGTTGTCTTCTGTTGACTCTTGTTATCATCAAAAACATGCTTTGACAGCACTTTAGAATAATTGACAGCATGCTTTGACAGCACTTTCTGAAATGCTGTCAAACCATGTTTTTATTGAGAAATAAGGCAAGATATAAAAGCAACAGCAGACAACAATTGTTGTGTGTAGTGGTCTAGGGGTTTAACAATGTCTTCCCATCATCAGACTGGTTTCAACAAAAATTTGTAGGAATAATGAATGTATAAAGGTCTCTCAGATTTACTTGCATATATATAATAACCAGGTGAGCGATATAGGGCCACAATTGCCCTCTTATTTTTGTATACCGCAGTTGTCTACTATGGCTTAGTCTCGGCGAATCAAACATCTTTATTTCGAACATGAGAACAGAGTATGTACGAATTGCCCACTTTGCAGCGGCGTCTGCGAGTGATGTCAAAACGTCTGTAGACACGAATGACTTGATCGGGGGAGCAGATGTGGAGGTAAACTCTAGCGAGGACAAGAACACCATCTTGAAGGAACTGAAGGTTGGTTTATTTCTAAGTTCTCACTTTTATCAGTTACAGAAGTGTGTTGAGTTTACACAAGCTGTGTTTGTTTGACCCATGTTTGCACTACATTTGACAGAAAACCAGTTTTTGTTTGTTCCTTGTTTTTCCCCGTTTTGTCTTCAATGCGCATGCTCAGTTATACAAAAATGGTGAAACGTTTCTGATGACATTTCTACATTTCCGCGACAGACAAATGATATTTCTACATTTCCGCAATAGACATATTTCTACATTTCCGTGACAGGCATATTTCTACATTTCCGCAACAGACATGTTTCTACATTTCCGTGACAGACATATTTCTGCAGCAGACATATTTCTACATTTCCGCGACACGTATTTCTACATTTCTGCGACATACATGATATTTCTACATTTCCGCAGCAGACATATTTCTACATTTCCGCGACAGACATGTTTCTACATTTCTGCGACACACATATTTCTACGGCAGACATATTTCTACATTTCCTCAACAGACATGTTTCTACATTTCCGCGACAGACATCTATCTACATTTCCGCGACCGACATATTTCTACATTTCCGCGACCGACATATTTCTACATTTCCTCAACAGACATATTTCTACATTTCCGCGACGGACATGTTTCTACATTTCTGCGACAGATATTTCTACGGCAGACATATTTCTACATTTCCTCAACAGACATATTTCTACATTTCCGCGACGGACTTGTTTCTACATTTCCGTGACCGACATATTTCTACATTTCCGCAACCGACATATTTCTACATTTCCGCAACAGACATATTTCTACATTTCCGCGACGGACATGTTTCTACATTTCTGCGACAGATATTTCTACGGCAGACATATTTCTACATTTCCGCGACGGACTTGTTTCTACATTTCCGTGACCGACATATTTCTACATTTCCGCAACCGACATATTTCTACATTTCCGCAACAGACATATTTCTACATTTCCGCGACGGACATGTTTCTACATTTCTGCGACAGATATTTCTACGGCAGACATATTTCTACATTTCCTCAACAGACATATTTCTACATTTCCGCGACGGACTTGTTTTCTCTACATTTCCGTGACCGACATATTTCTACATTTCCGCAACCGACATATTTCTACATTCCGCAACAGACATATTTCTACATTTCCTCAACAGACATATTTCTACATTTCCGCGACGGACTTGTTTCTACATTTCCGTGACCGACATATTTCTACATTTCCGCAACCGACATATTTCTACATTTCCGCAACAGACATATTTCTACATTTCCTCAACAGACATATTTCTACATTTCCGCGACGGACTTGTTTCTACATTTCCGTGACCAACATATTTTTATATTTCCGCAACAGACATATTTCTACATTTCCGGGACAGGCATATTTCTACCTTTCCGCGACAGGCATATTTCTATATTTTCGCGACATACATGTTTCTACATTTCCGCAACCAACATATTTCCTCGACAGACGTGTTTCTACATTTCCACGACAGGCATATTTCTACATTTCCGCGACAGACATGTTTCTACATTTCCATGACAGACATATTTCTAGATTTCTGCGACAGACATGTTTCTACATTTCCGCAACAGACATATTTCTACATTTCCGCCACGGACATGTTTCTACATTTCCGCAACAGACATATTTTCACATTTCCGCGACAGGCACATTTCCGCGACAGGCATATTTCTACATTTCCGCAACAGACATGTTTCTACATTTCCACGTCTGACATATTTCTACATGTCCTCGACAGACATGTTTCTACATTTACATGACTGACATATTTCTACATTTCCTCGACGGACATGTTTCTACATTTACTCGACAGGCATATTTCTACATTTCCGCAACAGACATGTTTCTACATTTCCACAACAGGCATATTTCTACATTTCTGCGACAGGCATATTTCTACATTTCCGCGACGGACATGTTTCTACATTTCCACGACAGGCATATTTCTACATTTCCGCGACAGACATGTTTCTACATTTCCACGACTGACATATTTCTACATTTCCTCGACAGACATGTTTCTACATTTACATGACTGACATACTTCTACATTTCCTCGACGGACATGTTTCTACATTTACTCGACAGCCATTTTTCTACATTTCCGCAACAGACATGTTTCTACATTTCCACGACTGACATATTTCTACATTTCCTCGACAGACATGTTTCTACATTTCCAGGACAGGCATATTTCTACATTTCCATGACAGGAATATTTCTACATTTCCGCAACAGACATGTTTCTACATTTCCACGACTGACATATTTCTACATTTCCTCGACAGACATATTTCTATATTTCCATGACACTCAATTCTACAGTTCCTACATTTCCGCAACAGACATGTTTCTATATTTCCCCCGACAGAGATATTTCTACATTTCCGCGACAGACATATTTCTATATTTCCGTGACAAATATATTTCTATATTTCTGTGACACACATATTTCTATATTTCCGCGACAGATATATTTCTACACCTTTCATGACACCTTTCATTTCTTACAGTTCTACATTTCAGCGACGGACATGTTTCTACATTTCCACGACAGGCATATTTCTACATTTCCGCGACAGACATGTTTCTACATTTCCTACGACTGAATATTTCTACATTTCCTCGACAGATGTTTCTACATTTAATGACGGATATTTCTACATTTTCCTCGACGACATGTTTCTACATTTCTTCGACAGACATGTTTCTACATTTCCAGGACAGGCATATTTCTACATTTCCGCGACAGGCATATTTCTATATCGCGACATACATGTTTCTACATTTTCGCAACAGAACATATTTCTACTCATCCGACAGACATGTTCTACTTTCCACGACTGACATATTTCTACATTTCCTCGACAGACATGTTTCTACATTTCCAGGACAGGCATATTTCTACATTTCCGCGACGGACATGTTTCTACATTTCCACGACAGGAATATTTCTACATTTCCGCGACGGACATGTTTCTACATTTCCACGACAGGAATATTTCTACATTTCCGCAACAGACATGTTTCTACATTTCCACGACTGACATATTTCTACATTTCCTCGACAGACATGTTTCTACATTTACATGACTGACATATTTCTACATTTCCTCGACAGACATGTTTCTACATTTACATGACTGACATATTTCTACATTTCCTCGACGGACATGTTTCTACATTTTACATGACTGGACATATCTACATTTAGCGACAGGCATATTTCTATTATTTTCGCGACATACATGTTTCTACATTTCTGCAACAGACATATTTCTACATTTCTTCGACAGACATGTTTCTACATTTCCAGGACAGGCATATTTCTACATTTCCGCGACAGTCATATTTCGTATATTTTCCGCGACATACATTTGTTTCTACACAGACATATTTCTACATTTCCTCGACGACTGTTTCTACATTTTCCACGATGACTATTTCTACATTTCCTCGACAGACATGTTTCTACATTTCCGGACAGCATATTTTCTACATTTCCTGCGACAGGCATATTTCTATATTTTCGCGACATACATGTTTTCTACTTTCTGCAACAGACATATTTCACATTCCTCGACGACATGTTTCTACATTTCCACTGACTGGACATATTTCTACTTTCCGCAAACAGACATGTTTTCTACATTTCCGACAACAGACATATTTTCACATTTCTGCGACAGGCACATTTCCGCCGCGACAGCACCATTCGCGACAGGTATATTTCTACATTTCCGCGACAGACATGTTTCTACATTTCCACGTCTGACATTATTTCTACTGTCCTTCGACAGACATGTTTCTACATTTACATGACTGACATATTTCTACATTTCCTCGACGGACATGTTTCTACATTACTGACAGGCATATTTTCACATTTCCGCAACATGACATGTTGCATTTCACAACAGGCATATTTCTACTTTCCTGCGAAACAGGCATATTTCTACATTTCCGCGACGGACATGTTTCTACATTTCCACGACAGCATATTTCTACATTTCCGCGACAGACATGTTTCTACATTTCCACGACTGACATATTTCTACATTTCCTCGACAGACATGTTCTACATTTACATGACTGACATACTCTACATTTCCTCGACGGACATGTTTCTACATTTACTCGACAGGCCATCTACATTTCCGCAACGACATGTTTTCTACTTTCCACGACTGGATATTTCTACATTTCCTCACAGACATGTTTCTACATTTCCAGGACAGCATATTTCTACATTTCCATGACAGGAAAATGTTTCTACATTTCCGCAACAGACATGTTTCTACTTTCCACGACTGACATATTTCTACATTTCCTGACAGACATATTTCTATATTTCCATGACACTCAATTCTACAGTTTCCTACATTTCCGCAACAGACATGTTTCTATATTTCCCCCGACAGAGTATTTTCCTACATTTTCGCGACAGACATATTTCTATATTTCCGTGACAAATATATTTCTATATTTCTGTGACACACATATTTCTATATTTCCGCGACAGATATATTTCTACATTTCCATGACACTCAATTCTACAGTTCCTACATTTCCACGACGGACATGTTTCTACATTTCCACGACAGGATATTTCTACATTTCCTCCGTGACAGACATGTTTCTACATTTCACGACAGGCATATTTCAAACATTTTCCTTTCCGCGACGGACATGTTTCTACATTTCCACGACAGGAATATTTCTACATTTCCGCAACAGCATGTTTCTACATTTCCACGCGACATATTTTACATGTCCTCGACAGACATGCTATTTACATGACTGACATATTTCTACATTTCCTCGACGGACATGTTTCTACATTTACTCAACAGGCATATTTTCTACATTTCCGCAACAGAACATGTTTCTACATTTCCACAACAGCATATTTCTACATTTCTGCGACAGGCATATTTCTCATTTCCTTTCCGCTTTTGACGGACATGTTTTACATTTCCGACAGGCATATTTCTACATTTCCGCGAACAGACATGTTTCTACATTTCCACGACTGACATATTTCTACATTTCCTCGACAGACATGTTTCTACATTTACATGACTGACATATTTCTACATTTCCTCGACGGACAGTTTCTACATTTTACTCGACAGGCATATTTCTACATTTCCGCAACAGACATGTTTCTACATTTCCACAACAGGCATATTTCTACATTTCTGCGACAGGCATATTTCTACATTTCCGCGACGACATGTTTCTACATTTCCACGACAGGCATATTTCTACATTTCCGCGACAGACATGTTTCTACATTTCCAACGACTGACATATTTCTACATTTCCTCGACAGACATGTTTCTACATTTACATGACTGACATACTTCTACATTTTCCTCGACGGACATGTTTCTACATTTACTCGACAGCCATTTTTCTACATTTCCGCAACAGACATGTTTTCTACATTTCACGGACTGACATATTTCTACATTTCTCGACAGACATGTTTCTACATTTCCAGGACAGGCATATTTCTACATTTCCATGACAGGAATCTACATTTCCGCACAGACATGTTTCTACATTTCCACGACTGACATATTTCTACATTTCCTCGACAGACATATTTCTATCCATGACACTCAATTCTACAGTCCTACATTTCCGCAACAGACATGTTCTATATTTCCCCGACAGAGATATTTCTACATTTCCGCGACAGACATATTTCTATATTTCCGTGACACAATATCTATATTTCTGTGACACACATATTTCTATATTTCCGCGACAGATATATTTCTACATTTCCATGACACTCAATTCTACAGTTCCTACATTTCCCCGACGGACAATGTTTCTACATTTCCACGACAGGAATATTTTCTACATTTCCGTGACAGACATTGTTTCTACATTTCCACGACAGGCATATTTCTACATTTCCGCGACCGGACATGTTTCTACATTTCCACGACAGGAATATTTCTAACATTTCCGCAACAGACATGTTTCTACATTTCCACGTCTGACATATTTCTACATGTCCTCGACAGACAATGTTTCTACATTTACATGACTGACATATTTCTACATTTCCTCGACGGACATGTTTCTACATTTATCAACAGGCATATTTCACATTTCGCAACAGACATGTTTTCTACATTTCCACAACAGGCATATTTTCTACATTTCTGCGACAGGCATATTTCTACATTTCCGCGAACGGACATTTTTGTTTTCTACATTTCCACGACAGGCATATTTTCTACATTTCCGCGACAGACATGTTTCTACATTTCCACGACTGACATATTTCATTTTCCTCGACAGACATGTTTCTACATTTACATGACTGACATATTTCTACATTTCCTCGACGGACATGTTTCACTACATTTACTCGACAGGCATCTACATTTCCGCAACAGACATGTTTCTACATTTCCACGACTGACTATTTCTACATTTCCTCGACACATGTTTCTACATTTCCAGGACAGGCATATTTCTATTTATTTCCAGACAGGAAATTTTTCTACATTTCCGCAACAGACATGTTTCTACATTTCCACGACTAGCACATTATTTCTACATTTCCTTGACAGACATGTTTGTACATTTCCAGGACATGCATATTTCTACATTTCCATCGACGGACTATTTCTACATTTCCGCAACAGACATGTTTCTACATTTCCACGACAGGCATATTTCTACATTTCCTGCGTACGGACATGTTTCTACATTTCCAGACAGGAATATTTCTACATTTCCGCAACAGACATGTTTTCTACATTTCCACGACTGACATATTTCTACATTTGTCTCGACAGACATGTTTCTACATTTACATGACGACATATTTCTACATTTCTCGACGACTATCCGTCACATTACTCGACTGCATATACATTTCCGCAACAGACATATTTCTACATTTCCACAATCAGACATATTTCTACATTTATGCGACAGCATATTTCTACATTTCCGCGACGTTTACATTTGTCTACATTTCCACGACAGGAAATATTTCTATTTCCGCGGACAGACATGTTTCTTACATTTCCACGACTGTTTTTCATATTTCTACATTTCCTCGACAGACATGTTTCTACATTTTACATGGACTGACATATTCTACCTTTCCGACGACATGTTTCTACATTTCATTGACGACATAGTTTTCTACATTTCCTGGACAGGGCATATTTTCTACATTTCCGCGACAGGCATATTTCTATATTTTCGCGACATACATGTTTTTATACATTTCGGCAACAGACATATTTCTACATTTCCTCGACAGACATGTTTCTACATTTCCACGATCTGACTATATTTCTACATTTCCTCGACAAGACATGTTTCTACATTTCCAGGACAGCATTTTTTCTACATTTCCGCGACGACATGTTTCTACATTTCCACGACAGGAACATATTTCTACATTTCCGCGTATTTACGACATGTTTCTACATTTCCACGACAGAATATTTCTACATTTTCCGCAACAGGACATGTTTCTACATTTCCACGACTGACATATTTCTACATTTCCTCGACAGACATGTTTCTACATTTACATGACTGACATATTTCTACATTTCCTCGACAGACATGTTTTCTACATTTACATGACTGACATATTTTTCTATTTCCTCGACGGACATGTTTCTACATTTACATTTGACTGACATATTTCTACATTTCCGCGACAGGCATATTTCTATATTTTCGCGACATACAATACATGTTTCTACATTTCTGCTAAGAACATATTTACATTTCCTTCGACAGACATGTTTCTACATTTCAGGTCAGCATATTTCTACATTTCTCGACGACAGTCTATTTCTATATTTCGCGAACAGACATGTTTCTACACAGACATATTTCTACATTTCCTCGACAGACATGTTTCTACATTTTCCACGACTGACATATTTCTACTTTCGCGACAGAACATGTTTCTACATTTCCAGGACTGACATATTTTCTACATTTCCTCGCACAGGCATATTTCTATATTTTTGCGTTCATTACATGTTTCTACATATTTGCACAGACATATTTCTTACATTTCCTCGACAGACTATGTTTCTATACACGACTGACATATTTCTACATTTTCCTTCCGCCACGTCATGTCTACTTTCCGCACAGACATTTCATCACATTTCCGCGACACATGGTTTCACATTTCCGCGACAGCATATTTCTACATTTCCGCAACGACATGTTTCTACATTTCCAAGTCTGACATATTTCTACATTTCCTCGACAGACATGTTTCTACATTTACATGACTGACATATTTCTACATTTCCTCGACGGACATGTTTACATTTACTCACAGGCATATTTCTACATTTCCGCAACAGACATGTTTCTACATTTCCACAACAGGCTATTTCTACATTTCTGCGACAGGCATTTCTACATCCGCGACGGACATGTTTCTACATTTCACGACAGGCTATTTCTACATTTCCGCGACAGACATGTTTCTACATTTTCCAGACTGACATATTTCTACATTTCCTCGACAGACATGTACATTTACATGACTGACTACTTCTACATTTCCTCGACGGACATGTTTCTACATTTACTCGGACAGCATGTTTTACATTTCCGCAACAGACTGTTTCTACATTTCCACGACTGACTATTTCTACATTTCCTCGACAGACATGTTTCTACATTTCCAGGACTAGGCAGGTTTATTTCTACATTTTCCTCATGACAGATATTTACATTTCCTTCGCAACAGACATGTTTCTACATTTTCCACGACTGACATATTTCTACATTTCCTCGACAGACATATTTCTGATATTTATTTCCATTTGACACATTTTCATACAGGTTTCTACATTCCGCAACAGACATGTTTCTATATTTCCCCGACAGAGGATATTTCTACATTTTCCGCGACAGGATCGTATATTTTTTCCGTGACAACATGATTATTTCTATATCTGTGACATTATTTCTACATTTACATTTCCGCGACAGATTTATATCTACATTTCCATGACACTCATTTCTACAGTTTCTACATTTCCTTCGAACGACATGTTTCTACATTTCCACGACAGATATACACATTTCCTGACAGACATGTTTCTACATTTCCAGACAGGCATATTTCTACATTTCCGCGACGGACATGTTTCTACATTTCCACGACAGGATATTTCTACATTTCCGCACACAGATGTTTCTACATTTCCCGTGTCTGACATATTTTCTACATGTCTCGTTCAGACAATGTTTCTACATTTCATGACTGACATATTTCTACATTTCCTCGACGACATGTTTCTACATTACTCGAACAGGCATATTTCTACATTTCCGCAACAGACATGTTTCTTACATTTGTCAACAGGCATATTTCTACATTTCTGCGACAGGCATATTTCTACATTTCCGCGACGGACATGTTTTCTACATTTACACGACAGCATATTTCTACATTTCCGCGACAGACATGTTTTACATTTCCTCGACTGACATATTTCTACATTTCTCGACAGACATGTTTCTACATTTACACATGACTGACATTTACTACATTTCCTCGAACGGACATGTTTCTATTTCATTTACTACGACAGGAATCATTTCTACATTTCGACAACAGACATGTTTCTACATTTCCACGACTGACATATTTCTACATTTCCTCGACAGACATTTTGTTTCTACATTTCCTAGGACAGGCATATTTCTACAGTTTTCACCATGACAGGAATATTTACGACATTTTCGCACACAGTTTCTACATTTCTACACGACTGACATATTTCTACATTTCCTCGACAGACATGTTTCTACATTTCCAGGACAGGCATATTTCTACATTTCCATGACAGGAATATTTCTACATTTCCGCAACAGACATGTTTCTACATTTCCACGACAGGCATATTTCTACATTTCCGCGACGGACATGTTTCTACATTTCCACGACAGGAATATTTCTACATTTCCGCAACAGACATGTTTCTACATTTCCACGTCTGACATATTTCTACATGTCCTCGACAGACATGTTTCTACATTTACATGACTGACATATTTCTACATTTCCTCGACGGACATGTTTCTACATTTACTCGACAGGCATATTTCTACATTTCCGCAACAGACATGTTTCTACATTTCCACAACAGGCATATTTCTACATTTCTGCGACAGGCATATTTCTACATTTCCGCGACGGACATGTTTCTACATTTCCACGACAGGCATATTTCTACATTTCCGCGACAGACATGTTTCTACATTTCCACGACTGACATATTTCTACATTTCCTCGACAGACATGTTTCTACATTTACATGACTGACATATTTCTACATTTCCTCGACGGACATGTTTCTACATTTCTTCGACAGACATGTTTCTACATTTCCAGGACAGGCATATTGCTACATTTCCGCGACAGGCATATTTCTATATTTTCGCGACATACATGTTTCTACATTTCTGCAACAGACATATTTCTACATTTCCTCGACAGACATGTTTCTACATTTCCACGACTGACATATTTCTACATTTCCTCGACAGACATGTTTCTACATTTCCAGGACAGGCATATTTCTACATTTCCGCGACAGGACATGTTTACTACATCACGAGGATATTTCTACTTTCCGCGACGACATATTTCTACATTTCCACGACAGATATTTCTCATTTCCGCACAGACATGTTTCTACATTTCCACGACTGACATATTTCTACATTTCCTCGACAGACATGTTTCTACATTTTACATGACTGACATATTTCTACATCCTCGACGGACTGTTTCTACATTTACTGCATATTTCTACATTTCCGCACAGACATGTTTCTACATTTACATGACATGACATATTTCTACATTTCCGCGACAGGCATATTTCTATATTTTCGCGACAATGTTTCTACATTTCGAACAGACATATTTCTACATTTCCTCGACAGACATGTTTCTACATTTCCACGATGCATATTTCTACATTTCCGGATGTTTCATTTACATGAGACTATTTCTCACAGGGACATTTCTACATTTCCCTCGACAGACATGTTTCTACATTTCCACGACAGACATATTTCTACATTTCCGCGACAGACATGTTTCTACATTTCCAGACAGGCATATTTCTCATGCGCAGATATTTCTATTTATTTTCGGACTTACATTTACGTGACATTTTTTCTACATCATTTTTTTTTTCTGCACAGGATATTTCTACATTTCCTCGACAGACATGTCTAATTTCCACGAGGATCTTACATTTCCTCACAGACATGTTTACATTTCCAGACAGATATTTCTACATTTGCGACAGTATCTATTTTTTTCCGCGACATGTTTCTTTCTACATTTCCATGACAGCATATTTCTACATTTCCAACGACCTGACAGTTTCTCTTTCCAGACAGCATGTTTCACCATACATGACTACATTCATTTCATCACGACATGTTTCTCATTTCCCAGACAGCTATTTCTACATTTCCGCGACAGGCTTATTTCTATAGCGACGACATTACATGTTTCTACATTTCTGACAACAGGAATATTTCTACATTTCTACGACAGACAGGTCTACATTTCCCCGACTGGACAATTTATTTTCTCATTTCCTTCGACAGACTGTTTCTACATTTCAGGACAGGCATATTTCTACATTTCCGCGACAGTTCATATTTCTATATTTCGCGACATACATTTGTTTCTACATTTCTGCAACAGGACATATTTCTACATTTGTTCCTCGACAGACATGTTTCTACATTTCCAGACTGACATATTTTACATTTCTCGACAGACATGTTTTATACATTTCCACGGACAGCATCTACATTTCCGCGACAGGCTTTTTATTTTATCTATTTTATTTTCGCGACATACATGTTTCTACATTTCTGCAACAGGACATATTTCTACATTTTCCTCGAACAGTTTTCATGTTTCTACATTTCCACGACTGACATATTTTCTACATTTCCTCGAGAAATATTTCTAATTTCCAGACACTCCAATTTACAGTTTCTACTTTGTTTCCAGCACAGGACATATTTCTACATTTCCAGCGTTTCAGGAGAATATTTCTACATTTCCGAACAGACATTTTATTTCTATGTTTCTACTCCTGCACATTTTATATTTCTGAATTTCTGTTTCCCGACAGACATATTTCTACATTTCCTCGACAGATCATATTTCTACATTTCCATGGACACTCATTCTACAGTTCCTACATTTCCACGACGGACATGTTTTCTACATTTCCACGCAGGATATTTCTACATTTCCGCGACAGGCATAGTTCTATGTTTCGCGACATACATTTGTTTCCTACATTTCCCCGAACAGGACATATTTCTACATTTCCTTCGACAGGACATGTTTCTACATTTCCACGTCAGGACATATTTCTACATTTCCTTCAACAGACATGTTTCTACATTTCCGGACAGGCATATTTCTGACATTTATTTGCGTACAGGCATGTTTCCTATATTTTCGCGACATACATTGTTTCTAACATTTACACAAATGCCACTGACATACTTTCTACATTTACCTCGACAGGACATGTTTCTACATTTACTCGACAGCATATTTTTCTACATTTCCGCAACAGAACATGTTTCTACATTTCCACGAACAGCATATTTCTACATTTCCTGCGACAGGCATATTTCTACATTTCCGCGACGGACATGTTTCTACATTTCCAACGACAGGACATTATTTATTTCTACATTTCCTCGACAGACATGTTTCTACATTTCCACGACATAGACATATTTCTACCATTTCCTCGACAGACAATTGTTTTACATTTTATTTCATGACACTGTTTTTCTACAGTCCCTCTACATTTCCTCGGAAACAGGACATGTTTCTATATTTCCCTTCGACAGAGATGTTTCTACTTTCCACGACAGACATCTCATATTTCCGTGACAAATCATATTTCTATATTTTCTGTGACACTACATATTTCTATCCCGCGACAGATTTCTGTTTCTATTTTCATGCATTCAATTCTACAGTTCTACATTTCCTCGACGGACATGTTTCTAACATTTCCACAGGAATATTTCTTATTTCCGTCATATGTTTCTACATTTCCACGACAGGCATATTTCTACATTTCCGCGACTACATTGTTTCTACATTTCCACGACAGGGAATATTTCTACATTTCCGCAACAGACATGTTTCTACATTTCCACGTCTGACATATTTCTAAGTCCTCGATTTGACATGTTTCTACAGTTATCATGACTTTGTTCAATACATTTTACATTTCTCGACAGGACATGTTTCATACATTTACCTCAAAGACAGGCATATTTCTATTTCATTTCGCGACATACATGTTTACTATTTTCCAGACTTGGCATATTTCAATACATTTTCCGCGACTGAGGCTATTTGCTTACATTTCCTCGACAGGACATGTTTCTACATTTACACGACTGGACATATTTCATACATTTCCTGCGATTTTTACAGAACATGTTTCTACATTTCCACGAACTGACATTGAATTTCTACATTTCTGCTGACAGACATATTTCTACATTTCCGCGACATTGATGAATGTTTCTACATTTCCTCGGACAGGACATCCATTTCGTACTTTTTTCTTTTTGACTTTGCCGTTATTTTCTAGGGATCCGTTTTACGAAATAGCACATTTCTACATTTCCTCGACATACATGTTTCTACATTTCTGCACAGACTGATCTTTCTACATTTCTTCGACAGGACCATGTTTCTACATTTCCAGGACAGGCATATTTCCTACATTTCCGCGACAGGTTTCATTATTTCTATTTTATTTTCGCGACATATGTTTCTACATTTCCTGCGATAAGACATATTTCTATATTTCATCGACAGTCAATTCTACAGTTTCTACATTTCCGCAACCGAACATGTTTCTATATTTCCCCGACAAGAGATATTTCTAACATTTCCTCGAACAGGACATGTTTCTTTATTTCCGTGACAAATTTATTTCCTAATATTTCTGGTGACAGGACATATTTCTCTATTTCTTTCCGCCAGGACAGATTGTTTTACATTTCCTACATGTAACTGCAATTTTAAGGTCCTACATTTTTCCGCGACGGAACACATGTTTCTACATTTCCACGAACAGGAATATTTCTACATTTCCGGTGAACTGACATGTTTCTACATTTGCCACGTCAGGCATATTTCTTACATTTCCCGCGACAGGACATGTTTCTACATTTGTGACAGACAGGTATTTTTACTATATTTCCGCGAACTGGACATCTTGTTTCTACATTTTCCTACGACTCTGGTATTATTTTCTACATTTCCGTCCTCGACAGGACCTTGTTTCTACATTTACATGATGAGGAATATTTCTACTAAATTTCCTCGAAACAGGCACATGTTTCTACATTTACCTCAACAGGCAAATTTCTACATTTCCGCAACATACATTGTTTTCTACATTTCCTCGAACAGGACATGTTTCTACATTTCCTGGCCGACAGGCATTTTTATTTCTACATTTCCGCGGAAGGAATGTGTTCAGGAATTTCCAACGTTTCAGGCATTTATTTTACCATTTCCGACGAACAGACATGTTTCTACATTTTCCACGATGACATGAATATTTCTACATTTCCTCGACAGAACGATTGTTTCTACATTTCCTATGGATTAGGACATATTTCTACATTTCCATCGAGGAGGGAATGGTTTTCTACATTTTATCCGACAAGGCAATTTTTTACATTTCCGCAACAGACATGTTTCTACATTTCCCACGGACTGACATATTTCTTTTTTTTATATCATTTCCTCGACCTGGTCAATGTTTCTACATTTCCTTTGGACAGGACATATTTATTTTACATTTCCATGACAGGAAAGAATATTTCCTACCCATTTCCGCAAACAGACATGTTTCTACATTTCCACGACTGACATATTTCTACATTTTCCTCGACTGACATGTTTCTATATTTCCTTGGACAGGCATTTTTTACCAATTTCATGACAGGAATTCCTTTTACATTTCCAGCAATCAGACATGGTTTCTATATTTCCCCACGAAGAGGAATATTTGTTCTACCATTTCCAGCGGGTACAGGACATTGTTTCTAATTTCCCATTCCGTGAGGGAAATATTTCTACATTTTCAGTAACAGGGGTTCATGTTTGTTACTTTTCCACGTGCTTGAAATATTTCTACATGATTTCCTCGACAAGATATGTTTCTACATTTACCATGACTGAACATATTTCGAATTCATTTCCTCGGACGGACATGTTTCCTACATTTACCTACGACGGAGGCATTGTTTCTTACATTTCCGCGAACGCGGAAATTGTTTCTACATTTCCAGTGAACAGGGGAACCCCATTTGGGGTTTTCTACATTTATTCCTGCGACAGGCATATTTTCTACATTTTCCGCGACGGGTCCATGTTTCTTTCTACATTTCCACTGGTCAGGCATATTTCCTAACATTTCCGCGAACCCCCAAAGGGGGGGGGGGTACATGTTTCTTACATTTCCCTCGTCTGACATATTTCTACATTTGTCCTCGGACAGAATAGGTTTCTACATTTACCATTGAACTGACATATTTCTACATTTCCTTCGACGGACATGTTTTCTACATTTACTTCGAAGACATGCATTTCTTTTACATTTCCAGGCAACAGGACATATTTCTACATTTCCGCGAACAGGCATATTTCTTCATTTTCTGCGACATTACATGTTTCTACATGTCTGCCAACAGACATTTTTCTACATTTCCTTCGACAGGACATGTTTCTACATTTTCCACGACTGGACATTATTTCTACATTTCCTCGACAAGACATGTTTGCTACATTTCCACGGAACTGACATATTTCTAACATTTCCTCGAACAGGACATGTTTCCTACATTTCCAATGACTGGAATATATTTCTACATTTCCTCGAACGGAACATGTTTCTACATTTACCCTCGACAGGTTGAATTTTTATTTCTACATTTCCGCAAAACAGGACATTGTTTCTTCTACAATTTCCACGAACTGACATATTTCTACATTTCCTCTGACAGACATTGTTTCTACATTTTCCAGACAGGCATGTTTCTACATTTCCTTGGAAGGAATATTTCTACATTTCCAGCAACAGACTATGTTTCTACATTTCCACGGACTGACATATTTCGACATTTTCATTCGACAGACATATTTCTATATTTCCATGACACTCAATTCTTACAGTTCCTACATTTCCGCACAGACATGGTTTTCTTATATTTTCCCCCGACAGAGATATTTCTACCATTTCCGCGGACAGGACATATTTAGTTTCTATTTTATTTCCGTGACAAAATTTAGATTTCTATATTTCTGCTGACACACCATCTTTCTATTTTATTTCCGGCGACAGATTATATTTCTTACCATTTGTCCATGACAACTCAATTCTACAAGTTCCATACATTTCCCACGGACGGAACTTGTTTTCTACATTTCCACGAAACGGAATTATTTCTAACATTTCCGTGAACAGACATGTTTTCTACATTTCCACGAAACGGCATTATTTCTACATTTCCGCGACGGAAACTTGTTTCTACATTTCCTCGACAGGAATATTTCGTACATTTCCGCCCAAACAGTCATGTTTCTACATTTTTCCCCCAACGTTCTGGAAACATATTTCTACATGTCCTCGTCTGACATGTTTCTACATTTACAATGACTGACATATTTTTCTACATTTCCTCGACGGAACCATGTTTCTAACATTTACTCGAACAGGCATATTTCTACATTTCCGCAACTGAATGTTTCTACATTTTCCACAACAGGTTTCATAATTTTACATTTCTGCGAACCAGGCATAATTTCTACATTTACTCGACGGGCCTGTTTCTAATTTCCACGGACAGGAAATATTTTACATTTCCGCGGACATTTACCATGTTTTACATTTCCAGACTGGACATGTTTCTACATTTCCTCGACAGACATGGGTTTCTACATTTACATTTGACTGACATTATTTCCTACATTTTCCTCGACGGACATGTTGCTTACATTTGTTTCTACAAGGCATTATTTCTACATTCCGCAACAGAAATGTTTCTTCATTTCCGACGATGATTTCATATTTCTCATTTGCCTCGGACAGACATGTTTCTTTACATTTCCTGGACAGGCATAATTTATACATTTCCTGAACAGGAATATTTATACATTTCCTCAACAGACATGTTTTACATTTCACGTTTCTGACATTTAATTTCTAACATTTACCTCGATAGAATATTTGTTTCTTACTATTTCCAAGGACAGGCATTATTTCTACCATTTCCATGACAGGAATATTTCTATATTTTCCGCAACAGACATGTTTTACATTTCCTCGAACAGGCTTTATTTTCTACATTTCCGCGACGGACATGTTTCTAACATTTTCCACGACGGAATTATTTCTACATTTCCTTCAACAGGACTGTTCTACATTTCCACGTTTTGATTATTTATACATTTGTCCTCCGACAGACATGTTTCTACATTTCTGAACTGGAAAATTTCTACATTTCCCTCGGACGGATTATTTTGTTTCTAACATTTGTACCTCGACAGGGCATATTTCTATATTTTCGCAACAGACATGTTTCTACATTTCCACAACAGGGATTTCTACATTTCCTGGACGAAGGCATATTTCTACATTTCCGCGGACGGACATGGTTTCTTTACATTTCCATTTTGACAGGCATATTTCTACATTTTTCGCGACATACATGTTTTCTTACATTTCACGAATGACATTTTAAATTTTACCATTTCCTCGGGACAGACATGTTTCTACATTTTACCATGACTGACATATTTCTACATTTCCTTGAACGGACATGGTTTCTACATTTCTTCGGACAGACTTTGTTTCTCACATTTCCAGGACAGGCATATTTCTCACATTTCCGCGACAGGCATATTTCTATATTTTGTTCGCGTCATACCATGTTTTCTAAACATTTCTGCAACAGACATAATTTCTACATTTCCTCGACAGAAACATGTTTTCTACATTTCCACGGTCTGTCATATTTCTACATTTCCTCGACAGACTTGTTTTCATTTCCAGGAAAGGCATTGTTTCTACATTTCCAAATGACAGGAATATTTTTACATTTTCCGCAACAGACTTGGTTTCTACATTTCCACGATTTCAAGGCAAATTTATACATTTTCGCGAACAGGACATTGTTTCTTACATTTCCTGCGAACAGGACAGGAATTATTTCTACATTTCCTCGCAAAGGACATGGTTTCTACATTTTCCCGTACTGACATATTTTCTTACATTTGTCCTCGACGACCGTTTCTAACATTTACTTGGACTTTTGACATTTTTATTTCCTAGGATTTCATCGGACTTAAATTTGTCTCTACAATTTACCTCGACAGGCATATTTTCTACCTTTTCCGCGAAACAGACATGTTTCTTCATTTCCAAGAACAGGCCATTCTTTCTACATTTCTGCGACAGGACATATTTCTATAATTTTCCGCGACGGTACATGTTTTCATTTCACTCGGACGTCATTTTTCTATATTTTCGCGACATTTACCATCGTTTTCAACAGACTTATTTGGTTTTACATTTCCTCGACTGACTGTTTTCGTACAATTTCCTCGATTTAAGGACATATTTCTAATTTCTTCGAAACAGGACATTGTTTCTTAAACTTTTCCAGGACAGGCATTATTTCTACATTTCCGCGACTGGCATATTTCTTTATTTATTTTTCGGCGACATTACCATGTTTTCTACATTTTCTGCAACAGACATATTTTTCTACATTTCCTCGGGACAGACCATGATTTTCTACATTTCCCTCGACTGACATATTTCTACATTTCCTCGAACAGCGGACATGTTTAGCTACATTTCCACGGTACAGGCATATTTCTACCCATTTCCGCGTGACAGGCTATTTCTATGTTTTCGCGACTGGACATTTGTTTTTATTCATTTCCAGGACCAGGCATATTTCTACATTTCCGCGACAGGTCATGTTTCTTCTTATTCCTAGATTTAGACCCATGTTTCTACATTTCCAAGGTGACATTATTTTCTACATTTCTTCGGACCAGTCATGTTTCTTAAATTTCCAGGACTGGCAATATTTCTACATTTCCGCGTCGGCTTATTTCTAATATTTTCGCGATCTTACATTTTGTTTTTAAAATTTCTGCACACAGTCATATTTCTTACATTTCCTCCGGACAGAAACATGTTTTCTACATTTTCCACGACTGGACATCATTTCTACATTTCCTCAACCAGGAACATGTTTCTACATTTACCACGACGGAATTTTGGATTTCTACATTTCACGGACAGGAATATTTCTTCCATTTCCGTGACAGTTGTTTCTACATTTCCACGACGGTTTATTTCTACATTTACGACAGCATTTTCGGACATGTTTCTACATTTCCAGACAGATTTTTATTTTACATTTCCGCACAGAATGTTTCTACATTTCCACTGTCTTTGACATATTTATGACATGTCTCGACGTTTGTTGTCTATTAACATTTACCTGACAATTTATTGTCTTCATTTCCTCGACGGATGTTTCTACATTTCCACTGAACAGCATATTCTACCCATTTCCGCACAGACATGTTTCTACATCCACAACAGCATAAATTTCCTAACATTTTTCCTGCGTTTCAGCATTTATTTCTTACATTTCCGCGGACGACATGTTCTAACATTTCCACGGACAGGCATATTTCTTAATTTCCGCGACAGACATGTTTCTACTTTTCCACGACTGACATATTTCTACATTTCCTCGACAGGACATGTTCTACTGGACTCTTTGACTTTGACAATCTACATTTCCTCGACGGACAGGTTTCTACATACTTTCGTCAGGGCATTTTTCCTTCATTTCCGCAACAGACATGTTTACTACATTTCCACGACATGGACATCCATACATACTACATTTCCTCGACGACATGTTTCTACATTTCCATTTGGAACAGGCAATATTTTAACATTTTCCATGACAGATATTTCTACATTTCCGGCACAGTCATTTGTTTGTCTACATTTCCCACGATTGAACATATTTGGACATATTTCTCCGACAGAATTTATTTTCCTGATAATTTCATTGACAGATCATCTACAGGATTTCTACATTTCCGCAACAGACTGTTTCTATTTATTTCGACAGAGGATACAATTTCTACATTTCCTACGACAGACATATTTCTATATTTCTTTCCGTGACTTTATATAATTTCTTTATGATTTCAGTCGACACACATTTAATTTTATTTATTTCGCGACAGAATATATTTCTACATTTCCTCGATGCAACTTTAATTCTACAAGGTTCCTACATCCACGACGGACATTTGTTTTCTACATTTCCCACGACAGGAATAATTTCTTTACATTTCCGTGACAGAACATTTTTTGTTTTCTACATTTCACGACAGGCACATTTTCTTCATTTCCCCGACGGATGTTTTCTTCCATTTCACGGACAGGAATTTATTTCTTTACATTTTCGAACAGGACATGTTTTTTTTTTTTCTCATTTAACATCATTTCGTGGACATTTCCTACTTTGTCCATCGGACAAGACATGTTTCTACATTACCATGGACATGACAGGCATATTTCTACATTTCCAGACAGAATATTTTCTACATTTTCCGAAACAGACCATGTATCACTACATTTCCACGACTGACATATTTTCTCATTTTCTACATTTCCCTCGACAGACACATTTCTATTTATTTGTTTTCCATTTGACACTCAATTCACAGTTCCTACATTTACCGCAACAGACATGTTTCTATAGTCCCCCGACATATTTAAATTTCTACATTTCCACACAGACATATTTCTATATTTTCCGTGACAAATATATTTCTATATTTCTGTTTGAACACACATTTTATTTATCTATATTTCCGCGACAGATATATTTTTCTACATTTCCATACACTCATTCTACAGTTCATACATTTTACACGACGGACATTTTGTTCTCTTTCTACATTTTCCACGACAGGAAATTTATCTACATTTCCGCAACAATGACACCATGTTTCTCATCCTTTCACATTTCCCACACAGGCATATTTCTACATTTCCTGCGAACTACGAACACATGTTTCTACATTTCCCACGATCCACACAAGGGACTATTTCTACATTTCCTTCCGCAACAGACATGTTTCTACATTTCCAACGACTGAACATATTTCTACATGTCCCTCTTTGACAGACAATTGGTTTCTACATTTACATGACTGAACACATTTACATTGACTGACATTTAATATTTTTACATTTCCTCGACGGACATGTTTCTACATTTACTCGACAGCATATTTCTACATTTCCGCAACAGACATGTTTCTACATTTCCACAACAGGCATATTTCTACATTTCTGCGACAGGCATATTTCTACATTTCCGCGACGGACATGTTTCTACATTTCCACGACAGGCATATTTCTACATTTCCGCGACAGACATGTTTCTACATTTACACGACTGACATATTTCTACATTTCCTCGACAGACATGTTTCTACATTTACATGACTGACATATTTCTACATTTCCTCGACGGACATGTTTCTACATTTACATGACTGACATATTTCTACATTTCCGCGACAGGCATATTTCTATATTTTCGCGACATACATGTTTCTACATTTCTGCAACAGACATATTTCTACATTTCTTCGACTGACATATTTCTACATTTCCTCGACAGACATGTTTCTACATTTCCAGGACAGGCATATTTCTACATTTCCGCGACAGGCATATTTCTATATTTTCGCGACAGACATGTTTCTACATTTCCAGGACAGGCATATTTCTACATTTCCGCGACAGACATATTTCTATATTTTCGCGACATACATGTTTCTACAACAGACATATTTCTACATTTCCTCGACAGACATGTTTCTACATTTCCACGACTGACATATTTCTACATTTCTTCGACAGACATGTTTCTACATTTCCAGGACAGGCATATTTCTACATTTCCGCGACAGGCATATTTCTATATTTTCGCGACATACATGTTTCTACATTTCTGCAACAGACATATTCTACATTTCCTCGACAGACATGTTTCTACATTTCCACGACTGACATATTTCTACATTTCCTCAACAGACATGTTTCTACATTTCCACGACAGGCATATTTCTACATTTCCGCGACAGGCATATTTCTATATTTTCGCGACATACATGTTTCTACATTTCTGCAACAGACATATTTCTACATTTCCTCGACAGACATGTTTCTACATTTCCACGACTGACATATTTCTACATTTCCTCGACAGACATGTTTCTACATTTCCAGGACAGGCATATTTCTACATTTCCGCGACAGGCATATTTCTATATTTTCGCGACAGACATGTTTCTACATTTCCAGGACAGGCATATTTCTACATTTCCGCGACAGACATATTTCTATATTTTCGCGACATACATGTTTCTACAACAGACATATTTCTACATTTCCTCGACAGACATGTTTCTACATTTCCACGACTGACATATTTCTACATTTCTTCGACAGACATGTTTCTACATTTCCAGGACAGGCATATTTCTACATTTCCGCGACAGGCATATTTCTATATTTTCGCGACATACATGTTTCTACATTTCTGCAACAGACATATTCTACATTTCCTCGACAGACATGTTTCTACATTTCCACGACTGACATATTTCTACATTTCCTCAACAGACATGTTTCTACATTTCCACGACAGGCATATTTCTACATTTCCGCGACAGACATGTTTCTACATTTCCACGACAGGCATATTTCTACATTTCCGCGACGGACATGTTTCTACATTTCCACGACAGGAATATTTCTACATTTCCGCAACAGACATATTTCTACATTTCCACGACAGGCATATTTCTACATTTCCGCGACAGACATGTTTCTACATTTCCACGACAGGCATATTTCTACATTTCCGCGACGGACATGTTTCTACATTTCCACGACAGGAATATTTCTACATTTCCGCAACAGACATGTTTCTACATTTCCACGACTGACATATTTCTACATTTCCTCGACAGACATGTTTCTACATTTCCAGGACAGGCATATTTCTACATTTCCATGACAGGAATATTTCTACATTTCCGCAACAGACATGTTTCTACATTTCCACGACTGACATATTTCTACATTTCCTCGACAGACATGTTTCTACATTTCCAGGACAGGCATATTTCTACATTTCCATGACAGGAATATTTCTACATTTCCGCAACAGACATGTTTCTACATTTCCACGACTGACATATTTCTACATTTCCTCGACAGACATATTTCTATATTTCCATGACACTCAATTCTACAGTTCCTACATTTCCGCAACAGACATGTTTCTATATTTCCCCCGACAGAGATATTTCTACATTTCCGCGACAGACATATTTCTATATTTCCGTGACAAATATATTTCTATATTTCTGTGACACACATATTTCTATATTTCCGCGACAGATATATTTCTACATTTCCATGACACTCAATTCTACAGTTCCTACATTTCCACGACGGACATGTTTCTACATTTCCACGACAGGAATATTTCTACATTTCCGTGACAGACATGTTTCTACATTTCCACGACAGGAATATTTCTACATTTCCGCAACAGACATGTTTCTACATTTCCACGTCTGACATATTTCTACATGTCCTCGACAGACATGTTTCTACATTTACATGACTGACATATTTCTACATTTCCTCGACGGACATGTTTCTACATTTACTCGACAGGCATATTTCTACATTTCCGCAACAGACATGTTTCTACATTTCCACAACAGGCATATTTCTACATTTCTGCGACAGGCATATTTCTACATTTCCGCGACGGACATGTTTCTACATTTCCACGACAGGCATATTTCTACATTTCCGCGACAGACATGTTTCTACATTTCCACGACTGACATATTTCTACATTTCCTCGACAGACATCTACATTTACATGACTGACATATTTCTACATTTCCTCGACGTACATGTTTCTACATTTACTCGACAGGCATTTTTCTACATTTCCGCAACAGACATGTTTCTACATTTCCACGACTGACATATTTCTACATTTCCTCGACAGACATGTTTCTACATTTCCAGGACAGGCATATTTCTACATTTCCATGACAGGAATATTTCTACATTTCCGCAACAGACATGTTTCTACATTTCCACGACTGACATATTTCTACATTTCCTCGACAGACATATTTCTATATTTCCATGACACTCAATTCTACAGTTCCTACATTTCCGCAACAGACATGTTTCTATATTTCCCCCGACAGAGATATTTCTACATTTCCGCGACAGACATATTTCTATATTTCCGTGACAAATATATTTCTATATTTCTGTGACACACATATTTCTATATTTCCGCGACAGATATATTTCTACATTTCCATGACACTCAATTCTACAGTTCCTACATTTCCACGACGGACATGTTTCTACATTTCCACGACAGGAATATTTCTACATTTCCGTGACAGACATGTTTCTACATTTCCACGACAGGCATATTTCTACATTTCCGCGACGGACATGTTTCTACATTTCCACGACAGGAATATTTCTACATTTCCGCGACAGACATGTTTCTACATTTCCACGTCTGACATATTTCTACATGTCCTCGACAGACATGTTTCTACATTTACATGACTGACATATTTCTACATTTCCTCGACGGACATGTTTCTACATTTACTCGACAGGCATATTTCTACATTTCCGCAACAGACATGTTTCTACATTTCCACAACAGGCATATTTCTACATTTCTGCGACAGGCATATTTCTACATTTCCGCGACGGACATGTTTCTACATTTCCACGACAGGCATATTTCTACATTTCCGCGACAGACATGTTTCTACATTTCCACGACTGACATATTTCTACATTTCCTCGACAGACATGTTTCTACATTTACATGACTGACATATTTCTACATTTCCTCGACGGACATGTTTCTACATTTACTCGACAGGCATTTTTCTACATTTCCGCAACAGACATGTTTCTACATTTCCACGACTGACATATTTCTACATTTCCTCGACAGACATGTTTCTACATTTCCAGGACAGGCATATTTCTACATTTCCATGACAGGAATATTTCTACATTTCCGCAACAGACATGTTTCTACATTTCCACGACTGACATATTTCTACATTTCCTCGACAGACATATTTCTATATTTCCATGACACTCAATTCTACAGTTCCTACATTTCCGCAACAGACATGTTTCTATATTTCCCCCGACAGAGATATTTCTACATTTCCGCGACAGACATTTCTATATTTCCGTGACAAATATATTTCTATTTTTCTGTGACACACATATTTCTATATTTCCGCGACAGATATATTTCTACATTTCCATGACACTCAATTCTACAGTTCCTACATTTCCACGACGGACATGTTTCTACATTTCCACGACAGGAATATTTCTACATTTCCGTGACAGACATGTTTCTACATTTCCACGACAGGCATATTTCTACATTTCCGCGACGGACATGTTTCTACATTTCCACGACAGGAATATTTCTACATTTCCGCAACAGACATGTTTCTACATTTCCACGTCTGACATATTTCTACATGTCCTCGACAGACATGTTTCTACATTTACATGACTGACATATTTCTACATTTCCTCGACGGACATGTTTGTACATTTACTCGACAGGCATATTTCTACATTTCCGCAACAGACATGTTTCTACATTTCCACAACAGGCATATTTCTACATTTCTGCGACAGGCATATTTCTACATTTCCGCGACGGACATGTTTCTACATTTCCACGACAGGCATATTTCTACATTTCCGCGACAGACATGTTTCTACATTTCCACGACTGACATATTTCTACATTTCCTCGACGGACATGTTTCTACATTTACTCGACAGGCATATTTCTACATTTCCGCGACAGGCATATTTCTACATTTCCATGACACTCAATTCTACAGTTCCTACATTTCCACGACGGACATGTTTCTACTTTTCCACGACAGGCATATTTCTACATTTCCGCGACAGGCATATTTCTATATTTTCGCGACATACATGTTTCTACATTTCTGCAACAGACATATTTCTACATTTCTTCGACAGACATGTTTCTACATTTCCAGGACAGGCATATTTCTACATTTCCGCGACAGGCATATTTCTATATTTTCGCGACATACATGTTTCTACATTTCTGCAACAGACATATTTCTACATTTCCTCGACAGACATGTTTCTACATTTCCACGACTGACATATTTCTACATTTCTTCGACAGACATGTTTCTACATTTCCAGGACAGGCATATTTCTACATTTCCGCGACAGGCATATTTCTATATTTTCGCGACATACATGTTTCTACATTTCTGCAACAGACATATTTCTACATTTCCTCGACAGACATGTTTCTACATTTCCACGACTGACATATTTCTACATTTCCTCGACAGACATGTTTCTACATTTCCAGGACAGGCATATTTCTACATTTCCGCGACAGGCATATTTCTATATTTTCGCGACATACATGTTTCTTCATTTCTGCAACAGACATATTTCTACATTTCCTCGACAGACATGTTTCTACATTTCCACGACTGACATATTTCTACATTTCCTCGAAAGACATGTTTCTACATTTCCACGACAGGCATATTTCTACATTTCCGCAACAGACATGTTTCTACATTTCCACGTCTGACATATTTCTACATGTCCTCGACAGACATGTTTCTACATTTACATGACTGACATATTTCTACATTTCCTCGACGGACATGTTTCTACATTTACTTGACAGGCATATTTCTACATTTCCGCAACAGACATGTTTCTACATTTCCACAACAGGCATATTTCTACATTTCTGCGACAGGCATATTTCTACATTTCCGCGACGGACATGTTTCTACATTTCCACGACAGGCATATTTCTACATTTCCGCGACAGACATGTTTCTACATTTCACCACGACTGACATATTTCTACATTTCCTCGACAGACATGTTTCTACATTTACATGACTGACATATTTCTACATTTCCTCGACGGACATGTTTCTACATTTACTCGACAGGCATTTTTCTACATTTCCGCAACAGACATGTTTCTACATTTCCACAACTGACATATTTCTACATTTCCTCGACAGACATGTTTCTACATTTCCAGGACAGGCATATTTCTACATTTCCATGACAGGAATATTTCTACATTTCCGCAACAGACATGTTTCTACATTTCCACGACTTGACATATTTCTACATTTCCTCGACAGACATGTTTCTATATTTCCATGACACTCAATTCTACAGTTCCTACATTTCCGCAACAGACATGTTTCTATATTTCCCCCGACAGATATTTCTACATTTCCGCGACAGACATTTCTATATTTCCGTGACAAATATATTTCTATATTTCTGTGACACACATATTTCTATATTTCCGCGACAGATATATTTCTACATTTCCATGACACTCAATTCTACAGTTCCTACATTTCCACGACGGACATGTTTCTACATTTCCACGACAGGAATATTTCTACATTTCCGCGACAGGCATATTTCTATATTTTCGCGACATACATGTTTCTACATTTCTGCAACAGACATATTTCTACATTTCCTCGACAGACATGTTTCTACATTTCCACGACTGACATATTTCTACATTTCCTCGACAGACATGTTTCTACATTTCCAGGACAGGCATATTTCTACATTTCCGCGACAGGCATATTTCTATATTTTCGCGACATACATGTTTCTTCATTTCTGCAAAAGACATATTTCTACATTTCCTCGACAGACATGTTTCTACATTTCCACGACTGACATATTTCTACATTTCCTCGAAAGACATGTTTCTACATTTCCACGACAGGCATATTTCTACATTTCCGCAACAGACATGTTTCTACATTTCCACGTCTGACATATTTCTACATGTCCTCGACAGACATGTTTCTACATTTACATGACTGACATATTTCTACATTTCCTCGACGGACATGTTTCTACATTTACTCGACAGGCATATTTCTACATTTCCGCAACAGACATGTTTCTACAACACGACAGGCATATTTCTACATTTCCGCGACAGACTTGTTTCTACATTTCCACTACTGACATATTTCTACATTTCCTCGACAGACATGTTTCTACATTTCCATGACTGACATATTTCTACATTTACTCGACAGACATGTTTCTACATTTCCACGACAGGCATATTTCTACATTTCCGCGACAGACATATTTCTACATTTCCTCAACAGACATGTTTCTACATTTCCGCGACAGACATGTATCTACATTTCCGCGACCTACATATTTCTACATTTCCGCGACCGACATATTTCTACATTTCCTCAACAGACATATTTCTACATTTCCGCGACGGACATGTTTCTACATTTCTGCGACAGATATTTCTACGGCAGACATATTTCTACATTTCCTCAACAGACATATTTCTACATTTCCGCGACTGACATGTTTCTACATTTCCGCGACTGACATGTTTCTTCATTTCCACGACTGACATATTTCTACATTTCCGCGACAGACATGTTCCTACATTTCCGCATCAGACATGTTTCTATATTTCCCCGACAGACATATTTATACATTTCCGCGACATACATATTTCTACATTTCCGCGACAGACAGGTTTCTACATTTCTGCAACTGACATATTTCTACATTTCCTCGACAGACATGTTTCTACATTTCCATGACTGACATATTTCTACATTTCCGCGACATACATATTTCTACATTTCTCGACAGACAGGTTTCTACATTTCTGCAACTGACATATTTCTACATTTCCTCGACAGACATGTTTCTTCATTTCCATGACTGACATATTTCTACATTTCCTCGACAGACATGTTTCTACATTTCCATGACTGACATATTTCTACATTTCTTCGACATACATGTTTCTACATTTACTCGACAGGCATATTTCTACATTTCCGCAACAGTCATGTTTCTACATTTCCACCACAGGCATATTTCTACATTTCTGCGACAGACATGTTTCTACATTTCCGCAACAGACATGTTTCTACATTTATGCGACAGACATATTTCTACATTTCCTCGACAGACATGTTTCTACATTTACTCGACAGGCATATTTCTACATTTCCGCAACAGACATGTTTCTACATTTGCACAACAGGCATATTTCTACATTTCTGCGACAGACATGTTTCTACATTTCCACGACTGACATATTTCTACATTTCCTCGACAGACATGTTTCTACATTTCCACGACAGGCATATTTCTACATTTCCGCGACAGACATGTTTCTACATTTCCATGACAGGCATATTTCTACATTTCCGCGACGGACATATTTCTACATTTCCACGACAGACATGTTCCTACATTTCCGCATCAGACATGTTTCTATATTTCCCCGACAGACATATTTCTACATTTCCTCGACAGACATGTTTCTACATTTCCATGACTGACATATTTCTACATTTCCTCGACAGACATGTTTCTACATTTCCATGACTGACATATTTCTACATTTCCTCGACAGACATGTTTCTACATTTACTCGACAGGCATATTTCTACATTTCCGCAACAGACATGTTTCTACATTTCCACAACAGGCATATTTCTACATTTCTGCGACAGACATGTTTCTACATTTCCGCAACAGACATGTTTCTACATTTATGCGACAGACATATTTCTACATTTCCTCGACAGACATGTTTCTACATTTACTCGACAGGCATATTTCTACATTTCCGCAACAGACATGTTTCTACATTTCCAGAACAGGCATATTTCTACATTTCTGTGACAGACATGTTTCTACATTTCCACGACTGACATATTTCTACATTTCCTCGACAGACATGTTTCTACATTTCCACGACAGGCATATTTCTACATTTCCGCGACACATGTTTCTACATTTCCACGACAGGCATATTTCTACATTTCCGCGACGGACATATTTCTACATTTTCGCGACAGACATGTTCCTACATTTCCGCATCAGACATGTTTCTATATTTCCCCGACAGACATATTTCTAAATTTCCGCGACATACATATTTCTACATTTCTGCGACAGACATATTTCTACATTTCCGCGACAGACAGGTTTCTACATTTCCTCGACAGATGATTCTAAATTTCCACGACTGGCATATTTCTACATTTCCGCGACAGACATGTTTCTACATTTCCACGACAGACATATTTCTACATTTCCGCGACAGACAGGTTTCTACATTTCCTCGACAGATGATTCTAAATTTCCACGACTGGCATATTTCTACATTTCCGCGACAGACATGTTTCTACATTTCCACGACAGGCATATTTCTACATTTCCGCGACAGACATGTTTCTACATTTCCACGACTGACATATTTCTACATTTCCTTGACAGACATGTTTCTACATTTCCACGACTGACATATTTCTACATTTCCGCGACAGACATGTTTCTACATTTCCGCAACAGACATGTTTCTATATTTCCCCGACAGTCATATTTCTACATTTCCGCGACAGACATGTTTCTACATTTCCACGACAGGCATATTTCTACATTTCCGCGACAGGCATGTTTCTACATTTCCACGACTGACATATTTCTACATTTCCTCGACAGACATGTTTCTACATTTCCACGACTGACATATTTCTACATTTCCGCGACAGACATGTTTCTACATTTCCGCAACAGACATGTTTCTATATTTCCCCGACAGACATATTTCTACATTTCCGCGACAGACATATTTCTATATTTCCGTGACAAATATATTTCTATATTTCTGTGACACACATATTTCTATATTTCCGCGACAGATATATTTCTATATTTCCATGACACTCAATTCTACAGTTCCTACATTTCCGCAAGACATGTTTCTATATTTCCCCGACAGACATATTTCTACATTTCCTCGACAGACATGTTTCTACATTTCCACGACTGACATGTTTCTACATTTCCGCGACTGACATATTTCTACATTTCCGCGACTGACATGTTTCTACATTTCCGCGACTGACATGTTTCTACATTTCCGCGACTGACATATTTCTACATTTCCGCGACAGACATGTTTCTACATTTCCGCAACAGACATATTTCTACATTTCCCCGACAGACATATTTCTACATTTCCGCGACAGACATATTTCTATATTTCCGTGACAAATATATTTCTATATTTCTGTGACACACATATTTCTATATTTCCGCGACAGATATATTTCTATATTTCCATGACACTCAATTCTACAGTTCCTACATTTCCGCAACAGACATGTTTCTATATTTCCCCGACAGACATATTTCTACATTTCCGCGACAGACATATTTCTATATTTCCGTGACAAATATATTTCTATATTTCTGTGACACACATATTTCTATATTTCCGCGACAGATATATTTCTATATTTACATGACACTCAATTCTACAGTTCCTACATTTCCGCAACAGACATGTTTCTATATTTCCTCGACAGGCATATTTCTACATTTCCGCGACAGACATATTTCTTTATTTCCGTGACAAATATATTTCTATATTTCCGTGACACACATATTTCTATATTTTCGCTACAGATATATTTCTATATTTCCATGACACTCAATTCTACAGTTCCGCGGCAGACTTATTTCTATATTTCCATGACAAATATATTTCTATATTTCCGTGACACACATATTTCTGCATTTCCACCACCTACATAAGTGGGTGGCAGGTGGGAGTATGCGATGGGTAATTTAACTATCGGGGTTCATCCTTACTGGAATTCCGACTGGAGACCTGGTTTGGCCCTCACATATGTTTTTGGCATTTTGTCTTTGACAGTTGAATCTGGTTATACCCCTTATGTGAGTATTACGATTATTCGTAATCATATTTTAGGGGAAGGGGCCAAGTGACTTTGGTGTGGCATGGACCTGGCACCCGGTTAGGTTATTCTAATTTCAGGGCTGAATATATTTTATCTCAATGTAAATATTCCGTTTTGATTTTGTGATTTTCCCCCCAATGCAGCAGGTTAAAATGGGATCGAACCCGTTTGCCCGGCCTTACATGACCTTAGCTGTTGATAGGCCGTTAAACACCAATAAACAAACAAACTACATACATACTTATATATTCTCACGGCAGGAGCTGATTTCAAACACGGATGCGTCAGATGACTCCGACTACGCCGACCTGTCTATCTGGGACTTTGCCGGGCAGTCTGTGTTCTACTCGACCCACCAAATGTTCCTTTCATCGCGAGCTGTCTATCTTCTCATCACTGACATCAGTAAACACGTTGATGACATTGTCGGAGGTGACAATTCTTGCTTTGACAGTAAAAGGCCAGATACGTCGTATACAATATCTGGTATGTCAGTCTGAACACAGCATTCTTTCGGCTTTCTTCTATACTGCTATATGGGACGTGCTATGTGAGAGCTCCAGATAAGTTTTTTCCCACATACATGTATTTCAAATTCAATGCGTATTTGACTTTTACACATGTATTATTGATTTCCTTATTAAATAGGGAACAAGTGATACAAACTTTTGTTTGTTGAAAAGAATCACTTACTTGAGCTTTTTGCAGCTCAACTAAGTAAATGTTTAACTTAATTACCGTATTATCAAAACTCAATTTGAAAATCAATGCGTATTTTCACATTACTGTGCGTATTTTGTACTCCCATTTTTTATAATCAATACATATTCAGCTAAAACAAGTGCGTAAAATACGCACCTCATCTGGAGCTCTGCTATGTGATTTTGTAACTAAGAAAATTAACAATTTTTCATGAAAGTTAATAACAGAAACTGTGATATTTTTGTCGAGCACGCTTGCAGAAAGCGAGACATAGTAATCACAATGACGTCCGAGCGTCCGTCCGTCCGTCCGTCCGTCCGTCCGTCCGTCCGTCCGTCCGTCCGTCCGTCCGTCCGTCCGTCCGTCCGTCCGTCCGTCCGTCCGTCCGTCCGTCCGTCCGTCCGTCCGTCCGTCCGTACCGACGAGAGCTACATTGTGAGGTTAACCACACAGTGATGGACTTGTTAAGAGATGCTTATTCCGTTTTAACCCCGTTATAAATTGCTCTTGTGGGATTATTTTGTCTTGTGGGGTTGTTTTTTTCTGTACGATTGATGTTTACGGGGTTTGATTTAGGATGGGTTAGGGTTAGTAACCTCACAATGTACGTCTCGTCAGTCCGTCCGTCTGTCCGTCCGTCCGTCCTGACGGTACTATACTTATGTGGCTAGCCCCACAGGGTTATGGACTTAGTAAAGGTTAGGGTTGGTTACAATTAGCCACCTAAAAATTCCTTTTATGTGGCTAAAAATCCTTTTATGTGGCTAATATTTAACATGTGATAAGCCACATAAGTATAGTACCATAAGAACGTCCGTCCGTCCGTCCGTCCGTCCGTCCGTCCGTCCGTCCGTCCGTCCGGGCACACATTAGGGTACTTATGGGGTAGGGGGCGTGGCCTAAGACAATAGAAGACAATGGAACTTATTCCGTACCCCGTAAGCCTATTGTGTCTTACGGGGTATTTACTTTATATAGCAAGTACCCCCTAAGGTCCGAAATGTAAGTTCGTCCGTCCGTCCGTCCGTCCATCCATCCGAAATCTGCGTTAAAGTTTTTAAATACCTTATATCTGTGCAGTCCTAAGTCACATTGACTTGAAACTTCATATGCTTATTAGTTATGATCCATATATTCATGCTGTATCCCACTCGTGCGGCCCCTGTGTCCAAGGTCAAGGTCAAATGACTTAGAAGTTTGCGTTCCGAAATCTGCGTTTAAAGTTTTTAAATACCTTATATCTGTGCAGTCCTAAGTCACATTGACTTGAAACTTCATATGCTTATTAGTCATGATCCATATAGTCATGCTGTATCCCACTCATGTGGCCCCTGTGCCCAAGGTCAAGGTCAAATGACTTAGAAGTTTGTGTTCCGAAATCTGCATTAAAGGTTTTAAATACCTTATATCTCTGCAGTCCTAAGTCACATTGACTTGAAACTTCATTTGCTTGTTAGTCATGATCCATATATTCATGCTGTATCCCACTCATGCAGCCCCTGTGCCCAAGGTCAAGGTCAAATGACTTAGAAGTTTGCGTTCCGAAATCTGCGTTAAAGTTTTTAAATACCTTATATCTCTGCAGTCCTAAGTCACATTGACTTGAAACTTCATATGCGTATTAGTCATCATCCATATATTCATTCTGTGTCCCACTCATGCGGCCCCTGTGCCCCTATGTCAAGGTCAAATGACTTAGAAGTTTGCGTTAAAGTTTCTGTCAAAATTTGCGTTAAAGTTTTCACATACCTACTATCTCTGTAACCGTAAGTCAGATTTGCTTGAAACTTTGTATGCTTATTGGGCATCAAACTTCAAATAAATACACTCTGAGACCATCAAATGCCTCGACAGGCTCGACATGCGGGCCGCGGCCATCTCGTCTGTAAATGACGTCAAAAGATGGCAAAATTTTACACACATTAAAAAATTGGGAATAAAGGAGAACAAAATGCAACCACAGTTGAAAATCAATTGTTTGACCTGCAAATTTTATAGTTTAGTAGATCATTTGAAAATCACTGAGTACTTTTAAATTATTATTACTGCAATTTTTGACAATCATTGCATATTCAGGTAAAATAGATGCGTAAAATACATCAATATGTTCCTTATCTCGTGCTCTGGGCACTTTGCCACAGCCTGTTGCCTGTTTTCTGTCGACAAACTTTTGGCCATTAAACACATTAAATCTAATAAAAAAATATTTAAATTTAAGTACATTTTCATCAATAACAAAAGGTTTCCCTTCCCAAATCAGGATGGACTCGGGGGGGGCTTCCAGTAGCCAGTTTATGCCAGGCGTCTTTTGACTCCTCTGTCTGCATTTGTTGAGTCATTTGACGTCTAATTTCATCAACAAACTGTCCACAATTTAAAATGATAAAAAAATAACTTACTAATAATCTTGGCATGATTATCAAATAAAATTGTTGAACCTAAGAGCAAAAGCAATTTTTGCAAGTCAGTGACTGAAGTAATTTACTGCTTTTTGGGAGTCATCGGGAACTCTAGAGTAGCTGATTGCACCAAAATTGCTAAGCATACTTATCCAGCTAACTTCACTCAGCCTAAGCTAAGTATGCTTTGAGGGAGCAATAATTTATTTTTACCGAAATGCATTATTTCATATACATGTAAAACTAACGGCTACAACTATTTGATGATTAAAAGTATTCAGAATTATTATATTGAATTTATTACATTATCACAGCCAAAATGGCTGTGATAATGTAATAAATTCAGTATAATAAACATTAAATAAATTTATCAAAATTTCTTCCTCAAAGTGTACTTAGCAAGATACCGGGGCTGTGGGTCAGGGATAAAATACAGGACTTCAATACTGAAGGTTTTGAGTTTAAAACCTACCCTAGGGCATCAAAAGTACTTGGATAGTATTTCCATCACACTGGTCTGTCGGATGAGACTTTAAACTGTGGTCCCAATTTAATGTGTATAATAGCCAAAAGTTTGTCTGCAGAAAAATGTGGCACATGGGCATTGAACTTCAGTATCAAATGTTGTGAGTGCCAATTACTGTCTGTTCCACGTTGTGCTGCCGACAAACCTTTGGCTATTAAACATATTTATAAATTTAAAAAATATTTAAAAGTAAATACTTTTTCATCAATGACAAAAAAAGTCACCCTCCCCCCAGAAAATAGTATTTGATGAATTTCCATCAAATACTGATTTTATTGCAAAAAAAAGATTTTCTAAAAATAAGTTTTATTTTATTTGTGGTCCGATTTTCAAAACCTACCGGTAACTTTTGTTTTCTTAGTTGCATCATTTCCAAGCTATCTAACCAGGTTTCAGAGTCAATTTCCAAATGTTTTTGTTTTTTGACTCCTACCCCAGCTCCTTCTCCTTTTCCCCCATGTTAAATTCCCCTATATCAGTCACAATAATATCAATATTTTTTGTTATTGATGAAAAAGTACTTACATTTAAATTTAATGTGTTTAATAGACAAAACGTGGAACAGACAGTAGGCTGGTATTCTAATAATCTGGCAACATTTTATGCTAGCCGATGGTCAAATGTAAAATAGTTTTTGTTGCATCATTACACTGACGTCATGTGACCCCGTTCAACAAGTGAATTGTTAATTTTCAATTCATTGTAACCTAGATATTCGTATTAGGTCAATTCCTTATACGACATTAAATTATCAGTCAGTATGTATCGCGGGCCACTACAAAGCTTATTTCCTGATAAAATACTATTTTCACGCAACACAGATTTTGCTCTTCCCACAAATAATTTTCAGGTTTTGTGAATTTCTGGTTGTATTCCATCCATCGTTACCTGACCAAATTAAATTTTCAGGTTTTGTGAATATCTGGTTAAATTCCATCCATTTTTACCTGACGGAATTCAATTTTCAGGTTTTGTGAATTTGTGGTTGATTTCCATCCATCGTTAACTGACTGAATTCACTTTTCAGGTTTTGTGAATATCTAGTTGAATTCCATCCATCGTTACCTGACCGAATTCAATTTGTAGGTTTTGTGAAATTCTGGATGAATTCCATCCATCTTTACCTGACCGAATTTAATTTTCAGATTTTGTGAATTTCTGGTTGAATTCCATCCATGGTTGCTGTCCATCAGGCAAGGAGGGTGTACCACCAGTTATTCTCGTAGGCACACATGCGGATAGACTCGACCTCGACAAGGTAAGTTAACATGCAGATATACTCGACAAGGTAACTTACCATGTGGATAGACTCGACAAGGTAATTTACCATGTGGATAGACTCGACAAGGTAAGTTACCATGTGGATAGACTCGACAAGGTAAGTTACCATGTGAATAGACTTGACCAGGTAAGTTAACATGCGGATAGATTCGACAAGGTAAGTTACAATGTAGGTTCCCAAGTGGATAAACTACAATGTAGGTTCCCATGTAGATAGACTCAACCAGATCAGTTACCATGTGGAGACACTTGCCAATGTAGGTTGCCACGTGGATAGACTTGATCAGTTGTCATGCGGATAGACTCAACCAGGTAGGTTGCCCTGCAGATAGACTTCATAAGGTAGGTTACCATGTGGATAGACTCTACAAAGTAGGTTACCATGTGGATAGTCTTGACAGGTAGATTGATTAGATTTAACGATGGGTTTCATCCTTAACAGAATCTCTGGTTTGATCATCAGGTACATTTTTGGCTTTCTGGTATGTGAGAGTTGAATCTGGTTATGCCCATTATTAAAGTAATAAGGTTAGCACTAATCATATTACTTCAGGGGAGTGGGGCTAAGTGACTGGTGTGCTGAGAACCTTGCACCAGGTCAGGTTATTCTAATTTCAGGGCTGGCTGAATATATATTTTTTCTGTAAATATTCAGTTCTGATTTTGGCATTTTCCCCCCATTACAGCAGGTGAAATATGGTATTTGAACCCGTAAACTCGGCCTAAAATGACCTTAGCTGTTGACAGGCCGTTAAACATTTTTAGCTTGACTATTCGAAGAATAGTTAGAGCTTATGTACTCACGTCGGCGTCACCGTCACCGTCACCGTCACCGTCACGCCTTGGTTAAGGTTTTTAGTCTAGCTTGTATATGCAATACTCCTGGCCCTACACCAACCATACTTGGACAACTTCATCTCCTAGTGATGTACATCAGCAACCCCTGACCTATATTTGACCTTGACCTACATTTAACATTGAATTACTTAGTTAATTCCCCTTGGTTAAGGTTTTTAGTCAACCTTGGTTAAGGTTTTTAGTCAAGCTTGTACATGGAATCAGGAAAAACTCGGGGCTTCCAGTAGCCAGTTTATGCCAGGCGTCTTTTGGCTCCTCTTTCTGCATTTGTTGAGTCATTTGGTCTAATTTCATCAACAAACTTTCCACAATTTCAAATTATAAAAAAATAGCTTAGTAATAATCTCAGCATTACTATCAAATACAATTGTTGAACCGGAGAGCAAATGCAATTTTTAGCTCACCTGCACGAAGTGCTTTTAAAAGAGCTAATGGCATACCCCCGGCGGCGGCGGCGTCCACAAACTTAACGTTGGGTAAATGTCGTATAACTTCTGTTTCCTTTCATGGAACACCTTGATATTTCATACATGCATTCCTCAGATGACCCTCTATCATGCTGTAGCAAATCCATGACCCACCACCCAACCCTTACCCCAATGTCAAGGTCACAAACTTAGCACATTCATAAACTTAACGTTGGGTAAATGTCTTATAACTTCGGTTTCCTTTTATGGAACACCTTGATATTTCCTACATGCATTCCTCAGATGACCCTCTATCATGCTGTAGCAAATCTATGACCCACCACTAAACCCTTATCCCAAGGCCAAGGTCACAAACTTAGCACATTCATAAACTTAACGTTGGGGTAAAATTTCTTATAACATCTGTTTCCTTTCATCGAACGCCTTGATATTTCATACATGCATTCCTCAGATGACCCTCTATCATGCTGTAGCAAATCCATGACCCACCACCGAACCCTTACCCCAATTTCAAGGTCACAAACTTAGCACATTCATTAACTTAACGTTGGGGTAAATTTCTTATAACATCTGTTTCCTTTCATCGAACGCCTTGATATTTCATACATGCTTTCCTCAGATGACCCTCTATCATGCTGTAGCAAATCCATGACCCACCACCCAACCCTTACCCCAAAGTCAAGGTCACAAACTTAGCACATTCATAAACTTAACGTTGGGGTCAATTTCTTATAACATCTGTTTCCTTCCATTGAACGCCTTGATATTTCATACATGCATTCCTCAGATGACACTCTATCATGCTGTAGCAAAATCCATGGGTCCCACCACCAACCCTTACCCCAAGGTCAAGGTCACAAACTTAGCAATTCATTTAAACATTAATACTTTGGGTTTAAAGGGTTAAATGGTATTATAACATTCTGTTTCCTTTCATGGAACATCTTGAGTTTTTCATTACCATGCAATTCCTCAGATAACCCTCTATCATGCTGTAGCACATCCACGACCCACCACCCAACCCTTACCCCAAGGTGAAGGTCACAAACTTATCATGTTCATAAACTTAATGTTGGGTAAATGTCTTATAACTTCTGTTTCCTTTCATGGAACACCTTGATATTTCATACATGCATTCCTCAGATGACTCTCTATCATGCTGTAGCAAATCCATGACCCACCACTCAACCGTTACCCCAAGGTCAAGGTCACAATCTTAGCACATTCATAAACTTAACGTTGGGGTAAATGACTTATAACGTCTGTTTCCTTTCATGGAACACCTTGATATTTCATACATGCATTCCTCAGATGACCCTCTATCATACTGTAGCACATCCACGACCCACCACCCAACCCTTACCCCAAGGTCAAGGTCACAAACTTAGCACATTCATAAACTTAACGTTGGGTAAATGTCTTATAACTTGGGTTTCCTTTTATGGAACACCTTGATATTTCATACATGCAATTCCTCAGATGACCCTCTATCATGCTGTAGCAAATCCATGACCCACCACCCAACCCTTATCCCAAGGTCAAGGTCACAAACTTAGCACATTCATAAACTTAACGTTGGGGTAAATTTCTTATAACATCTGTTTCCTTTCATAGAATGCCTTGATATTTCATACATGCATTCCTCAGATGACCCTCTATCATGTTGTAGCAAATCCATGACCGACCACCGAACCCTTACCCCAAGGTCAAGGTCACAAACTTAGCACATTCATTAACTTAACGTTGGGGTAAATTTCTTATAACATATGTTTCCTTTCATCGAACGCCTTGATATTTCATACATGCATTCCTCAGATGATCCTCTATCATGCTGTACGGCAAATTCATGACCCACCACCGAACCCTTACCCCAAGGTCAAGGTCACAAACTTAGGACATTCATAAACTTAACGATGGGGTAAATGTCTTATAACATCTGTTTCCTTTCATGGAACACCTTGATATTTCATACATGCATTCCTCAGATGACCCTCTATCATGCTGTAGCAAATTCATGACCCACCACCGAACCCTTACCCCAAGGTCAAGGTCACAAACTTAGCACATTAGCATAAATTCTTTATAAATTAACGTTGGGGTAAATGTCTTATGACATCTGTTTCCTTTCATGGAACACCTTGATATTTCATACATGCATTCCTCAGATGACCCTCTATCATGATGTAGCACATCCACGACCCACCACCCAACCCTTACCCCAAGGTGAAGGTCACAAACTTAGCATGTTCATAAACTTAACGTTGGGGTAAATGTTTTGTAACTTCTGTTTATTTGCAGGGAATGACTTCATATTTCATTCATGCATTCATCTGCTGACCCTCTATCATGCTGTAATAAATCCACGATCCACCACCCAACCCTTACACCAAGGTCAAGGTCACAAACTTAGCATGTTCATAAACTTAACGTTGGGGTAAATGTTGTGTGACTTCGGTTTATTTACAGGGAACGCCTTCATATTTCATACATGGATTCATCTGATGATACTCTATCTTGATATTGCAAATCCATGACCCACCGCCCATCCCATACCCCAAGGTCAAGGTCACAAACTTAGCACATTCATTAAACTTAACGTTTGGATAAATGTCTTATAAAATCTGTTTTCTTTCATGGAACGCCTTGATATTTCATACATTCATTCCTCAGATGACCCTCTATCATGCTGTAGCAAATCAACGACTCACCACCCAACCCTTACCCCAAGGTCTAGGTAAAAAACCTAGCGAATTCATAAACTTAACGTTGGGGTAAATGTTGTGTAACTTCTGTTTATTTACGGGTAATACCTTCATATTTCATATATGCATTCATCTGATGAAACTCTATCGTACTATAGCAAATCCATGACCCACCTACCAGCCCTTTACCCAATGTCAAGGTCATAAACTTAGCACATTCATAAACTTAAAAATAACGTTGGGGTAAATGTCTTATATCATCTGTTTCCTTTCATGGAACGCCTTGATATTTCATACATGCATTCATCTGATGATACTCTATTGTGCTATAGCAAATCCATGACTCACCCCTTACCCCAAGGTCAAGGTCACAAACTGAGCCTATTCAGAAACTTAACGTTGGGGTAAATGTCTTATAACATCTGTTTCCTTTCATGGAACGCCTTGGTATTTCATACATGCTTTCATCTAATGAAACTCTGTCGTGCTATAGTGAATCCATGACCCACCGCCCACCCCAAATGTCTTATAATATCAGTTTACTTTCATGGAACGCCTTGATATTTCATACATGCATTCCTCATAAGATGACCCTCTATCATGCTGTAGCAAATCCACAACCCACCACCCAACCCTTACCCCAAAGTCAAGGTCACAAACTTAGCACATTCATTAACTTAACGTTGGGGTAAATTTCTTATCACATCTGTTTCCTTTCATCGAACGCCTTGATATTTCATACATGCATTCCTCAGATGACACTCTATCATGCTGTAGCAAATCCACGACCCACCACCCAACCCTTACCCCAAGGTCAAGGTCACAAACTTAGCACATTCATAAACTTAACTTTGGGGTAAATGTCTTATAACATCTGTTTCCTTTCATGGAACATCTTGATATTTCATACATGCATTCCTCAGATAACCCTCTATCATGCTGTAGCAATCCACGACCCACCACCCAACCCTTACCCCAAGGTGAAGGTCACAAACTTATCATGTTCATAAACTTAACGTTGGGTAAATGTCTTATAACTTCTGTTTCCTTTCATGGAACACCTTGATATTTCATACATGCATTCCTCAGATGACTCTCTATCATTCTGTAGCAAATCCATGACCCACCACCCAACCGTTACCCCAAGGTCAATGTCACAATCTTAGCACATTCATAAACTTAACGTTGGGGTAAATGTCTTATAACATCTGTTTCCTTTCATGGAACACCTTGATATTTCATACATGCATTCCTCAGATGACCCTCTATCATGCTGTAGCAAATCCATGATCCACCACCCAACCCTTACCCCTATGTCAAGGTCACAAACTTAGCACATTCATAAACTTAACGTTGGGTAAATGTCTTATAACTTCTGTTTCCTTTCATGGAACACCTTGATATTTCATTCATGCATTCCTCAGATGACCCACTATCATGCTGTAGCAAATCCATGATCCACCACCCAACCCTTACCCCTATGTCAAGGTCACAAACTTAGCACATTCATAAACTTAACGTTGGGTAAATGTCTTATAACTTTGGTTTCCTTTTATGGAACACCTTGATATTTCATACATGCATTCCTCAGATGACTCTCTATCATGCTGTAGCAAATCCATGACCCACCACTCAACCGTTACCCCAAGGTCAAGGTCACAATCTTAGCACATTCATAAACTTAACGTTGGGGTAAATGTCTTATAACGTCTGTTTCCTTTCATGGAACACCTTGATATTTCATACATGCATTCCTCAGATGACCATCTATCATACTGTAGCACATCTTCGACCCACCACCCAACCCTTACCCCAAGGTCAAGGTCACAAACTTAGCACATTCATAAACTTAACGTTGGGTAAATGTCTTATAACTTCTGTTTCCTTTCATGGAACACCTTGATATTTCATTCATGCATTCCTCAGATGACCCACTATCATGCTGTAGCAAATCCATGACCCAGCACCCAACTCTTACCCCAATGTCAAGGTCACGAACTTAGCACATTCATAAACTTAACGTTGGGTAAATGTCTTATAACTTGGGTTTCCTTTTATGGAACACCTTGATATTTCATACATGCATTCCTCAGATGACCCTCTATCATGCTGTAGCAAATCCATGACCCACCACCCAACCCTTATCCCAAGGTCAAGGTCACAAACTTAGCACATTCATAAACTTAATGTTGGGGTAAATTTCTTATAACATCTGTTTCCTTTCATAGAATGCCTTGATATTTCATACATGCATTCCTCAGATGACCCTCTATCATGTTGTAGCAAATCCATGACCGACCACCGAACCATTACCCCAAGGTCAAGGTCACAAACTTAGCACATTCATTAACTTAATGTTGGGGTAAATTTCTTATAACATATGTTTCCTTTCATCGAACGCCTTGATATTTCATACATGCATTCCTCAGATGATCCTCTATCATGCTGTACAGCAAATTCATGACCCACCATCGAACCCTTACCCCAAGGTCAAGGTCACAAACTTAGGACATTCATAAACTTAACGATGGGGTAAATGTCTTATAACATCTGTTTCCTTTCATGGAACACCTTGATATTTCATACATGCATTCCTCAGATGACCCTCTATCATGCTGTAGAAAATTTATGACCCACCACCAAACCATTACCCCAAGGTCAAGGTCACAAACTTAGCATGTTCATAAACTTAACGTTGGGGTAAATGTTATTTAACTTCTGTTTCTTTACAGGGAACGCTTTGATATTTCATACATGCATTCATCTGATGATCATCTATTGTTCTACAGCAACCCCTTTTCCCAAGGTCACAAACTTAGCACATTCATACATGCATTCCTCATGTGAATAGCTATCATGCTGTAGAAAATCACCAACTTAGTGCGTTCATAAACTTAATGTTGGGTTAAATTTTGTTTTACTTCTGTTTTCAGGGAGCGCATTGATATTTCATACAATCATTCATCTTGATATGCTATATTATGCTATAGCAAACCTACGACCTACCTTGCACCACTGACCCAATGTCAAGGTCCACCGCATGCCCCTTAACCCAAGGTCAATTATATATAATATTCATGTTTTGTTATGAAACTGTGCCAAGTTTGAGTGAAGGCTGCCAACAGGCGAGTTTCATTGTCTTCTGACCACTCTTGTTAAAGTGCTTGACTGAGAGTCGAACTGACTCCTTACAAATTGAGTTTAGGCGTATAATAAAATATTGAATGTTTCCCCTCCCACGACCGACCCACCAAAATTCCCCCGACTCGAAATATTTTTCTCGCAAAACAGAAACAATATTTTTTTTATTTATAATCTACAAAAGGCCGAAATATACTTGGACGAAAGATTGCTGAAAGTCCGATTGCCGAATGTCCGAGTCAGTCGAACGCATAATATGAGCGAGTAGGCGCTTGCGAATCGATTCAATAGTTCGGACTTGATTGTATAGGTACAAGTCTGGCCGTGTTTTCAACTGTGTTCCGATACACACAAACCGAAAAGTCACCGGCGGAATTTACGGAGTGCAATACAAACAAGTACGGCCTATATGTTTGAAATAACAACAACAACAAAACATGTCGTTAGCGACACTCTGTGTTTCGGTGTCTCACACAGATGGCGAAAACGTCGACTGGGGCCGAGAAAAGCAGCGAGTTGTCCAAACAATACCGGATTGTTCTGCCCGTCTGTTCCCAGTGCATTGTGAAGAAGCGTGATATTCCCAAAAGGAATCCAATCAAATAACTCAATATTGCATCGCGTTCAGTTCAGTGTTGTGACTGGGAAAATGGGCCTTATGTGTTTTGCTACTAGTATCTGACAATATCACAGGCACATTTTCATGTACATATATATCACACACCTGTATACGCAGTGTGTCTGAAGTGTGTCAAAACTCATAAGCCATATGTCCCCAGTGACAGATACATACATACATGAGAGTTGTATTAATATGCTTTCGAGTCAGCTACCAGCTAGTGTCACAGTGTGGGGAAAAATTGGAAAGTGCTTGGAACAATCATTGAGCCGCTTACGGCGAGATGATTATTCATATAATTTTCTGTCGATTTCTCCTCACACTGTGATACTGAGAATGCATAATACTTATGACGTTTGAATGTTGAAACAATGGGCGCCATTGTTTTATTTGTTTGTGACATTTCTAGTCATTAATAAAACTTCTAGTCTGGTTAGTAGTATTATGCACTTCAATTTCTTGATTTAAATGTTTATAACATGCAAGAAATGGTGTTTCACTCCACATGGATTTAAAAAATTTCCGGGAGAGGAGGGGCTTGCCTGGACCCCCATAGCACATGAATCTTTTAGGATGAAACATCTCCAACCAATCAATCAATTCTTGTACATTTTGGATAGTTTTGTCAAGATTGGGAAATATAGAAACCGTGTTGGAATATGCATACAGAAACAGAAAAAATGAGAGTAATATAATGTGCTCAAACGTTGCTGAGAATGCAGGAAATGGCGTTTCACACCACTTGAATTTCAAAAATTTCCGTGGTGGGCATGCCCCCGGACCCCCCTAGCACAATCGGGCCCTACGGGCCCTCAACTTGCCAATTCAGAATAAAAAAATTTTTTTTACCTACAGTTGTTTCTGTCAAAATGTTCCGGGTTTATACGTGTACAAAGTGTTGTGCGTTGCGTATCCGTGGAGTTTCCGTTAGTTGCGTTTCAAACCGTGTGTCGTCTACGTGTAATACGTTTTCGGCCATGCGTTGCGTTTCCCCACTCTTGCGCATGCGCGAAAGTCGAACATACCGTGTTCAACGCATTGAGTTTCAAAAGCGTGTAATCCGTGTACAACGGTTGTAAACGTATACAACGGTTGTAAGCGTATACAACGCTAAGGTAAAACCGTTTAAAGATTTAACGCTTTCTTTGACGAACGGTTACACGCATCTACATGTACACAGCACCGTACAGATGAAACCGTGTTATACGTATAACACGTTTCCACGGGTTTTAACGCATTACACGTTTTGGTATGCCAACCTTGTATCGCGTAGAATGTGCATGCTCTGATCGTTCTTCATGTGTGTATATATATACTTCTAGACTCACTGCAGGGCTTCTAACATTTTCAGTGTTCCGGTTCTGGACCGATTTTTCAACTCTCAGACCGATTGAGATTTGAAAACTAGTCTTAAAAATCGCTCCGAGAAAAATTGCCATCGGCTGCTATTTCGCTATAAACCTTGTAAATTTACCGGTTTTGAACCACCAAGTAATTTATGACACATATCCGCGGGCCATATCCGTGTTAAACCAGTGTGCAGCTCGCTGTGTATTCAGTTTCTCCAAATATCGATTAATCTTAACACACGCGTGGGACAGGTGTATAGCGGATTAGTGACTGAAATAGACTGGCTTCAGCGTAAAGATAATACGAGAGTTCCTAGACTCGCCATTTCTGATGATGTTAAAATAAAATAAAGAAACCAGGCACTGTGTTTATCTGTGTTCGTAATATTTAACCCCAATTAACTGACACGGACTATCGGCCCGGGCTATTCCATATTAAGTTAGGAACTGTTACATTACGCTGTATTAGGCGTCATTTTTGTGTATATAAAATGTACATAGGAATGCCGCAGATCCTGATGAGCCGGCTCACGTGATCTACAATTCTCAAACATTTTGATAAACGACAAGGTACATCTGTCGTGTTAAAAGCGTGACTCATTAGTCATCAGGGATTAGGGATCAATTGAAGTGCTAAATCACACCGCCGATGTACTTTGAACTCGATCTGAGGGTATGTATTCGCGATATTTTAAAAGGGACTAAACAAGGACGCCTCGAAGAGATCGGGGGCCGCAACGAGTATTTGTGTTTTAAAACGTGTAACCGTTGTACACGTTTCAACGCTTTCATATAGATACACGCTTCCAGGTAAAGCGTTGTACACGTTTCAACTCTTTCACCTCGCTACATATGTATACGCCAAAGCGTGTTATACGCCTTGAAGCTAAACGTATTACACGCTTTAAAACTAAATCGGTTTGACAATGTGTATTACACGTGTACGAACCGTATTATACGTTTAAACAACGTATACAACGCTTTTAAACTAAACGGTTTGACAATGTGTATTACACGTGTACGAACCGTATTATATGTTTAAACAACGTATACAACGCTTTTAAACTAAGCGGTTTGACAATGTGTATTACACGTGTACGAACCGTATTATACGTTTAAACAACGTATACAACGCTACAGCAAACCGTTGAGTTCGCGTTGCGTTCGCGTTGAGTTTGCAAGTGTTGTCTACGGTGGAACAAAAACGGAGACTGCACTGTACCTACCTACCCACCCCTCATTGGTCTGGTTCGCGGGAGGGGAAACAAACATATTTTTAAGGGTGGCCTTAGGAGTCAGTTCTTAAAATTCTGAGTAATTGACTCCTTTTTGGGGATCATCGGGAAGTCTACAGTAGCCGATTGCACCAAAATTGCTAACCATACTTATCTAGCTAAGTATGCTTTGAGGGAGCAATCATATTTTTACCCAAATGCATTATTTCATATGCAACTAACGGCTACAAATAGTTGATGATTAAAAGTATGCAGAATTATTATACTGAATTTATTACATTATCACAGCCAAAATGACTGTGATAATATTTCCATCCCAGTGGTCTGTCGGGTGAGACTTTAAACTGTGGTCCCGATTTAATATGTATAATAGCCAAAAGTTTGTCTGCAGAAAATGGGGCATGGAACTTCAGTACCAAATGTTGTGAGTTCCAATTACTGTCTGTTCCGCATTTTGCTGCCGACAAACATTTGGCTATTAAACGTATTTATAAATCTAAAATATTTTTAAATGTATATACTTTTTCATCAACAACAAATAAGTCACCTTCTCCAAAAATAATTATTTGATGAATTTCCATAAAATAATGGTTTTATTGCAAAAAAATGATTTTCCCATGGGAATTTAACATGGGGGCTAAAAAATATTAAATTTATTTGTAGACCGATTTTCAAAACCTAAGTTTTTATGCCCCACCACGATAGTGGAAGGGGCATTTAGTGTTACCCTTGTCCGTCCGTCCCATCCGTCCGTCCGTCCGTCACAAAACTTTAATGCTCGGGTAAATGTCTCATAATTTCTTCATCCTTCGACCGATCTGCTTCATATTTCATATACACATTGCTCTAATAGTCCTCTACCGCCCTGTGCCAAACACACGTTTGTCCTGCCCCCGCCAAGCCCAGGGTCAAGGTCACATACTTGGTGCTTCAAAAACTTTAACGCTCGGGTAAATATCTTATAATTTCTCTTTCCATTCACGGATCAGCTTCATATTTCATATACGCATTGCTGTAATGGTCCTCTACCGCCCTGTGCCAAACACACGTTTGTCCTGCCCCCGCCAAGCCCAGGGTCAAGGTCACATACTTGGTGCTTCAAAAACTTTAACGCTCAGTTAAATATCTTATAATTTCTGTTTTCTTTCACGGATCAGCTTCATATTTCATATACGCATTGCTCTAATGGTCCTCTACTGCCCTGTGCCAAATCCATATTCGTCCTGCCCCCGCCAAGCCCAGGGTCAAGGTCACATACTTGGTGCTTCAAAAACTTTAACGCTCAGGTAAATATCTTATAATTTCTCTTTCCATTCACGGATCAGCTTTATATTTCATATACGCATTGCTCTAATGGTCCTCTACTGCCCTGTGCCAAATCCACGTCGTCCTGCCCCGCCAATCCCAGGGGTCAAGGTCACATACTTGTGCTTCCACAAAAACTTTTAAAACGCTCAGTTAAATATCTTATAATTTCTGTTTTCTTTCACGGATCCCGCTTCATATTTTATCATATACGATTGCTCTCAATGGTCCTCTACCGCCCGAGCCAAATGCACGTTCGTCCTGCCCCCCCGCCGCCCAGGGTCAAGGTCACATACTTGGTGCTTCAAAAACTTTAACGCTCAGGTAAATATCTTATAATTTCTCTTTCCATTCACGGATCAGTTTCATATTTCATATACGCATTGCTCTATTGGTCCTCTACTGACCTGTGCCAAATGCACGTTTGTCCTGCCCCCGCCAAGCCCAGGGTCAAGGTCACATACTTGGTGCTTCAAAAACTTTAAAGCTCAGGTAAATATCTTATAATTTTTCTTTCCATTCACGGATCAGTTTCATATTTCATATACGCATTGCTCTAATGGTCCTCTACTGATCTGTGCCAAATCCACGTTCGTCCTGCCCCCGCCAAGCCCAGGGTCAAGGTCACTTACTTGGTGCTTCAAAAACTTTAACGCTCAGGTAAATATCTTATAATTTCTCTTTGCATTCACGGATCATCCAAATTTGGCGAGGGTGACTTTTTAGCTCACCTGAGCAAAGCTCATGTGAGCTATTGTTATGGCAAAGTGTCCGTCGTCCGTCCGTCCGTCCGTGAACATTTTCAATCATCTTCTTCTCCCGAACTGCTGAGCCGATATTGGTTAAACTTCACAGGGATGATATATGGGTGATGCCATTTCAGATTTGTTAAAATGGAGGTCATCGACAATCCAAGATGGTCGCCATGGAAAAGTAGGTCAAATTCTTAAAAAATCTTCTTCTCACGAACCGCCAGGCCGATTTCGACGATACTTGGTATGAATGATCGATAGTTTGCGCTGTTTCAGATTTGTTCATATGGTGGCCCGTGGGTCAAAAATGGGCGTCGCCCGAGGCGTCAAATAGGGGTCAAATTTTATTTTTAACCGAATATAGTCATGTAATATATCAAATTGAAGGTATTGACGAGACAATCACTCTGGAACATTTTTTGTCTAAATCATATGATTACGTCATCCAAGATGGCCACCGATAGTTCAAATGGTCATTCTTTTACTAAAGATTTCAAACGTCTTTTTCTTGTAAACTGCTTGGCCGATATTGGCCAAACTTAACTGTAATGGTCTGTGGTTGAAGCCTGTTCATTTTTGTTAAAATGGAGGTCATCACCAAATCCAAGATGGCCGCCGTTGAGAAGTAGGTCAAATTCTTAAAAAATCTTCTTCTCACGAACCGCCAGGCCGATTTCGACGATACTGGGTATGAATGATCGATAGTTAGCGCTGTTTCAGATTTGTTCATATGGTGGCCCCTGGGTCAAAAATGGGCGTCGCCCGAGGGGTCAAATGGGTAAATTTTATTTTTAACCGAATATAGTCATGTAATATATCAAATCGAATGTATTGATGAGACGATCACTCTGGAGAATTTTTTGTCTAAATCAGATGATTACGTCATCCAAGATGGCCACCAATAGTTCAAAAGGTCATCTTTTACTAAAGATTTCAAACGTATTCTTCTTGTGAACTGCTTGGCCGATATTGGCCAAACTTAACTGTAATGGTCTGTGGGTGAAGCCTGTCCATTTTTGTTAAAATGGAGGTCATCACCAAATCCAAGATGTCCGCCGTTGAAAAGTAGGTCAAATTGTCAAAAAAATCTTCTGCTCACAAACCTCCTGGCTGATTTCGACGAAACTTGGTGGGAATGATTGATATTTAACGCAGTTTCAGATTTGTTCATATGGTGGCACCTGGGTCAAAAATGGGCGTGGCCCGAGGGGTCAACTGGGGTCAAATTATATTTTTGACCGAATATGGTCATACAATATATCCAATCCAAGGTATCGACGAGACGATCACTCTGGAGCATGTTTTGCCAAAATCAGATGATTACGTCATCCAAGATGGCCGCCGACAGTTCAAAAGGTTGTTCTTTTACTAAAGATTTCAAAGGACTTCTTCTTGTGAACTGCATGGCCGATATTGACCAAACTTAACTGAAATGGTTTGTTGGTGAAGCCTGTTCATTTTTGTCAAAATGGAGGTCATCACCAAATCCAAGATGTCCGCCGTTGAAAAGTAGGTCAAATTGTCAAAAAATCAACCGCCAGGCCGATTTCGACGAAACTTGGTGTGAATGATTGATATTTAACGCTGTTTCAGATTTGTTCATATGGTGGCACCTGGGTCAAAAATGGGCGTGGCCCGAGGGGTCAACTGGGGTCAAATTATATTTTTGACCGAATATGGTCATATAATATATCCAATCCAAGGTATCGACGAGACGATCACTCTGGAGCATGTTTTGCCAAAATCAGATGATTACGTCATCCAAGATGGCCGCCGACAGGTCAAACGGTTGTTCTTTTACTAAAGATTTCAAAGGACTTCTTCTTGTGAACTGCTTGGCTGATATTGACCAAACTTAACTGAAATGGTTTGTTGGTGTAGCCTGTTCATTTTTGTCAAAATGGAGGTCATCACCAAATTCAAGATGTCCGCCATTGAAAAGTAGGTCAAATTGTCAAAACAAATTCTTCTCACAAACCGCCAGGCCGATTTCGACGACACTTTGTATGAATGATCGATAGTTAACGCTGATTCAGATTTGTTCATATGGTGGCACATTCGCAATATTTGTTAGATCAGAAGGTACCAACAAATTCTGTGGAACATTTGAAGTTGTAAGTGAAGAGTCTTTGTGAAATCAATATAACCACTATGGAGGCTTTTAGGTGAGCGATACAGGCCCATTTAGGCCTCTTGTTTTGTTTTTTAAAAAAGTACTTACATTTAAATATTTTAAATGATTTATAGGTACATGCCCACTCCGTAGGCACAAACTTTCTTATATCAGAGACATCATCTGAGACATGTTCTGGCAAAATAAACATTCATTCGTCATTACCGCACATACTGATATCAGGGGCGATAACCGTGTTTCATTAAAATGTTAACGGATAGTACAATTTATATTCGGTATTTATTTTTATACCCCCACAAACAAAGTTTGAGGGGGTATATAGGAGTCAGCTTGTCGGTCGGTCGGTCTGTCGTTCTGTTGGAAATTCCCTTCCGCTCTATATCTTCTAAACCCATGCATGGATTATCAAATGGCTTGGCACAAATGTTTCTCATGATGAGAAGGTGTGTCGCGATCAATAACCACGCACCTACCTCCAAGGTCAAGGTCACAGTTGAAGGTCAAATGTCAAACCTATCGAAATTCCCTTCTGCTCTATATCTTCTACACCGATGCATGGATTATCAAATGGCTTCGCAGAAATGTTTCTCATGATGAGAAGGTGTGTCACGATCAATAACCACGCACCTACGTCCAAGGTCAATGTCACAGTTGAAGGTCAAAGGTCAAACCTATTGAAAATCCCTTCCGCTCTATATCTTCTACACCGATACATGGATTATCAAATGGCTTGGCACAAATGTTTCTCATGATGAGAAGGTGTGTCGCGATCAATAACCACGCACCTATGTCCAAGGTCAAGGTCACAGTTGAAGGTCATAGGTCAAACCTATTGAAATTCCCTTCTGCTCTATATCTTCTACACCGATGCATGGATTATCAAATGCCTTGGCACAAATGTTTCTCAGGATGAGAAGGTGTGTCGCGATCAATAACCACGCACCTACGTCCAAGGTCAAGGTCACAGTTGAAGGTCAAAGGTCAAACCTATTGCAGGCGGCAGACAGATAAGCTGCATAGTTTGTGTACACAACTCCTCTGAAACCGTTCAGTGGATTGATCTGAAACTATACACACTTTTTATGCCGAACAAATATTTTTTTTACAAAAATATCATCCTTTTAACTTAGCCATTTTTTCTATTTTTACTAAATTGATTCATTGATTCTTGACAAACTCGGCACAGAGTTTTTAATCAAAATCATATTAATCCATTACTCGTGTAAGATCCTCTATAACTGATGAATGAATTTTCAAATGTTTTCAGATTATCTCATTTTCATTGACCACGTACGCAGGTAAAAGGTCAATGTCACACATCTCTAAGGCCAGCATTAAATAATGATCATGAAATTTGTATTCAAACCTATACAACTCTTCTAATGTTAAGCTATTTGTAAGTCCAACTCTTTGTGGGGGTATTATGATCACTCCTGTGATAGTTCTAGTTTAATTTGCAATCATCATACTTTATAATCTGTCGAAAATATTCTTTTTTCAGGTGACGCATTTAATTAGTATAAATAATTAAAAAATACGATGCCTCATTTGCATATGAAAATAGCCTGATACCAACGCGTGTCAGTAAAATAAATATTACTAAATGATTATATCTGTGTAGCGGGCACTTGTAACATTTAGAACTGGTGGAATAGTGACACAATTATACACTTATTTAATTCCTATAAAGAACATGTTGTGCCTACTGAGTGGACATGTACCTTTAATAGACAAAAAATTGTCGGCAAAACGTGGAACAGACGGTAGGCTGGTATTCTATTAATTAGGCAACATTTTATGCTAGCCGATGGTCAAATGTAAAATAAAATGAAACTTTAGTTTTCAATTTGTTGTAACCCGGATATTCGTATCCGGTCAATGCCTTATGCGACATTAAGTTATCAGTCTGTATGTATCGTTTCACTACAAAGCTTACTTCCTGATAACATACTATTTTCATGCAGCACAGATTTCGCTCATTCCACAAATAAGTAGTCCTAATTCACCGACCGAATTAAATTTTCAGGTTTTTTGAATTTCTGGTTGAAATCCATCCATCGTTGCCTGACCAAATTCAATTTTCAGGTTTTATGAATTTCTGGTTGCAATCTATCCATCTTTACCTGACCGAATTCAATTTTCAGGTTTTGTGAATTTCTGGATGAATTCCATCCATCGTTACCTGACCGAATTCAATTTTTAGGTTTTGTGAATTTCTGTTGAATTCCATCTATCGTTACCTGACCAAATTAAATTTTTTGGTTTTGTGAATTTCTGTTGAATTCCATCCATCGTTACCTGACCGAATTCAATTTTCAGGTTTTGTGCATTTCTGGATGAATTCCATCCATCGTTGCCTGACCGAATTCAATTTTCAGGTTTTGTGAATTTCTGGATGAATTCCATCCATCGTTGCCTGACCGAATTCAATTTTTAGGTTTTGTGAATTTCTGGATGAATTCCATCCATCGTTGCCTGACCAAATTAAATTTTTTGGTTTTGTGAATTTCTGTTGAATTCCATCCATCGTTACCTGACCAAATTAAATTTTTTGGTTTTGTGAATTTCTGTTGAATGCCATCCATCGTTACCTGACCGAATTCAATTTTTAGGTTTTGTGCATTTCTGGATGAATTCCATCCATCGTTACCTGACCAAATTAAATTTTTTGGTTTTGTGAATTTCAGTTGAATTCCATTCATCGTTACCAGACCGAATTTAATTTTCAGGTTTTTGTGAATTTCTGGATGAATTCCATCCATCGTTGCCTGACCGAATTCAATTTTCAGGTTTTGTGAATTTCTGGATGAATTCCATCCATCGTTACCTGACCAAATTCAATTTTCAGGTTTTGTGAATTTCTGGAAGAATTCCATTCATCGTTACCTGACCGAATTAAAAATTTTGTTTTTTGTGAATTTCTGTTGAATTCCATCCATCGTTACCTGACCAAATTAAATTTTTTGGTTTTATGAATTTCTGTTGAATTCCATGCATCGTTCCTGACCGAATTCAATTTTTAGGTTTTGTGCATTTCTGGATGAATTCCATTCATCGTTACCTGACCGAATTCACTTTTTAGGTTTTGTGAATTTCTGTTGAATTCCATCCATCGTTACCTGACCGAATGAAATTTTTTGGTTTTGTGAATTTCTGTTGAATTCCATCCATCGTTAAATTACCGAATTAAATTGTTTGGTTTTGTGCATTTCTGGATGAATTCCATCCATCATTGCCTGACCGAATTCAATTTTCAGGTTTTGTGAATTTCTCATTGAATCCATCCATCGTTATCTGACCGAATTAAATTTTCAGGTTTTGTGAATTTCTGGTTGAATTCCATCCATGGTTACATCTGACAAAAAGGGTGTACCAGGTGTACCACCAGTTATTCTCGTAGGCACACATGCGGATATACGCAATAAGGTAAGTTACCATGTGGATAGACTCCACAAGGTAATTTACCATGTGGATAGACTCGACAAGGTAAGTTACCATGTGGATAGACTCCACAAGGTATGTTACCATGTGGATAGACTCAACAAGGTAAGTTACCATGTGGATTACTCTACAATGTCGGTTATCAAGTGGATAGACTCTATGATGTAGGATACCATGTGGATAGACTCAACTAGATCAGTTACCATGTGGACAGACTTGACTTTATGTAGGTTGCCATGCGGATAGACTCTACAAGGTAGATTGCAATGCGGATAGACTCCACAGGTAGGTTACCATGTGGATAGACCAGGGCTTTTAAAATTTCAGAATGCCAATCGGTCCGGATGTAATTGTCGGCCCGGAGGAGCAGGTACGATTAGTGCTACCCATCCTCCCCACACCTCAAAATCCCCGCCCCCCCCCCCGCCCTCCCCGCCCTAAGCCCTCCCCGCCTCTCGTGTTTTGTCAAAATATTTTTTTTTCTTATAAACATGTTTTGGCAACATGCGAATCTTCTAAGACGATTGTTATGTATTCTGTTGGGGACACGTTACAATCTCGTGTTTTTTATTACTGGTGAACACGTTTTCGTCTTCTCTAGTCGCATAATATACAATAAGCCCGGTTTTGTCCGATCACGTCGTACATAATATGCACGTACGGTTGTAATCATTACTGACTGTGACGTGTGGAAGGTGAGACATCAAAGGTTACAAAGTCGTACTGATCTGACCTTTGATACATGCCAACGCGATGTCAACAGACACACATTTACGACCAATTACTCGACACATATTTATCCATTTCGGGACACTATTAGGCATGTAATAAAATAGTACTTTATTTAGTAAGAATTGGCTCTGGGATTATCTTTCGCACATAATTATTCCATAACTTTATGACATCGAAATTTAAAAGTCGGAGGTGCAGAATCCCCCAAAAAAGGTAAGGCAAAAACCAGCGATACAATGTAGTAACCAATAACACATATCAAAATATGTTTTTCCCCCAATAAATATGTATTGGTAGCACATAAGAATATTCTCCTAAGACGACGAGTATCATGTTTTTGTCAAACTGTGTTGTTTTTTGTCGAGAATTATTGGTGTTTATCCACATTTGTTCTACTTCTTAATAAAAGCATATTTCAGCAGCACATGAGAATCGTCTCCTAAGACTATTTTTACATGTCCTGTTGGGGACATTTTACAATCTCGCGATATCGAGCATAGCTTGATCACGAGATCGCGAGACGAAAATACGAGATTCTATCATATCTTGCTTGTTCGCAACTTCTCCTCCAGAAAAAAAACAACTTATCCACACGCATGAGCAAAACTAAGCCGAATTTTCTGTCTGTAACACAGGGTAAGTCGCCCTGCGTTACCTGTGTTTTATAATTCTGGTTACAGCAAAATATATTCCCAAAAGCGGAAGGCGAGATGGCGAAAACGTGAGACGATACTCATGTCGTGAGGAAACGATTCGCATGTTTTCGCAAGACATAAAAAATGCGAAACTACAGCTCCAGACGAATCATAATGCTGATTGTTATATTTTGGATTGCAGATGAACACTTTTAACATGGCAAAATTACCTTTGTCCTTTATCAAAATGTTTGCAAACTGTAGATCCCGATGAGCCGGCTATTCACGATACAATGTACCTGATGACCTAAAATGACCCCTAATACAGCGTAATGTACCAGTTCCACACTTAATATTGAATAGTCTGTGTCAGTTACTTGGGGATGAAATGTGTAATATAAATATTACAAACACGGATAACCACAGTGCATGGATTCTTTATTTTATTTTTAAAATCATCAGAAATGGCGAGTCTTAAATACGCTAAAGCCAGTGTATTTATTAACCGTATTATGAAAAATCAATACGGGGAGAAATGTGTTGAAAGGCGACTAAACACACAATGATTTATTACCCGACAATGTTTTAACACGGATATGCCCGGATATGTGTCATAAAATTGACATTACTTGGTGTCAACATCGGTATATCGATACATTTACCAGGTTGATACGGAAATAGCAGCCGATTTCATTATTTTCTGACCGAATTTTAAGGATACAGGCCACACTCACTTACTCGAATTCGAAGGGAGATAAAAAAATACTTCGAGTTAACCGTAGTTTGACGTATCCGTAGTACGCCACCTGTCGGACAACAAACTATTTTATTGACAGTTAGAACCAAATGATTACTTGCTGATGTAGCCTTGAGTAGTAAATATGATTTATTTTAGCAATTAAATGTACATGGATACATGTTAAATGCTGTTTCTAAGACAAATCATATTTAAACACTTTTGGTTTGTTTACAAATACACATATGCATGTCTGTGTGTAATTAATAGATAACCCGGATGTGGCACACGTGACATGCGCATGTAGCGATATGTACATATTCAGTTCACCAATGAAATAAATAATAACAAGAACATAATATTTTATGAATTATTTTAATAAATTATACACGGAAACAACACAAAACAACAAGAAATAGTGATTTGTAACACTATTATAAATGATTATTTCTGACCAGACTTGATTGTACAAACTAATAATGTTTAGAACATAAAAATCGCCCATTCAATGTTTCGTCCCTATACTGTATAATCTGAATCCACACCAGTTTCGATTTTGCACTGTATGTAATTACAGTTTTAAATTAAACACAAAACGTCACATACATGTACACAGTAAATACAGTTAGAATAATATCACAATCGATCCCCATCTGCGACGTCCACTTCACGTAAAAAACTTGTCATGTCTGATTGTCTGTTATGTACGCGGGAAAGGTGCACTTTACTAACAAATCTGTCCATAAAATAGTTGCCATTTATTGCTCACCACTTAATGATCACCGACGGTCATTTCGGGAGTCCTGTTTAATCAGTGTCAACGCAAACACCTTTAACTACGGTCTGAATACCCAACTTTGATCAGGTAAACTGCAGGTGACAAATTTCTACTTACCTCCGCAAATTGACATTTCGACTTAACGAGTGTGAAATACAGTAGATTTACGTTTTCGGGACCTAAATATACCAATCAGCATTATGATTCGTCTGGATAGACTCGGACCATACATTCACTTCTTGTTTGGACACGCAGCTGTTAAGATGTCGCTAATTAGCACTCTGGACACTGTGTTTGCTGTTTTGAAGCCGCTGATGCCTGAGGGGGTAAACGCGAAGCCGTTGTATCACATACACCACGGACATTTGACGTTTACCTTGGAGGTCAACTGGAGCTTGAAATCACAAGGAGCCTACCGCCGCTACTGTGAAGAAACTTAAGCGACCTCGGCGTCATTCGAGGAAAATTGCCGGGATTGAGAAGGCTCGTCTAGAGGAGTCACGCTTATCCGGCAATGGTCCTTCTCAGGACCACTCGACGGCCACACCTACTACTGTTGCTACTGAAAACACCATCGAACCAGCGCCTGAGCCAGCATCTGTGCCGCCGACGCCGGAGTTGATGGATACAGCGGGCCCCACCCCGGGGAACGCTAGTGGTGAAACCGGGGATCTCAAATCCTCGACGGAACCACATCCACAGCCGTCATCCAATGATGAATCGGAAGAGGAATTCGTAACCTACCTACACCATGGAACCAAAACACATTGTATACCGAGTGATGAAATATCATACTACGAAGAAGACGGACGCTATCCCATCGCTAACAGAGTATTCCTCACCAGAACTAACAAGGGGACAGTGATTGCCACCACACAGATCATCACCATAGATGGAAAAGAACGGCCAGCGTTCATCACCGCAGAACAGTCGTCACTAAAGACCCGGATACTGGCGGAAGAAATGCACATCTACGAAGGATACGACCGTACACACAAATGGATCATGGATGGGACATACACCGATGGCAACTTAACTATCACAAGGCTTACTGATACCTCCGCAAGACTATACAAAGCAACTCGGATACAATCATCGGGGTGAGATACGCGATATACTCCACAACTCCACAACTCATGAGTTGTGGAGTATATCGCGTATCTCACCCCGATAGACTCCATAAGGTAGGTTACCATGTGGATAGACTCCACAAGGCAGGTTACCATGTGAATAGACTCGACAATGTAGGTTCCCATGTGGATAGACACAACCAGAACAGTTACCATCTGGATAGATTCAACCAGATCAATGTGGATAGACTTGTAGGTTGCCATGTTGATAGACTTAACCAGATCAGTTACCATGCATATAGACTCACCAGGTAGGTTTCCCTGCGGACAGACTCCACAACTTCAAGGTAGGTTACCATATGGATAGACTGGACAGGTAGGTTACCATGTGGATAGACTTGACAGGTAGATTACCGTTAACATAGACTCAACAAGGTAGGTTACCATGTGGAGACTAAACAAGGTAGGAGATTACCATGCGGATAGACTCTACAAAGTAGCTTGCCATGTGTATAGACTTCATAGGGAGATTACCATGTGGATAGACTCTACAAGCTAGGTCACCATGTGGACCGATTTCACAAGGTAGGTTGCCTTGCAGATAGACTCAACCAGGTAGGTTACCATGTGGATAGACTTAGCCAGATCTGTTACCATGTCGATAGACTCAACCAGGTAAGTTTCCATGCGGATAGACTCAACAATTTAGGAGATTACCATGTGGATAGACTCGACTGGTAGATGGGTTTAACGATGGGTTTCATCCTTAATGGAACGGTTTGACACTCCGGTACATTTTTGACTTTCTGGTACGCGAGAGTTGAATCCAGTTATACCCATTACTAATCATATTACTTCTGAGGAGTTGGGCTAAGTGACTGGTGTGGTGAGAACCTTGCACCAGGTCAGGTTATTCTAATTTCAGGGCTGGCTGAATATATATTTTTTCTGTAAATATTCAGTTCTGATTTTGGCATTTTCCCCTCATTGCAGCAGGTGAAATACGGTATTTGAGCCCGTAAACTCGGCCTAAAATGACCTTAGCTGTTGACAGGCCGTTACACACCATTAAATCAAATCGGATCTTATCTTCTTTTATTGCATAAAATAAAAGTTCACAGTGTAATAACACTATGATTGTTAATACACTAGTGTAATAAATATGTAAATGAAGCCGGTACAGAAAACATGCTAGGTGGTCATTGCAGCTTCAAGGTATTGTGATGTGTTTATGCAATAAATTGTATCTAACATTTGTGTTTATATAATATGAAGTTTATTAAACTTGTTGACTAATTTCATAAGAAACTCGGCATAGCCTCGTTTCTTATAAAAACAGTAAACTTGTTTATAAATACCATATTAAATCGTCACTCATGTCAGATACTCTATTTATATCCAGTCCACGAAAGAGGATCAAGAATACAAGTATTTTCAAGATGTACGAAACTGCTTCAAAGACCATGCGTCGACTCTACATCTTGACTTCACAGAATTCGGCATCGACAATACAATCATCGACCCAAATCTCGATGCGCTGAAAAAGAGGATTTCTGAGGTCGCAAGCAAGCAAGAAGACTGGGGCAAGAAGATCCCCATGAATTGGCTGACTCTGGAACGTTCTCTAGGCGAGCTACGCAACCGGGGGCTTAATGTAGGTCACTCCGTTAAAGTAGGTCACTCGCATTAAAGTAGGTCACATACATTAAAGTTACAAAGTAGGTCACTGACATTACAATAGGTCACTCCTTTAAAGTAGGTCACTGTTAATGTTGGTCACTAAGTAGGTCACTAACATTACAGTAGGTCACTCCGTCAAAGTAGATCACAGACATCAAAGTAGGTCACTCTTTTAAAGCCCCGCTAAGCCCAGTGTCAAGGTCACGGACATGGTGCGTTCGAAACCTTCACGCTCGGGTAAATGGCTTATAATTTATGTTTCCTTGCTCAGATCTGCTTCACATTTCACACATGCATTGCTCCAATGCTCCTCTACTGTTCTGTGACAAATCCACATTCGTCCCCGCCCCCTCTAAGCCCAGGGTCAAGGTCACAGACTTGGTGCGTTTGAAACCTTAACGCTCGGGTAAATGGCTTATAATTTCTATTTCTTTGCTCGGATCTGCTTCACATTTCACACACACAGTGCTCCAATGGTCCTCTACCGTACTGTGACAAATCCACATTCGTCCCCCGGTAATCCCAGGGTCAAGGTCACAGACTTGGTGCGTTTTAAACCTTAACGCTCGGGTAAATGACTTGTAATTTTTGTTTCCTTGCTCGGATCTGCTTCACATTTCACACACGCATTGCTTCAATGCTCCTCTACCGCCCTGTGACAAATCCACATTCGTCCCGCCCCCACTAAGCCCAGGGTCAAGGTCAAAGGCTTGGTGCGTTCGAAACCTTAACGCTCAGGTAAATGGCTTGTAATTTCTGTTTCCTGGCTCGGATCTGCTTCACATTTCACACACGCATTGCTCCAATGCTCCTCTACCGCCATGTGACAAATCCACATTCATCCCGCCCCCGCTAAGCCCAGGGTCAAACACACAGACTTGGTGCGTTCGAAACCTTAACGCTCGAGTTAATGGCTTATAATCAAATATGCCGCATTTTCTTTGGCTGCCAGCGGGGGCATTCATGTGCCGACAGGCCACATTTCTAGTTTATAAAGTATTGACAAGTATTCACACATCAATACCTTATGACATGTGCCACCAGCATAGCCCCGGATTCGCCTGCGCATACACTGATATGGGGCAATGCTGGAATGTCGTGTATTCAGGTAGTACCTATGTCTATTGTTAAGCCTAATCAATAAACAGTGAATACCCACTATCTGTACCTACATGTACGTCTATCCACGGTGGTCCACAGTGTCAATTTTTAGCTGGGGGGAATTGTTTATGGCCCATTTCTCATGTGCAGGTCACTATTATGAGTTGTTATCGCCTTGGGGAAGCAGTTTACACATGGCTGCTGTGTGTTTGCGATTACGGGTAATATGTTATACATGAATGGCAAACATGGTGGAATTATATACAACAAATTTCGTGGTAAGTAGGTTCAATAAGTTTATTACATGCATCTTGAATTTTTAGCTCGCATGCACTAAGTGCAGAAGAGCTTATGGCATAGCCCCGGCAGCGTCGGCATCGGCGGCGTCCACAAACTTAACGTTGGGTAAATGTCTTATAACTTCTGTTTCCTTTCATGGAACACCTTGATATTTCATACATGCATTCATCTGATGATACTCTATCGTGCTATAGCAAATCCATGACCCACCACCCATCAATTACCCCAAGGTCAAGGTCACAAACTTAGCACATTCATAAACTTAACGTTGCGGTAAATGTCTTATTACATCTGTTTCTATCATGCTATAACAAATCCATGACCCACCGCCCATCCCTGTTACTAAATGATTATACATGTATCTGTATATCGGGCACTCGTAATGTTTAGAACTGGTGAAATAGTGACACAATAATACACTTATTTAATTCCTATAAAGAACATTTTGTGCCTACTGAGTGGGCATGTACCTTTAACACGGTGTTATAAAAATCATAATATATTAGTTTCTTACAGCTTGACCAGTACAGCTTCAATATATAATGTTGTGCTTATGAATAGAATCTATCATTTGTGATGATTTAATATGGTATTTATTAAACTCTATGCCTCGTTCCTTATGAAATCAGTAAACTTGTTTAATAAATATATTAAATGATCACTCATGCAATATCCTCTATATAACAACAGGTATCTGTATCGGGGTCGTTTTGACCAATTTAGGCCGTGAAATCTCCGTCGGGTGGGTGGCAGGTGGGAGCATGCATTGGCTATTTTAACGATTGGATTCATCCTTACCGGAATCCTGACCAGAGACCTGGTCTTTGGCTTTCTTGTCTGTGAGAGTTGAATCTGGTTATACCCTTTATATGAGTAATACGATTATTTGTAATCCTATTACCTTTAGGGTAAGGTGCCAAGTGACTTTGGTGTGGTATGGACCTGGCACCAGGTCAGGTTATTCTAATTTCAGGGCTGAATTTTAATTTGTTTTATGTAAATATTTTGGGATTTTCCCCCCCAATGTAGCAGGTTGAATATGGGATTGAACCCGTTGGCCCGGCCTTAAATGACCTTAGCTGTTGATAGGCCGTTAAACACCAATAAATAAACAAATTATTGTATAAGAAGAAACATTTGCGGGAAAAAAAAGCCTGTTTTCTTTATTTCATCTCGAAAGTATATGTTGTTGCCACTCGTTTGAATAGGTGTGGCTCGACGAAACGGTTCAAACGAGTGGTAACAACATATACCTTTATGGAGAAATAAACGAAATAATAAGATTTTTTCAACAAAAATGATTGCATTCTTAGACACAGGTTTAATATCACAATCTGCCTTTAACCCTTTCAAGAAATTGGAATGGACTGACCTATCCAATTTTCAAACCATTTTTGTTTCTTCTCTAAAAAATATGCAAAATGCTTGCCGTTAAACACCAACAATCAAACAAACACTCACTGTCACCCTATCCATTGTTCGCAGATTATCACGCGTAAGACACTGGAAGACTTAAACGACGCTATGCCGGTTCCAATCTCCTCCGCGGAATCCCTGGATCTATTCCTCAGGTTTCAGCACGAATCGGCCAATTTCCTCTACTTCAAGTGAGTTTGTTTGCTGTATCACTCGTGCTGCACTTCGCACCGGTGTACAGTCTACACTCGATACCTCACAAACTACTGATTACTTAAAGTGAAATTATTTTCTTTGTGGAAAATTATTTGTGTGATCCGTCCGGAATGACCTGCACAACCACTCCGGTATGATTTTCCAACTAGGCTCGATAAAATTTGCAAAACAGTAAATGGGTGCGTTATAAATAGGTTAACCGCATTGTAATTTTGAAAATTGCGTTGTATATCAGAAAATGATAGGTCGGAAAACGTGTTTAATGGCTCCACTAACGCGTCTTCGTATAAACAGATTTTCCAGCCTATCATTATACCTATCATTTTGCACTCTGTATCCTTGTCCACGCAATAACTCAAGTTCGACTTCACCGAACGAAACCAAATTCGGTATACATGTTTATCATGGCAAGACAAAGAAGCCTATTGATTTTGAAAATTTTCTGATACTTATCTCCCCTTGGCAACCATTTTTAGCTCGCCTGCACGAAGTGCAGAAGAGCTTATGTCATACCCCCGGCGTCGTCGGCATCGGCGTCAGCGTCGTCCACAAACTTAACGTTGGGTAAATGTCTTATAACTTCTGTTTCCTTTCACGGAACACCTTGTTATTTCATACATGCATTCCTCAGATGACCCTCTATCATGCTGTAGCAAATCCATGACCCACCACCCAGCCCTTACCCCAAGGTCAAGGTCACAAACTTGTCACATTCATAAACTTAACGTTGGGTAAATGTCTTATAACTTCTGTTTTCTTTCATGGAAAACCTTGTTATTTCATGTATGCATTCCTCAGATGACCCTCTATCATGCTATAGCAAATCCATGACCCACCAGCCAGCCCTTACCCCAAGGTCAAGGTCACAAACTTGGCACATTCATAAACTTAACGTTGTGTAAATGTCTTATAACTTCTGTTTCCTTACATGGAACACCTTGATATTGCATACATGCATTCCTCAGATGACCCTCTATCATGCTGTAGCAAATCCATGACCCACCACCCAACCCTTACCCCAAGGTCAATGTCACAAACTTGGCACATTCATAAACTTAACGTTGGGTAAATGTCTTATAACTTCTGTTTGCTTTCATGGAACACCTTGTTTTTTCATTCATGCATTCCTCAGATGACCCTCTATCATGCTGTAGCAAATCCATGACCCACCACCCAACCCTTACCCCAAGGTCAAGGTCACAAACTTGGCACATTCATAAACTTAACGTTGGGTAAATGTCTTATAACTTGTTTCCTTTCATGGAACACCTTGTTATTTCATACATGCATTCCTCAGATGACCCTCTATCATGCTGTAGCAAATCCATGACCCACCACCTAGCCCTTACCCCAAGGTGAAGGTCACAAACTTGGTACATTCAAAAACTTAATGTTGGGTAAATGTCTTATAACTTATGTTTCCTTTCATGGAACACCTTGTTATTTCATACATGCATTCATCTGATGATACTCTATCATGCTATAGCAAATCCATGACCCAGCGGCCATCCCTTACCCCAAGGTCAAGGTCACAAACTTAACATATTCATAAACTTAACGTTGGGGTAAATATCTTATAACTTCTGTTTCCTTTCATGGAACGCCTTGTTATTTCATACATGCATTCCTCAGAGATGACCCTCTATCATGCTGTAGCAAATCCATGACCCACCACCTAGCCCTTACTCCGAGGTCAAAGTCACAAACTTAGCACATTCATAAACTTAACTTTGGGGTAAATGTCTTATAACTTCTGTTTGCTTTCATGGAACACCTTGTTTTTTTCATTCATGCATTCCTCAGATGACCCTATCATGCGGTAGCAAATCCATGACCCACGTAGCCCTTACCCCAAGGTCAAGGTCACAAACTTGGCACATTCATGAACTTAACGTTGGGTAAATGTTCATGGAACACCTTGTTATTGTCCTGGCTGCTTTAGCAGAAGCGGGACATAGGCATAGCTTTTCCGGCGGAGGCGGAGGCGTCGGCCGCGTCAACATTTCACGTTAAGTTTTTGCGTTTAGCTCAGTTTCCAGAAAACTATAACTCCTACGACCTCCATACTTGGTATACATCAACACTGTGGTATAACCATCTCACACAGAGGGACCCATGTGACCTTGACCTAGTTTTCATGGTTCATTGACATACTTTTCACATGCATTCAACGTTAAGTTTTTGCGTTTAGCTCTGTTTCTAAAACTTAACGCTCAGGTTAATTCATTGTAACTTCTGTTTCCCTCAATGGAATGCTTTAATATTCCATACATGCATTTGTAACAACATCCCGCATCATTTTCCAGAAAGCACATGGTGCCCGCTAACCCCTAAGGTCAAGGTCGCTGACTTACAAATTTCCGTGTTTGGAAAAGTTAATGCTCAGTTTATGCTTTAATATTACTTACATACATTTGTAACAACATCCTGCATCATTCTACAGAAAGCCCATGGTGCCCGCTAACCCCAAAGGTCAAGGTCACTGACTTAGAAATTTCCGTGTTGGAAAAGTTAACGCTCAGTTTATGCTTTGATATTCCATACATGCATTTGTAACAACATCCCGCATCATTCTACAGAAAGCCCATGTTGCCCGCTAACCCCAAAGGTCAAGGTCACTGACTTAGAAATTTCCGTGTTTGGAAAAGTTAACGCTCAGTTTATGCTTTAATATTTCATACATGCATTTGTAACATCCCGCATCATTCTACAGAAATCCCATGGTGCCTGCTAACCCCAAAGGTCAAGGTCACTGAATTAGAAATTTGGTTTGTTTGCAAAATTTAACGCTCAGTCTATGCTTTAATATACCATATATGCATTTGTAACAACATCCCGCATCATTCTACAGAAAGCCCATGGTGCCCGCTAACCCCAAAGGTCAAGGTTACTGAATTAGAAATTTCCGTGTTTGCAAAAGTTAACGCTCAGTTTATGCTTTAATATTCCATACATGCATTTGTAACAACATCCCGCATCATTCTACAGAAAGCCCATCATTCTACATAAAGCCCATGGTGCCCGCTAACCCCAAAGGTCAAGGTCGCTGACTTAGAAATTTACGTGTTTGGAAAAATTAACGCTCAGTTTATGCTTTAATATTCCATACATGCATTTGTAGCAACATCCCGCATCATTCTACAGAAAGCCCATGGTGCCCGCTAACCCCAAAGGTCAAGGTCACTGACTTAGAAATTTCCGTGTTTGGAAAAGTTAACGCTCAGTTTATGCTTTAATATTCCATACATGCATTTGTAACAACATCCCGCATCATTCTACAGAAAGCCCATGGTGCTCACTAACCCCAAGGTTATTACAAGCTCCATATATACTATCAAACTGTGCCAGGTGGGACATTTTGCTCCGAGGAACTCTTGTTTCATACATGCATTCCTCAGATGACCCTCTATCATGCTGTTGCAAATCCATGACCCACCACTTAGCCCTTACCCCAAGGTGAAGGTCACAAACTTGGTACATTCATAAACTTAATGTTGGGTAAATGTCTTATAACTTCTGTTTCCTTTCATGGAACACCTTGTTATTATTATTATGCCACCGGTCTCGAAGAGCCGGGTGGCATATTGTTTTTGGACCGTCCGTCTGTCCGTCCGTCTGTCCGTCTGTCTGTCCGTCCGTCCGTTGTCCGTTCCTGTCTGTCCGTCCGTCCGTCACACTTTTCGGTTAACCACTTTGTCACAGTTTCTCAAACTGGCCATAGCATCTACATAAGTTGCTTAATCTCTTCAATACTTCAACACTTCATTCATTGGTATGTGTGTCACACCTGCCTTTTCATAATTTATATGTCCTTCGCCTTTTGACCTTCACCAGGTTACTTAAATGACTTAACAATTTTGGTTAACCAGTTCGTCACAGTTTCTAAAAATGGCCATATCATCTACATAAGTTGCTTAATCGCTTCAATACTTCAACACTTCATTCATTGGTATGTGTGCCACACCTGCCTTTTCATAATTTATATGACCTTCGCCTTTTCACCTTCACCAGGTTACTTAAATGACTTAACAATTTTGGTTAACCAGTTCGTCACAGTTTCTCAAACTGGCCATATCATCTACATAAGTTGCTTAATCGCTTCAATACTTCAACACTTCATTCATTGGTATGTGTGCCACACCTGCCTTTTCATAATTTATATGACCTTCGCCTTTTCACCTTCACCAGGTTACTTAAATGACTTAACAATTTTGGTTAACCAGTTCGTCACAGTTTCTCAAACTGGCCATATCATCTACATAAGTTGCTTAATCGCTTCAATACTTCAACACTTCATTCATTGGTATGTGTGCCACACCTGCCTTTTCATAATGTATATGACCTTCGCCTTTTCACCTTCACCAGGTTACTTAAATGACTTAACAATTTTGGTTAACCAGTTTGTCACAGTTTCTCAAACTGGCCATATCATCTACATAAGTTGCTTAATCGCTTCAATACTTCAACACTTCATTCATTGGTATGTGTGCCACACCTGCCTTTTCATAATTTATATGACCTTCGCCTTTTCACCTTCACCAGGTTACTTAAATGACTTAACCACTTTGTCACAGTTTCTCAAATATGCTGCAGGTGGCATCCGCGTTCGGCAGACGCAGTTCTTGTTTCATACATGCATTCATCTGATAATACTCTATCGTGCTATCGCAAATCCATGACCCAGCGGCCATCCCTTACCCCAAGGTCAAGGTCACAAACTTAGCATATTCATAAACTTAATGTTGGGGTAAATGTCTTATAACTTCTGTTTCCTTTCGTGGAACGCCTTGTTATTTCATACATGCATTCCTCAGAGATGACCCTCTATCATGCTGTAGCAAATCCATGACCCACCACCTAGCCCTTACTCCGAGGTCAAGGTCACAAACTTAGCACATTCATAAACTTAACTTTGGGGTAAATGTCTTATAACATCTGTACGCCTTGATATTTCATACATACATTCATCTGATAATACTCTATCATGCTATAGCAAATCCATGACCCACCGCCCACCCAATCGTTATCCCAATGTCAAGTCACAAACTTAAAATGTTCATAAACTTTTTGGGGTAAATGTTGTGTAACTTCTGTTTATTTACAGCCTTGATATTTCATACATGCATTCATCTGATAATACTCTATCATGCTATAGCAAATTCATGACCCACCGCCCACCCCTTTCCCCAAGGTCAAGGTCACAATCTTAGCACATTCATAAACTTAATGTTGGGGTAAATGTATTATAACATCTGTTTCCTTTCATGGAACGCCTTGATATTTCAAATATGCATTCATCTGATGATACTCTATCATGCTATAGCAAATCCATGACCCACTGCCCATCCCTTACCCAAAGGTCAAGGTCACAAACTTAGTACATTCATAAACTTAACGTTGGGGTAAATGTCTGTTTCCTTTCATGGAAGGCCTTGCTATCTCATACATTCCTCAGATGACCCTCTATCATGCTGTAGCAAATCCACAACTCACCACCCAAAAATCAAGGTCACAAACTTAGCATGTTCATAAACTTAACGTTGGGGTAAATGTTGTGTAACTTCTGTTTCTTTACACTTTGAACACCTTGATATTTCATACATGCATTCATCTGATGATACTCTATTGTTCTATAGCAAATCCATGACCAACCCCCACCCCTTTCCCCAATGTCACGGTCACAAACTTAGCACATTCATAAACTTAACGTTGGGGTAAATGTCTTATAACATCTGTTTCCTTTCATGGAACGCCTTGATATTTCATACTCGCATTCATCTGATGATACTTTATCGTGCTATAACAAATCCATGGCCCACCGCCCACCCCTTACCCCAAGGTCAAGGTCACAAACTTGACACATTCATAAACTTAACGGTGGGGTAAATGTCTGATAACAACTGTTTCCTTTGATGGAACGCCTTGATATTTCATACATACATTCCTCAGATGACCCTCTATCATGCTGTAACAAATTCACAACCCACCACCCAACCCAACCCTCTGTTTCTTTACACTTTGAACGCTTTGATATTGCATACATGCATTCATCTGATGATCCTCTATTGTGCTACAGCAAATCCATAACCCACCACACCCCTTTCCCCAAGATTAACATCATAAACTTAACGTTGGAGTAAATGTCTTTTTATAACTTTTGTTTCTTTACTGGGAACACGTTCATATTTCATACATTCATTCATCTGATGATACTCTATTGTGCTACAGCAAATCCATGACCACCCCCCCCCCCCACCCCTTTCGCGTAGGCCAATGTCACAAACTTAGCACATTTATACATGCATTCCTCATGTGAATAGCTATCATGCTGTAGAAAATCACCAACTTTGTGTGTTCATAAACTTAACGCTGGGTTAAATTTTGTTTTCCTTCTCTTTTCAGGGAGCGCATTAATATTTCATACATGCATTCATCTTAATATGCTATATCATGCTATATCAAATCCACGACCAATGTTCCACCACTGACCTCAATGTCAATGTCCACCGCACACCCCTTATCCCTAGGTCAAGTTATATAATATTCATGTTTTTTTATACAACTGTGACAAGTTTGAATGAAGGCTGCCAACAGGCAAGCTTCGTTGTCTTCTGACAACTCTTGTAAATTTTCAGACTGTATCCTTGTCCACGCAATAACTCATGTTCTACTTGACCGATCCTAACCAAATTTGGTTTACATGTTTATCACGTCAAGATGAGTTATCTCCCCTTGTTGACTGGCCTTGCCTCGACCTTCGGCACTCTTGTTTTCTGATCTACTCCACAAATTTCAAAATTACAATACAGTGAACCCTATAGTAAATGTGGCTGCTACAGAATATATATCAGGTGATCAGTACAGCTTCAATGTATGGTGTTGTTCTTATGCAATACACAGAATCTTAACATTTGTGTGGATTTAGTATTGTATTTATTAAACTTTTGACTGATTTCAACGTAGAATCAGTAAACTTGTTTAATAAATATAAGGTTCGACCATGTCAAGCCGTGGGTAAACGTTTCCGTGGCACGATGGAACTGTTTGAACCCAAAGGCTGTAGGACGCGTGTTCAAACAGTTCCCAAGTGCCACGGCATGGAATGGATTTCCATATGTTAATTGTGCAACCAATCCAATCATCAGAAAATTATTTTCAGACTGGTCCATTTATGAAAAGGGGATGTTTTTGCTCTCAAAAATATGAAATACGAGCCAGCTCATTTGTATCTACACTGTTTACCAATACCACTATACAGGCATGTGGTGTTGAAAGGGTTAATAAATATCAATGCTGAATTAAATCTTTTCATCTGCTGTTGAGTTTTGTCACGCCCGCTTGCGGACAGTGCGATATAGTCGGCACATTGGCGTACATACATGCGTCCGAGGTTAAAAGTTTTTGGTTAAAGTTTTTGTGCCCCCGGTCTCCGTACAGCCGGAGGCACATAGTGTTTGGACTGTGTGTCTGGGAGTCCCTCCGTGTGTCCTGCACATTAAAAAGTTTGTAATATTGTGTCTGTTTATTAGGAGGCATATAGTGTTTGGACTGTGTGTCTGGGAGTCCGTCCGTGTGTCTTGCACATTAAGAAGTTCGTAATATTGTGTCTCTTTATTAGGAGGCATATAGTGTTTGGACTGTGTGTCTGGGAGTCCGTCCGTGTGTCGTGCACATTAAGAAGTTCGCCAGAGTTTCTCGATTATGTCCCTTGACATTTCAACACAGCATACCTGAGGACAAATACCACCCTTAATATGACCATGACATTTTTACCTTCACAACTTTGAACTTTTTCACACATCAAGAAGTTCGCCGGAGTTTCTCATTGCTGTCATAACTTCTATATCCCTTGGTGGATTACTTAAATATTTCAACACCGCATACTTGTGGACAAATACCACACATACATGCTGCCCGGAATATCACCTTAACCTTTTGACCTTCACACATAAAGAAGTTTGCCAGAGTTTCTCAATTCTGTCATAACTTCTATATCCCTTTTAGATTACCTCAATATTTCAATACATCATACTTGTGGAAAAATGCCAGACAGTCATGCTGCCCTTAATATGACCTTGACCTTTTGACCTTCACAACTTTGAACTTTTCACATATTAAGAAGTTCGCCGGAGTTTCTCACTTATGTCATATCTTCTATATCCCTTGAAGGATCACTGTAATATTTCAATACATCAAACTTGTACACAAATACCACACATCCATGCTTTCCTTAAAGGCCCTGAACGGCTCAGTATTACAATTTTCCGATTTTTTCAAACACAAAAACATGTTTGGCAACTGATTTAGTACACAAAACTAACATATACTGCCTAATAGATACATCTCAAGTCTTGAGATTTACATCTTAATCGCAATGTGAAGACAACAAAAACTTGTTTTGTGTACCACTCAGTGCAAAATGTAAATATTGACAATTTCATTTCCGTAACCCAACGGCTTCAGCTTGGAAGCGAGTCGATAAACTCCGGCTATCGGAATTCATCGGCCGCGAATCGGGTAGTTGAGGAGTTGACCCGAGCGTCTATCGGAAAATCGATCGGGCTTTGAAACACGCACCTGCTGTTTGTTTATCAACAAATATTGATATTTTCATCGACTACAAACTCATTTTTGTACCAAAATGAATGCAAACAGTTTCAAAGTGTGTGTAAATAGAAACCTGTTGGATTTATGTGTGGGAAAACCCAATAGGAGGCCAAATTCGGCAACTTGAGCCGTATAGGGGCTTTAATATGACCATGACCTTTATACCTTCACAACTTTGAACTTTTTCTCACTTTAAAATTTATTATTAACTTTGCCATAGTTTCTTCAATCTACCGCCAGGGGCATTCGTGTGCCGACATGCCACATTTTCTTGTTCGGTATACTATCAAAGCCTCGTCAGGCGTGACATGCGGGCTGTGGCCATCTAGTTTATTCTCCATGCTTTTTTCGGTTCCCGCTTTCTAAGGGCGAAATTATCACTCGTGTAAAATCCTCTATTCAGTCACCGACACATTTGACCTTTGCAGTGTTACTGGTCTCCGTGACAACGTTGTCCTTGACCCCCAGTGGCTTGTCAACTGCCTCAGTTCGCTCATCACGGCGGAAATGTTCTGCTCTAGGCGGTCGGCGATACGGAAAGAATGGATTGAGTTTAGTGACAACGGAATCCTCCGGCCAAGCCTCATCGGTACGCTATAACACCACTAATGTGTATATGACCTTCACAATACTTCAAGGTCAAAAGTGCCAAAAATTGCTATTATTTTGTTTCTGTGCAATAACATTACTAACTTTCATGATTCTTCACATACATAATGACATCAGCCATTGGAAGAATCCTGTTTGATGTGGATGATAAGCCCTCAACGTCAAGGTCACGAGTGCCAAAAATAGATCGGTTATTCTTTTGTTTCCCTGCGATAATATTACCCTCCTGCATGATACTTCATATGCCCTGGGAAGAATCCTGTTTGATGTGGACGTCAACCCCTCAATGTCAAGGTCACGAGTGCCAAAAATAGATTGGTTATTCTTTTGTTTCCCTGCGATAACATTACCCTCCTTCACATTCATATCAGCCTGGGAAGAATCCTGCTTGGTTTGGAATTTGATCCCTCATGGTCATAAATGTTAAAAATAGATTCTTTTGCTTCCATATGATAACTTTAAATGTTTATACCCCATTAAATCTGCACAGTCTGATCAGGATCTTCACTGTTTGCCATTCCATCCATGAAACACCCGTCATGGTTTTAATCTGACGAGCAATGTAGATCGTTATCAGGCCACAGAAGTGTGCTATTTGATCAGGATCTACACTGGTCATGAATCCCATAAGCCCCATTTCTCCAGTCATAGTCACATTTGAGACACACCATGTGATTTTGTACCTTCGTACATCTGCGTAATTTCATTGAATATGTTTAAAAAAATCAATATTTTTCTTAAATAAATTCAAAAGTTGACAAAATGAGTACATGCGGAAAATTTTGACAACTTTTGATGCCATTCACGGAAATATTGTAAATTTTGTAAACGTATTTCATGAAATTACGCAGATGTCCGAAGGTATCAAAGTCTTATTCAACCCTTACACTGCTGAATTAAATTTTGTCGTCTGCTATTTTTTTTTCACCTAAAACATGCTTCGGCTGTATCGTCAAACTTGCATTAAGCGACCACCCAACGGAGACACCAAAAATGGTCATTTAGAACAAAGGTCTCTTAACACAAAAACGAAAAAAAAAAAGAATGGAAATCCGGGTACTGGTATGTCCGAGTATGTGGTTTAATATTTGGAATCAGCAAATCGCGAATATTAAACATTAACATAGAAATAAATACATTGGAATACTACCGGTAATGTTTACTGTGCACTTTTCTGAATTATTCGGGCTTTTATTTCATCAAAATAGATGAAAGAATTTGAATGTTTATATTGCGAAATGAAATCGCCCAGCTGAAATTGCAAATAGGCATGAGTTAATTCCCTTTAGTAATCATTAGAGCGAGTTTGAGCTTAAACTATGGTTACTATAGTCGAACTATACTTCAACTAAGCAACCGCGAATGCAGACTGGTTCGACTAGCCAAAAGACGCCTGTTCCTCCAGTTTCAAGAAGGTGGCGAATAGGTAAAAAGTTCTAGAGAGCGGGAAATTTACATGTAAATTCTCTACTAGACATGCGCAATGCATCTACTATAGTTAAACTATAGTACAAACCAAACTCGCTCTAAATAACCTAGCAATTCTGAACGAGGTTTCAGGTCAATAATCATAAACACTGCAACATTCACACTATGCCAGTGACAGGGGATTTGTTTTCTTTGTTTGTCACATGCTACAGGTTAACTTCACCTGGAGAAAGTGACATCCTGTCAATTAATGGTCGTTTAATACAAACTAAAATTGCTTTTGTTTAGAAAATAAGTGACCGGTGGTCGCGTTAGGGGAAAGTCGCTTAATACACTGTCAGTATATAGGCCAAATGGTCGGGGGGGGGGGGGTGGGGGGGGATTGAAAGTGGTCGCTTAAGACAAAAGTCGCTTAATGCACGTGGTCGCTTGTGCAAGTTTGACTTTGATCTTTAGAATGTATTGTAAATTTTGTAAACGTATTTCATGAAATTATGCAGATGTCCGAAGGTACAAAATCACGTGAAAAACTCAGCCGACCCGCAAGTATTTACAACACAACCACCATTAATATTGCCAATAATTCGAGAAAAATATGCTGATCAGCAGAAAAAAAATCGGAGGGTAGGAAAGTTGTCATTTTTGTCGCGCCCGCTTGCGGAAAGTGCGATATAGTCGGCACTTTGGCATACGTACGTACGTACGTGTGTCCGGTTAAAGTTTTTGGTTAAGTTGGTTGGTTAAGTTTTTTGGTTAAAGTTTTTGGTTAAGTTCTTTGGTTAAAGTTTTTGGTTAAGTTTTTTGGTTAAGTTTTTTGGTTAAAGTTTTTGGTTAAAGTTATACTATATCTCTGCAACTGCTTTGCCCATTACCTTGAAACTTCACATGGGTGTTTATCATCATTATAAGGGTGATAAACACCCATGTGAAGTTTCAAGGTAATGGGCAAAGCAGTTGCAGAGATATAGTATAACGAAAAACTCATCATCTATATTTTCATTCTACCCACCTCCCGTGTGGCCCCTGTGCCCAATGTCAAGGTCAAATTTCTTTCAAATTTTTTGGTTAAAGTTTTTCGTTATACTATATCTCTGCAACTGCTTTGAAACTTCACATGGGTGTTTATCATCATCTATATTTTCATTCTCCCCCCTCCCGTGTGGCCCCTGTGCCCAATGTCAATGTCAAATTACTTTGAAGTTTTTGGTTAAAATTTTTGGTTAAATTTTTTGTCGCGCCTGCTTGCGGTAAGCGCGATATAGTCGGCACTTTGGCGTACATACGTGTGTCCGGTTAAAGTTTTTGGTTAACGTTTTTTGGTTAACATTTTTTGTTATACTATATGAATGATATTACATAAAACTTTTGATAATATATTGCTAAATATGTCTTTTCAAATAAAAAAATAATCTGGATCTCCCGGATGACATTTTTTTGGATAAAAGTACAAATTTAATACAGAAATCTCTAAAAACTGGAATAATTTATTAAATACCAACTGACAAAAGATATACTAACAAAACAAATGACAATATATTTTCAAATGTGTGTTTAACAAATGAACATAATTTTGTATGTGTCGAATGTTAGGAAATTTGTAATTTTGGGGCATAACATGCGAATTGAAACCATAAATCGCTGAAAACAGGAATTAAATTTACAACCAACAATTGGTGAAGACTATCAATGATTTAAATTGATCAGATATTCCTGACATGCGTGAAAGATTCAAAACGAGTTTCCCTATGTTCTCCAGTACGTCCATCCGTACAGTTCTCTCCACATGGACGGTTGTCGATAGGCCGCTGTTCATTTTTAGCTCACCTGAGCGAAGCTCATGTGAGCTATTGTTACCGCAATGTGTCCGTCGTCGTTCGTCGTCCGTCGTCCGTCTCCGTCGTCCGTCATCCGTGAACATTTTCAAACGTCTTCTCCTCGGTAACCATTGTGCCTATAGTCACCAAATTTTATGGTCATGGTCCTTATGGTCTTTATGGCCATGGTAGGGGGATTACAAAATTGTTAAAATGACGTCATTACGTAATCCAAGATGGCCGCCGTCTAAATATAGCACAAATTCTTCAAAAATCTTCTTCTCAAGAACCGCCAGCCGGATTTCGACAAAACTTAGTAGGAATGATCGATGTACAATGCTCTTTCAAAGTTGTTAAAAGGGTGACCCCGGGGTCAAAAATGGGCGTGGCCCGTGTGGTCAAATTGGGCTCAAATTTTATTTTTGACCGAATATGATCATGTCATATATCAAATCGAAGGTATCAACGAGGCGATCACTCTGGTGCATTTTTTGTCGAAATCGGATGTTTATGTCGTCCAAGATGGCCGCCGAAATGTCAAAAGGTTGATCTTTTGATAGAGATTTTAAAATTCTTCTTCACATGAACCGCTTGGCCCATGGTAGCCAAACTTAAAAGTTATGGTCCATGGGGGAAGCCTTTTCAGATTTGTAAAAATGGAGGTCATCGCTAATCCAAGATGGCCGCCGTCTAAAAATAGCATAAACTCTTAAAAAATCTTCTTCTCATGAACCGCTAGTCGGATTTAGACGAAACTTGCTAGGAATGATCGATGTACAATGCTCTTTCAAAGTTGTTAAAATGGTGACCCCGGGGCCAAAAATGGGCGTGGCCTGTGCGGTCAAATTGAGGTCAAATTTTATTTTTGACCGAATATGGTCATGTTATATATCAAATCAAAGGTATCAACGAGGCGATCACTCTGGTGCATTTATTGTCGAAATTGGATGGTTATGTCATCCAAGATGGCCACCGAAAGGTCAAAAGGTCGTTCTTTTATCAGAGATTTCAAAATTCTTCTTCACTCGAACCGCTTGGCCCATGGTAGCCAAACTTAAAAGTTATGGTCCATGGGTGAAGCTTTTTCAGATTTGTTAAAATGGAGGTCATCGCTAATCCAAGATGGCCGCCGTCTACAAATAGCATAAATTCTTAAAATATCTTCTTCTCATGAACCGCTTGCCCCGGGGTCAAAAATGGGCATGGCTCTGGTACATTTTTTGTCGAAATTGGATGGTCATGTCATCCAAGATGGCCGCCGAAAGGTCAAAAGGTTGTTCTTTTACTAGAGATTTCAAAAATAAAATTTCAAACGAACCGCTTGGCCCATGGTGGCCAAACTTCACAGTTATGGTCCATGGGTGAAGCCTTTTCAGATTTGTTGAAACGGAGGTCGTCGCTGATCCAAGATGGCCGCCGTCTAAAAATAGCAGAAATTCTTAAAAAATCTTCTCATGAACCGCCAGCCAGATTTCGACGAAACTTGGTAGGAATGATCGATGTAGAATGCTCTTTCAAAGGTGTTAAAATGGTGACCCCGAGGTCAAAAATGGGCGTGGCCCATGGGGTCAAATTTTATTTTTGACCGAATATGGTCATGTCATATATCGAATTGAAGGTATCGATGAGGCGATTGCTCTGGTGCAATATTTGTCGGAATCGGATCATTATGTCATCCATGATGGCCGCCAAAAGGTCCATTTATTCAAGATTTTCAACGTCTTTCTCTCAGGAACCACATGGCCGATGCTGGCCAAACTTCATAGTAAGTTAAGATCCTTGGGTGAAGCATTTTTACATTTGCTAAAATGAGAGTCATCGCTTAAAACACATGAACTCAATGTCACATTCTCCTCTGGTGTTCATGGAGTCAGGTGAGCGAATTAGGGCCATCATGGCCCTCTTGTTTCATTCATAACCATTGAATGCGATCGCATTTATGCGTTTATAAATCACAGTGATGATATTTGCATGAAAGCTTTTTACAATTTATCAATTTGGAGTCATCGCATAATCCAAGATGGCCGCTGTAAAAATGTAAAAATCGTCAAACGACTTTTTCTCATGAAATGATAGGCAGAATTTGACAAAACCAGATGGAAATTATCAATACCTCGAGTTCGCATATATTTTCGTAGGGTCAATCCAGGTAAACTCGGACGGTTTTTTCACCCTCATACTTCGAGCAGACCCAGCAATGCTCAACCAGACGCTTATGTAATTAAATATTTTGTTGCCGATTGTTTGTTCAATTCCACGGCCATTTCCGTATGGTTTGTATTTCTTCATAGGGTTGTGATACTGCAATCGATTGCATGCGTGGTTACTATGAAATCGGTATAATTCGGACAGACGTAAAAATTCGGACTGGTTAGGAAAAACTCGGACACCACAGACTATAGTGTTTGTAATTACAAGTTTTAACACTATTTGCATGCAATGGGTCATCAAAAGAACATTTGCGATATATTAAGTTGCTCAGACGTATTACGGTCATTAATGTTCTTTCAGATGTGTAGGAGACAATCTCTCTCTTCCTTGGATGAATCGTACAGATGCCATAATGCTCGTCTGAAATTTAACATTTATCAATGACCAAAACACTTGATCTATTAAAAATTAAGACGGTGAAAGCTCACAATACCACAATGGCAACCATACTATATAAATGAAATGAAATTGTATGCAAATAATAATGTCTTCCCCGTCGTGAGTTGGAGAGAAGTAGTGTGAGGGGGATACATGTGGAATTACAATGGACCTTTCAATGTCCTACCCGCCACATGGGTGTGGGGATGGTCTGGCGGGCATATCCAGGTAATTAGACAGCTAGCTAAAACCCATAAAGGGTGGGATTTAGACACCTGAAAGCATGGGGCCAGTATATTAGATGTTGACACGTCTGTCACTCAGTACTGTCGTTTCTAGTGAGGAAAATGCGCCATTACCTTGGATAAATAGACACATATTGCATTAATACATGCAGGAATTAGACTGTCCATTTCTGAATGTGTCTAATTCACAGGGGTTTGCGTTCCTCTCCTGAAAGTGGGAACGACATTGAAAAGGTTCATTGGACGATCAAACAATTGCATGTACGTACTTGGGTGGGGATATGTCCACATGTCTGATACTAACAATACCAATGCTTCCCTGTCCAGTGTGGTGGGATGCGAGTCATACAGGGGAAAGTATACAGCCAAAATTTCCCAGGGTGGGAATTAGTCAAACATTCGGCGTTGGGGAAATCTACAAATCTCTTCGTACTGTCGTTTCTATGGGGACAAAGTTTGTCAAACAAATAGTTACTTCATACGGGATTTAGACTGCCCATTTTAATCAATATGTGTTTTTGTTGGTGGGTGGTGGTGGTGGGGGTGGGGTGGCAGCACCGCTACCTTGGATGGGGAGGTACATTAGCAACAGCTTGTAGAAGGAACTAGGCCAATTCATTACCGAGTCAGGCCATGTCCGAGTTTTCTCCATCTAGAAAAACAGTGGGTTTAACTCGGACGCCTCTCATTTTCTGCTATAAAGACGGTATTGGTACAATAAATGTAGAAACTATCAGATAGACAGTTAGAGGGATACTTTATATCTATAACTAAATTGTCAAGTCACTACGCTTCTTCATATGCCTCAGTGAATATAGTTTGCCGGACGTTCAATGTTCACCGCCTTTCAAAGTCGTGCAGTGTTGAAACAAATTTGAAGGTGGGTCCCAAATGAAGCTCGGTATGGTACCGGGATAGTCATTGCGTCATACTCTATTTATATATATATGGTGCACAACATGTCAGTGGAGGTCAATAACTACCAACAACATGCTTTACATACATATATAGGACATAATATACATGCATACCGATGTGTCCGAATTTATACCTTTGTCCGAGTTTACCCGGATTGACCCTACATACGCCATGTTTCAGAGTCTAGAAGGCCGCACACGCACACACAGAATTACACGCATTCAGGCACGCACACACGTACGCACGCATGCAGACTTATAACCTCCCATATCTTACAACAGATGTTTGCAGTTAAGGACACAAATTCACGAACATACCTGTACTATCATCCTTGGTTGATAATAACATCTAGCGTTTGATTTTGCTCTTCAGAGGAGTGTATGTTTGAAATATCAAACGATTCGATGACAGGAAACAGAAAAGAGCGTTAGGAATTTAAACACATTAAGTATGTTAACATTACACTGACTTTGGCGGGAAACCGATCTTGGACTTGTCACAGGACGACAGAGGACCATTGGAGCAACAAGCAGATCCGTCCAGGGAAACGTAAATTGTAAGACATACGCAAGCGTTAAGGTTTTGAACGAACTAAGTATTTGACCTTGATATTTAGATTATCGGAGGGCAATCGTGAATGTGTTACACAGCAGTAGAGGATGATTGAAGCCATATGTTGGTGAAATATCAAGTAGATTTGTGCAAGGAAACAAAACATAGAATCATTGACCCAATCGTCAAGGTTTCGCACGCACCAAGTATATGACCTTGACCTGGGGTTTCTCGGTGGTGTGGCGATTGTGAATCTGGCAGTGGGTGGTAGAGGGCATTAGGACAATATGTGTATGAAATATCAAGCAGATCCGTGCGGAGAAACCGAAAATATATAAATTATGTATTTTATTGTGTGACATATTAAGTAGATTTGTGCATGCAAACAAAACATATACGACATTTATCCAAGTTTCAAGATTTCGAACTCACCAAGTATGTGACCTTGACTGGGTTAGCCGGGGGCGGGACTATTGTGAATCTGTCAGTGGGTGGTAGAGGGCATTGGGGCAATGTATGTTTGAAATATCAAGGAGATCCGTGCGAGGAAACTGAACATATGAGTTATTTATCCGAGCGCTAAGGTTTGGGACTCACCAATAGTAGGGTCAAAAATCCCAATTCCGTGACCATTCTCTGGCTAACATGGTTTGATGATTGATTTGACTTCTATAGACCTTTTATAAAAAAATTAGCCCCCCGGACCCTCTCAAAAATCCCGGCATTTTTTGCTAGAGGGCAAAATCCAAGATGGCCGCCGCCGACATCTTGAAAAAATAACTTTTGAACCAGAGCACATAGAATCGTGCATGAAAACACCTTTTGGGGTACTTTGACCATGATAATTCTGATTCTGATATCGATTTGATGTTACGACACAATTTTGACCCATAAATTCAAGATGGCCGCCATTTGGTATAGTGAAATATGTTAACCTTGAACCAAATGGTCTATAAACATGTTAAATATGTCTAATCTGACTGGTTTTCAATATAGAACTCTTCTTTCAATGTTCTACAACAATTCTGGAGTTGGACGGCACACAATTTGCATATTTCCAAGATGGCTGCTACAACCATGACGAGCTACAACCATGACGTTATCCAGAGAAACTAAGGTGAGATCAACTAATTTATCCTGTAATGTTGCATGCAAGTGTGTCCTACACTATGCATTACATGTGCATATAGAACATATCTATTTGAGAATGATATTCTGAATTAGCTATACATGTGCTTTCATGTACTTTTATACTTTTCATTGTAAGCATGCACTTGTGTGTTAAAGTCATGTTCATCAATGTGGTGGGATCAACTACTGTTGCATCTAATTGCTATTTAAGTCGTAGTCAGTAAAATGCTTTGATTTACATGATGGTTGCACTAGTAGTTTTGGTTTTCCCCCACACTGTGATATTAGCTGGTAGCTGACTCGAAAGCATAATATAACTAATACTTATTGTCACATACATCTAATACTTGTTTCTGTTTTCTTCAGGGATTGGTACAAGTGAAGAAGACAGCTGTACGACTTCTGTGAAATGCTGACAGCCATTATTGCTCACCAGGTCACCTTCCTGCATACTTACAGCAACATTATGAACGACCGTCACCATATCATCTCAACATGAGAACATACGTGTAGCCCATGACAATGTGCACTGTTCCGTGTGTCCTCCAGTGTGGTAGGCTTTGTGATAACACCACTGACTCCATTACCTCAACTGAGCGGTGGAAACATCTCGAGGAAAAAGCTCTGTTATGGAGTGGTCTTGACAAGTTTGGAGACGTCCATACAACTGTCGATTGGGATAAAGGTCCTGTAGGACAATGTGTTCACGAAACATGTAGAATTAGCTTATACAGTGCTAGTAATCTGGAAAAGGCCACCAAAAGACATAAACGGCGAGAGGACAATGAATCTCAGTTTGACTCTATGGCTGATTTTCCTTCCCCGGATGAGGCTCCATCAGCCAAGCGGCTGCGATCAGGTCTAGGGTTCATTCATGATAAATCAAAATGTGTCTGGTGTTGTAAGATGGAGTCTGCCAAGCACCCAGAATCAAAACTGCTCCTGATATCATATGAGCACGCATGGGCAGCTTTCAAGAGACACACAGTGACGCTGGAAGATCAGACAATGCGAGACAGAATCAACTGTCTGATCGATTATGCAGCTGATCAGCCATATGCGGTTGAGATCCGATATCACCACAATGTGCGCAGTTTCCAGAAAATGAGTGAAGATGACAAACTCCCATGCATGCACAAAGTCACTCTCCGTGAGGCTCAGACTATGTTCTTTGACCACATCAGAACAGTTATCTTTGAGGAACATGAGCTAAGGTCACTGCAGAGCCTCAATGGAGACTACAACTCTATAATGTCTCGGTATGGCTTCTCAACATCCTGGGTCAAGTCATTCTACATCAAAGACATTCTGACCAAGGAGTTTCAGGGCAAAATCGGTTTCCACTCCCGCTCTCAGAGAAATCAGAGCAACCTAGTATATGACACATCCGGGGGTGGTTCATATGTCGAAGCAGCGCTCTCCTCCATCGGTGTCAGTAGTGAGCAACTGGTGCACAATGTGGCTGAGCGGCTCAAAGTTGACGTCAAGTCACTCAAACTTGTCCAGTGGCCCCCGAGGGTCGAGGAACTAGAGCAAGAGGAAGAACTTTCACCTCTCATTGTGCAGCTTCTATCTGCTTTGTAAGTGAAGAAAGGGGTAGATCTCTCTCCAAGCACACTCTCTCTCACCTCTCTTATCACATAATACATCATAAATCGACCCACAAGTACCTCCATAAATGCTACTGTCACGCTTCACGGGATTACCCGCAGCAAGGAGCTTGTTGATTCGTACTACAAGTTGGGCATGGGGATCAGCTACACAAATTTGCTTCTTCTGCGTGATGTTTGGACTATGCACGACCTTGAGCGATGCTCGGTCTGTCCTGATGAGATCGCCACGGGAGAACCCAGCATCAGGATCATTGACAATGATGACTTTCTCAATGACACATTGACAGGAGGGGGTACTGCACACCGCACTAACTGGATGTTCCTGCAGCGTGTACATCGTATTGTACAGGGGGACATGTCAAACACCCAGGTTGAGCATGCGCACAGCGAAGATACAAAGACTGTCACAGAGACTGACTGAAAAGGCATCTGAAATGCAGGCAATTACACCATATAGGACCATCAAGCGTGGGGAGCCTCCCATCCGATCTAAACCTGCTACATTCTCATCACGTACAGAGCCTCAGCGTAAGCGGAGCATTATACATGCCCTCGCTCGCATGGATCTGAACGGTGACCGCACTGATGCAGCGGAGCAGACAATCCCTTCCTACAATGGGTTTCATGCTGGTTTGAATATAGCCCATGGGAAGAGCAAGGCTTATTTTCATATGTCTTATAATCAACCTCCCTACAAGTCAGTTGTGAACGACATCATGAACAAGCTGTCTACCATCATCTCCAATAAGCGCATGCCCTTCACATTCTTAGTGGGAGATCATCCTGTATATATCCTCATCACACTGCTCAAGGCCGAGAACCCAAACAAATTTCATAACATTGTTCCCTTTCTTGGTCCCTTCCATACACAGTGTGTCATGATGAGCACTATATACAAGCGCTACAGAGGGAGTGAGCTAGGAGATCTACTTGTGGCTGCAGGTGTTATTGCCAAGGGCTCCGTCGATCGTGCACTGAAAGGGAAACATTACAAGAGGGGGCTGCGTTGTTTGAGGCTCGTGTATGAGACAGCTGTCAGAGGAGAGGATCATGCATTACCTGACTGATGCGACAAGGGAGAAACTTGAGATTCTGAGAGATACGACTCGCTCCCAGGAATCACGCACAGATGCTCATGCGGCTCTGAATGATGATGATGATCTCGAGAGCATAATCGGCGACTTGTTCAATCAAGTTGAGAACAGTGACATGGCAGACTACTGGAGAGACTTCCTGTCCATGACGGATGCGCTCATGCAAAATGTGCATGCAGTCCATATCTGCAACTGGGACGAGTATGTGAGCTCTATGCGTGCCATGCTGCCATGGATGGTAGCGTATGACAACAATAGGTATGGGAGGTGGCTGTCTGACTTCTGGGCTATGCTGACAGCTCTCCCTGCTGATCAGGTTGCCTTCCTTCGTACTGACTTCACTCAGTCCATTACAGGTAACCCCTACTCCAACATGACATGGGACATGTGGATTGAGTGTACCATGAACAAGGGCAGCAAAATGAAGTCTGGGTGGCTCTCCATCCTCCAGAATGAAAAGCAGTTGCTGGTGCACTCTAGAAATGTGAACAATGTGGCCAAGATCCGGGCAGCTCACAATGCTCTGGCATGTGTAAGCATGTGGAATGTGGCCCGAAACGGATGCAAATAGATGAGCAGTGCGTACAGGACCTGCTAGCATGCTTACACGAGTTTGACTCCTTCCCATTCGATCCGGCCTCACCCAGCCTTCGCACCATACAGTCAGCCATGCCTGCCTCTGACGAGCTTGTTGTAGACTTCAACTCAGCCCATGCCGCAGGGGAGGATAAGTTGACCAGCTTCTTGCGAGAGCGCGTGTTCAGTAAGAATACCTCCCTCCATGCCCCAGTCCCTCTAAGCAAACGATTGACATTTGCCAAACAGCCAATGGAGAGGCCTGGGGAGGAACTCAAGGCGAAAGCTGCTGAGATGGAGCGAGTGCTCTCAGAGCGGGTGATTAACCTGGTGAGGTGAGTGAACTTGTGGATCTCCCAGTGTTGCTGGAACATCGTGTCGTTGAGGAGTGTGTGTCCTTATTCAACCCCAACAGCACATACAGAAAGACTCAAAAGAGCAAGCTCATTGAGAAATTCTCTTTGCAATATGTAGATCTGCAAGAGACCTACATCGCTCTAGTTGACATGGGCATGATCTGGAGGATGGCAACTCCATCAGCAGAAGATCGGCAGACGCAAGATGGCACCCCATACAAGTGGTCAGACTACGTCCACAAGGTGTCATCCATCCTCATTACCCGGCACGGTGACGCTGAATGCGTCATCTGTGTGAATGACCCGTACGATACAGCGTATTCAACTAAAGATGATGAGCGAGACCTGCGGGTGCAAGGTGATGCACATGTCCCAAACACCTACATGAAATTGGGTGACCCTTTCCCCTCTGCCACAGAATTCAAAACACTGCTGTGTAGCACCAGCAACAAGGGACGTTTGCAAAAACTGATATGCAGCCACCTGGTCGATATTGCACAGAGTGTTGATACAGCTATCGTCTACTCTGTCGGCTCCCACTGCACCGACTTGACGACCCAGCAACCAATGCATAACTACAGCTTTAACCAGGCTGACACTGTCCTCTTCTCCGCATATGCAGTCCTGCGCGAGTCAGGCTACGGTGGCCCTGTTGTCATTGATGCTGCTGATACTGATGTCTATGTCGCTGCAGCGGTCATGGAGCGCCAGCTGCCCGGTATGCTTTGTATCAAGAGAAAGCAGGGGACGGTTCTCTGTCGTGGCCTCGTGACTGACGACATGGCAGACTGTATTGTGCAGTTGCACTGTATGACAGGGTGTGATGCCAACTCTGGCTTCTATGGAAAGGGCAAGAAATCGGTGTATGACCAGGTGGCAAAGAGCCCAGAGATGCAACAGATGCTCTCACTGTGTGGCGATAGCCTTGACATCGATGAGGAGGTGGTAGAGGAGCTCTTCGAATTCACACGGCATGCCATCTATGGAGATAAGAAGAGTACCACCATGGCTGAGGCCCGTGCTGCAAGGTGGAAGACAATGAAGAAGAAATCATTCATTCGTCTTCCTCCAGATGCAGATAGCCTACGCCCAACACTGCCTCCGCGCCAACTACTTGGCATATCTAGTGCGCCACCCCTCTCTGAAGCACCATCCCTCGCCATTCGGACATGGCTGGGAGCTGGTGCGTGGTCGATGTCGCCCTGTCCGCCACACACGGTCTGCTCTACCAATACATCTTTCTTCATCAGGGCCAGCTGACGAGAGTGAGGAAAATGAAAGCGAATGATGATTGATGTTAAGGAGAAGGATGATTGTGGGGAGGGAGATGATGTATGGAGGAGGGAGTATTCATCCGGATCTGATGATTCAGAATCTGACGCGGAAGAATTAATCTGATTCGGACTGAACCTATCTCTATAGAAATGACTAAATGTACCATTCTTCAGGGTAAAGTGATTTGTTATTGACATGTTTTAACTGATTTCATTTGATAACTGTATGTTACAGCTATTAAAAAGCGATTACAACTAGTTTACTTGGTATACGTTGGTATCAATTATTTTAAGCCATACACCATACCCAAGATCTTTCCTTGCCCATTCAAAAGTTACATTTGCACTCTACAGACGGCGGCCATTTTGGATTTATGGGTCGAAAATGTGATAACATCGAATTGATATCAGAATGAGAATTATCATGCTCAAATTGTCCCGGAATGTGTATTCATACGCAATTCTATGTGCCCTGGTTCAAAAGTGATTTTTTTTTTTAAATGTTGATCCAACCACATTGAAGCACATGACTAACACAATAGTACATGTATACAATTAAAAGTATAAAAGTACATCAACTTCAATCTCCAGAATTGTTGTGGAACATTGAAAGATGAGTTATATATTGAAAACTAGTCAGATTAGACATATTAAACATGTTTATAGCCCATTTGGTTCAAAAGTTACCATTTTTCACACTACAAGATGGCGGCCATCTTGTATTTATGGGTCAGAATGGTGTCATAACATGAAATTGATATGGAAATCAGATTCCTCATGGTCAAATTACCCAAAAAGATGTATTCATACACGATTCTATGTGCCCTGGTTCAAAAGTTAATTTTTCAAGATGGCGGCGGCGGCCATCTTGGATTTTGCCCTCTAGCAAAAAATGCCGGGATTTTTGAGAGGGTCCGGGGGGTTAATTTTTTTATAAAAAGTCTTTAGAAGTCAAATCAATCATCAAACCATGTTAGCCAGAGAATGGTCACGGAATTGGGATTTTTTACCCTACTACAAGTATGTGACCATGGCCTTTTGTTTAACGCAGGCGGTGCGCTCTTGGTTTGTTGCAGGGTGGTAGAGAACCATTGGAACGAGTGACAGATTCGTTCATGCAAACAAAACATATAAGGCATTGACCCAAGCGTCAGCGTTTCAAACTCGCCAAGTATGTGACCTTCATCCTGGGCTTAGCAGCGGCGTGACGATTGTGAATTTGTCAGTGGGTGGTAGGGAGTATTAGGACAATGTGTGTATGACACATCAAGCAGATCCTTGCGAGGAAACCAAGCATATAAGTTATTTACCCCATTGTTAAGGGTTGGGACGCGCCAAGTATGTGACCTTGACCTTTTGTTTAACGGGGGCGGGACGATCGTGGTTTGTTGCAGGGCAGTAGAGAACCATTGGAGCAACATGTGTGTGACATATTAAGCAGACATATTAAGCATTGAAGCGTCAAGGTTTCGAACTCAACAAAACTGTGACCTTGACCCTGGGCTTAGTGGGGGTGGCACGATCGTGAATGTGTCATTGGGTGGTAGAGTACTATGAGATCAATGTGTTTGAAATATCAAGCAGATCCGTGTAAGGAAAAATAAGTTACAAGACATTTAGCTGAGCGATATTTTGTTGTGACGTACATACTCACTTTTGATGTACGGGAGGTATGGGATGTATGGGCGGCGGTAACGCTATATGCTGTTTTACGTCGTGGGGGCTGACATACATGTTTATGTAGTTATACGTGTAATAAAGCTTCGTGTTTTCAGTTTTCAGCATTTTTTTTAAATTAGGTATTTATTTACCAGATGTTTTTGATGTTGTTTTCATGTGAATAATAGCTATTTATCAACATGTTCCAATTTTCTGTATTAGGTCTCTAAACAGTTGGCCGAAATAATTTTTTCAAAATGACTACGATTTATGCACTCATTTTATAGTTTTAACCCAAAAATGTTACCCATTATGCTCAAATGTATTTTTTTCCTATAAACACTATATAAATAAATGTTTTATTAAGTTCGTTTGATAATATCACCACACGTTTTATCTCCATATTAATTTTTCAATTTTTTGCGACTTTTGCACCAAATTACCAGTTTTTCCCCAAGATGGCAGCTTTCCTACCCTCCTATTTTAGGCAACTTTTTGTTCTGCTGATCAGCATATGTTTCTGAAATTATTGGTAATAATGGC